>JAPMOQ010022588.1:0-43711 GCA_026543055.1 Argiope trifasciata | reverse complement strand
AGTTCGCCATAATGTCTACTTAAATTTTCAAGCGGTAACGTGCTGCCATCTATAGCCAATATGGCGAACTAATAAAGTTTTATGTTTATGCTGTTATAGGTTTATAATATGTTTCTTATGTATGTATATATGTTTGGTTTTTCTAAATAAATTTGTCAAAAATATTGAACTTCAACACACTTCAATCTTTACCTTTACTTGACCTTTGTATAGAATAGTTCCCTTTCCAAACTCTAACTTTGTTTAGAATAGTTTACAATGGTGCACTTTAACCGGTTATCTTTTCACCAATGGTTTCACAAATTTTCTTATGGCATGTATTGTTTTGATAAATCACAACTGAAAATTTAAATCTTCGAGTTAGCTTCGATACCTGTTTTCTCCGAGCGGAGCTCGGTCACCCGCTGGTATAACATAATACAAGCAATATTCTCCCTCCCTGCATGAAACTGCGGATCTTGGATAGATCTATGAATCCTCTCCTGCCCCCACCCCAAAACTGAAATTTCGTTGTTAAATATTTTTATATTAGTGCATGATATGTGCCATATCCTGAAGAAATCCGAATATGAATTTTGAATTCTTTTTTCTCGGAGTGAAAAAAAAAAATTCAATTGAATTATAATTTTAGGAAAAAATGAATGAGTTTGTTTAAGTTTTTTTTTTTCCTTTTTCTTCACTTTATGAGTTACTTACACAACACAAAATTTTCTACAGTACCTGATTTTGAACTAGAATGCGTAAACCAAAAAACGGACAACCATTTCATTATTGAATTAATATATAACAAACACTGACATTAGGCATTAACACTATGCATATTATTTCACACATCAAATTGTTTCGTTATTAAGTCTTTGTATACGGAAATACAGACAGAAACACGATCACTACATCTATAGCCGTAATTAAATGTTTTTTCTACATTTTAAGTGTTTAATATGTGAGCCGAGTTTTTCTCATATTTACACTATGAAATTATCATGTTCTATGTGACCATCAAAAGGTATAGATCTTATGAATATATTTCCTTCAAAATTTGAAACAAATTTATAAATTTTGTATAATGACTACATACTAGAAATAATAAATCAAGCTAAAATCTGTTTCAAGTTGTCGTGATCGCAGATAGACTACCTGACATACGTATATAAAGACAAAAATTTGTCTTCGGATTCCTGTAGACATTCCAAAAAAATTTCAAGTAAGAATTTGTTGATGGCAGTCATATTTTTGTTTATCTACTCTGTATAAGAACAAAACGAACGAAAGAAAAACACGTTTCATAAATATATTTCACATTTTCTTTGTCGATACTAATTATTTTTATTGATATCAATATTGTTAATATCTATATCATTGATATCGATATTATTAATAGCTACTTAATGGAGGCTGATATTTGATTGGAATTAATTTTTGTAACTTTTTATGCATTTATCATTTAAAAATAATTATAAATGTGGTGAGTTCAGATTCCAAGTTCCTGCCAGTCACAGTAAAAAAAAATAGAAAATTTGAAAATGTAGTTATAATGCAAATAATAAAATAGAGAGCATTTAAAATATATTTTAAAATACAGTAAAGAAATACTTTAACTTTCGTTTATTTAACATATCGTCCCATTAATATATATATATATAAATAACGTAAAGAAAAAATATACAAATAAAAAGAAAGAAAAAGCATTATTAACTAATGCATATAATAAAAATAAGCAATAAAATGAAAATAAAATGTATTCTCTCTACTGATATTGAATAAAATCGCATCGCATCCAATGAGAATAAAGGAATGACGGAACCCATCTATGCGTCAGAAACTACAAATATCCTCATGGAAGCAGTGAATGAGCACTAAATAGAAACGGATCGAAATTGGCGAATGGAAAACCCACTGACAGGTGTATTCGTTTCTCATTTGTCAGGATATATAGACCACGCGCTGTCATTGGCCGGGCATTACATTCCTCAGAATTAGTGGTAACCGCCAGCAGCGAACAAGTCGAGAACGGAATGTCTTGTTAAGCTTCAAGATGATGTGACAGGTGATTCACAAAGAGGGATGTGGCTCACTGTCAGCTCTGAGGCAGGTTGCAAATTGTTGCTGAAAAATATTTAGGATTTCTTCTACAAATCTTTTCTTTTTACTAGACCTTCTTTAAAGCATTGTTTAGATTGTATGTGTCTTTATAAAATGTTTGTTTTAAAGCAGAAATCTTTGAAAGTTCATGGCATGGGAAAGGATGTTGAATATATTTGACATGCTTTGCTCTTTTTCTTGATGATGGCAAATAAAAATGTGATGAATTATGTTATATTTTAAATGTATTACTTCACTGGAATATGTGTTCCTGACTTGTGTTGCAGAAGTTTAACTTTTCTGGATAATTTGTTTTGTTCATTGTATTATCACGTCTTTAAATTTTGCTGTTACAAAACTTATATTAGCTATTATTATATAGCTTTAATTATTTTATTGTTATATTGCTTTACATTTTAAACTTTTAACTAAGAATTTGTTAAGTATTCACTTAATAAAATTCATAATTTTTGGTATGCATTAAAAAATGCAAAATTTTGATTTAAAATAAATTGTACTTATATTTTTCATGTAGTTATTGAATTAAAACCACATGTCAAATATCTATTTAAACAACCTTTTAAGAAATCTGGTTTTATTTTTGTTTTTTAAGTGCTTTATAGCTGACTTTCTAGGTTCGAAGTAGAGAGCCTTCCCCCGTAATCGGACGTCCGTGTTTCAAGCCCTGGTTCGGGCATGGTTGTTCTTCTCTCAACTGTAACGTCCCCTGCAAAAAGGGGTCCTGTAAGCGTGTGTGTGAACGTCATCTTCATATCAGCTAGATATCAGACATCTGGCTGTGGGTGCTTAAGGGTTCTTAGTCTCAGAAGCTAATGCAGCCATCTTTCAACTGTAAAGTGGACACTGCATGATCATCATTAAACGTTATTAACAAAACATCTTCCGTGATTCTATTTTGAAATACATATTCTACAATCTTATCTTAAACAAATAAACTCAAAAAGTGACTATTCAGAATTTGATATGCTTTAAGCATAAATGTCGTTTGGTAAAAAAGACAGTTCATGCGTCAACATAAAATGTGTACTTTTTCTGGGAATAAATATACTTGCAGTAGCTGTAATTGTTAAAAAGTTAAAAAAAAAAGAATACAATTTGCATTTCCTAAAAATCAAATGTATTTTTTTACATGACTTAATTTAAATTTTTTGTGTCAGTAGCAGTATAAAAATTAATAAGTAAAAAATGAATGTTAATATCTACGAAACTGAATCATTGCCTCTATATGCTATGAAATTGAGATTGTAAAGTACTATTTTTCTTGGCAAATGACTAATGAGATTTCATTTTGATTTAACCAATCGTCTATATTCTTAATAATACGTACCATGAAACATAAGAATTCTTGAACAGAATTACCTTCTAAATTATAGGAATGACTTGGCAATCATCATAAAGTCAAGAAACTAAAATGAGATATACCAAAAATAAAAGAATCAAATAAAATTTAAGATTAATGTCACTTACAAATGAAGATGATAAGAAAAAGTGTTAACATTGAGGAAATTTCTTTTCTGAAGACAAATACGCAAGACACACTTCAGTGCAAAAATCTAAAATATTAAAAACAATTCCTTAAATTTAAGATATTTGATGAAATGTTATCATTTTAAATTCGATTTCTAAATTTTTAATTCTGCTCTGAACTTATTAAAAAATACGGATCTATTAAAACCTTCTTATCCGCCGACTCGTATATAGTTTATACATCGTATTGTTGCATATGTTCAAGAGCAGTTAACTGGTTTTTTGGTTAATTTGATTTTAAAAGCGTAAGATCCAAACGTAGGTGATAATGCGCCAATCATATGGTTTGAGATGACACCGCGCCTCAAGAATAACAGAACTATGCCGAATCTTGAGGAAGTTCAAAACTAACGATAATTTTCAGTAATTTCCTACTTTTGGAGGTCCAGATCAAATAGAATTTGGTAAGGTGAAACCTTTTCCATAAAACACATCGTCCATTGAAAGACTTCAAATTGTTTAAAAGCTTTTAAATTTTTCATAATTTATAGGTACCTACTGAAAGAAATGTAAAAGCAGTTGGATCTTTCCACTAGAATCAAGAGTGTGAGAGTAGCTTCCTTCCTGGATGACAATATCGTCTATCATGCTGATGAAATATGATTTTTAAAACTACTTATTGAGGAAATATGGCGGCTGAGTTTCGAATCTGTTCAAATCAAAATCCTTCTGTTTTCAAATATTTTCAGAATTTTCAAATTTCTTCAAAAGAATAATTCTGAATTATTATGGTGAATCAAAAATAATTTGGAGTTCAATGTAGTTTCAATGTTTGAAATAAAATATCTGGCCATCAAATGGTAGGGCAGTAACCCATGCGTCTTTCTTTCCAACATTTTGCAGAAACAAAAATATTTGAATAGTAGAAACTAACTAAAAGTTGGTAGTTTCCATTCTTAATTTTAACCTCACATAACTTGCTTTATATTTGTTTACTTTTAAGGATGATCACAAACTCATACCGTCTTTGTTTCTTGATGAAAAAATATGTATTTACTTTTTTATCAATATCTTTTCACTCAGTTGCATTTTTTAGTCTTATTTTGTAACCAAAGAGGACAATTACTTTGTCTCAATGGATTTGCATTCGATTGTATTTTCTTCCTTTCTTTTCTGTTTTAATAAACAAAAAACTAACAAAGAACAGAAACTGTAAAAAAATTCTTAATTTTTTCATAATTAAATTTTTTTTAAAAAATCAAATATTTTAAAAGGGAAGAAGAAAAGGAAATAGTGGAATGCAATAATTATCCACAAGTAAAATTTAAATAATCAGTTCACTTCCCTTCATCATTGTAAAATACTGTTTCCTCTCCCCTTCCTATTTCGTTTTTATTCTGTTTTCGCCTCACATTTGTTTTGATTTCAATGTTTTACATTTCAATACCTAAGTTACAAAACTCTGCAACCAATTATTTAACCGTTTAACTGAGAGATTGTGAATTATATTATTTGTTGTAATTAATTTTGGTTTTTGACTTCCTCTTATAGGAAACGTTTATAAAAATGTTAATTTAATGCAAACTGTATGGAGGAAATTTAAGGAGACAAAGATTTTTTCTTCAATTTTAAATATGCAGCAGCTTAAAATGAAATTTCAAAGTTACTAATAAATAGTACTTGTCTATAAAAATGTATCACTCATGACTGATTATGAGAATATTGTAAATTTAAATCGGCAAATAGCATTGTTTAAAGAGTATAATATGGATAAATTCGCAATAAAAACAAAAGAATAGGCCATGGTTACTGTTTTTTACTTAGCATCTTAGCATGTAATTGTAACAGCATGAAGAGTAAAATCTGATAAAATCTGCAATAAAACTTTTATGTCTACTTTCCAAATTAGCCTGAATAAAAACTTCAAAATTACTTAATAATTGCAAGTGATTTTCTTATTTATGTAATTTTTACACTCATTTTGAAATTATGTTGACAGTTTTTGTCTTCAACTACACAGGTATTAGATTCACTTTAACTCCAGACCAAAATGAGAATCTGCAAGTGGTGCATTATTTTAAATTTGGTTTGCTTCAATGCAAAACGCTTCCACAAAAATAATATAAATTTTAAGTTGATGTATTTTTCAAAGATTTAAGTAATATGAAACTACAATGTTCTGAAACTGAAAATGTCTTTAAAAATAGGAAAATTTGCAAATATATATAGATATAAGCTGTAACAAACTAAATATATATATATATATATATATATATATATTAAAGAAGTCACCTCTATTGACAATTTTTAATTTCATCGAAATTTTGAAAAGTCATACAGCAATTTTTTTCCTTAGATTTTCGTATATAAAATCTTATAAATATCAAGCAAATTTTGCAAACATTTATTTTAACTTTAAGGTATTTGTGTTTTCTTCTCTAAAGTGGGTTTGTAGAGCACTCTGTTGGCGATTATGCAAATGAAAGCAGTAACAGATTTTCCCACTCAGCTAAATGAAAACAGGAAATTGAAAGATTCTATATTCAATCAAGAACGAGGTAAAATATAATGCAATCATTGCGTGTAAGGTCTAAAACAACTTTTTTCATTTTCGTTCGTGTTGTTTGAAATTCTAGGCCCATGTTTCGAAATCCGAGATGTTTTTATCTTTCTTACTAATCGTCCGATAATGCTTAAAGTGCTTTCTCAAAAATTTGCTGCTGCTTTATAAAAAACGTGTTATTAGTGTTAATGGAATTCCACAAAGTTTCGAATATATATATGTATATATATATATATCGTATCTATGTACAGCACTTGCTTTAAATATATATTAATTAGTCCTCTTTTTGTGATAAGGTTATACAATTTGTACAAATCACAAGATTAAATAAATCGCAACAGGAGTCTTTCAATAAAGCTTTTCATGATTCCTTTCAATATCATAATAATAAGTAAATGATATTTTATTAACTATTTTATAGCAATGTCTAGCGTTCTTTAAAAATCAAAATATATTGTCAATAGAGTAATAAAGCATTAAGTATGAAGAACAAATGAAATCAACTGTAAAACTATATGTTGATGTAATAATCAGTAAAAATACAATACATATAAAAACATTTTTCCCAAAATACTTATACCTTCTAGAACAAAACTTCTTTGCCTAAGAAAAAATGAGCCAAACATCACGAATGTAGAGTTTTAATTTTTAAAAGGAGCTTTGTTTTGTTTGGATAAATACGGTTTTTGTGTCAAATTATCAAAATTTGACATTTTTCATTTTTTTAATGTGCATCACCAAAGTAGGTATAATTATAGTCAACTAAATCAATCTTAATATTATTGAATAATGATGCATAACCCTTTCTTAATTTCTAAAACAGGAAATAAAATAATACATTTAAAGCAGAATATTTATTCATTTTGTTTTTCATTCGTATGAATTATTTTTTCACTCAAAATAAAACTCCTGGAATTCAGTTAGTTTTTCAGAGAATCGGACATGCATCTTACTTCTGGGGACACATATTTCACAATACCTTGGCTGGGAAAATATTCCTCCGAATATTCTGTTAAGAAAATTTTTGTGAGGAAAGAAATGTATGTTTCTTTAGCAAGGATTTATTCAAAAGACTGGGGGCACCACAAGAATGACGAACAAAACCACTTATACCTACGAATTCTTCAAGACTGACGACAATTCGACAATATTTTCCGTTTTTTTCCCTCTTTTTTTCAGATTATTCCCGTTTTATTTTATTTTTCGAATATTTTCGAATCGGTTACCTCGATGAATATTCCCTTCCCGTTTTTTCAACTTCGTATCTACGCTTGATTTTCCTACTTTCAACTTTCCTGTTGGAAATCTATCAACAGAGATAACTGAGTGCAAGTAATCTTGCCTTTTTTGCAAGAAAGATGTATTCAGTTTCTTTTTACAAATATCATTTTCCTCAATCTGTTCTTTTTTTCCGTAGATTTTTTATTTCATAATTTGTTTCTTTGACGGGGAATTTCATGTTTCGATAATTTTGCAAAGTACTACTATTTTATACTAAAAAAATGAAGAATTGAAGATGTGGAATAAAAGAAACGTTTTAAATATGTAAAAAATGTTTTAACTACCGTTTCTGGAATATTTGTAACAGTTTTTGGTAATATTTTATAGTATTATGTTACTTAAGTCTATGCTGTAAATGGTGTAAGATGCATTGATATAAATTCATGGGTGGGGTTTTGTTGTTGTCAGTATGAAATTCATGAGAAAAAAAATAAGATAAATACTTAATTTTTCTTTTTAAGGTAGTTAACCATAAGAATCTTTTCCACAAAAAATTACGCTTATTCGAAAGGTTGATATTGAATTTTGAAATCACGTATTTTTTTATTCATCAAATTACAAAAATTAATTTCAACTATTCTCGAAATCATTTACTCATATTTTAATAATTGTAAAATTAATGATTATTTTAGAAAATTAAATACTTATCGTCAGCCAAATCACACATGCTATTAATTAACCGATTACCAGTTCTAATAGAATTTTTTTTTCTTTAACATGAAGGAGTGAAGATACAAAAACATATATACAAAATAAAGATTCTCGGGAGATATAAAATATAGATTTCTTGAAATAACTCAGTATGTTAAAGTAGTCAGATTTCACTTCTTAGTGCCAAAATCGAAATTTATTAACGTTTTCTACATAATTTCCATTTTGTTGCTACCTGTCATTATCATTTTGTTAATTTCTTCGTATTTATTATAGCTTTTAGAAATTGTGTCAGTAAGCTAAAGTTTTAGTAGAAATTATCAGAAGCTTTTTTAAATTAATTTTCTGAATAAAAGATATTATTAAATTGTTTGATGGAAAAATATTTGCATAAAACGTTTTTCAAGAAATATAGTTAGTATTGTCTTTTAAATATCAGAAAACATTTGTTTTTAAGGTTTATAATATGCATATTGAAATTATGCAAAATATCCATTCATTTTTAATATTTATCAGATAATTACATATAGCTCTTCAAAGAATACATTAAATAGAGCCTCTTAAAAATTTGAAAATAAGTCCCTTCTATCTTAATTTTTAGAATCGTTTGATTTCAAACGACAGAAGTTTTCAAGGGAAATTTAACTTTTTATCAGAAATAATTTTTACTTTTTCTGATATAGATAACTTTTACCGATATGGCTACAATCTCTTCTAAAGGGAGTAATGCAAAGATTATGAAAAAGCTATTTAAAATAAATACATAAATAAATGTTAAAAAAAATTACTTAATTATTTACATAATTATTTGATTTTCAAAATTCTGCCTTTGGCTTCAAAGTTTATATTTTATAATATTGTTATTACATATTCATAATTAAGAAATTAGTTGAAAAGGGTCCATTATCAGCTTTATAATGAAAATTCAATCTTATTAAGAGGAATCAATTTCTTTAAAACGTAAGAAGAGGAATCTTAATTCATGTCAATATTAAGCAAAAAGTGGTATTTTTCAAAATAAAAAATTCCATATTCTTATTTGCGTATCAGAACCTGAAGGAAAACAGTATTTAAAAGAAACTATTAATCCTCGAGGAAATTGAATTAGAGACGATTGAGTAGCAGAATAACATGCATTTCTCCCAATGAAAAAACATTAGTTATCGGAGCAACGCAAAACCATGTTAAAAATGGGAGAATAAAAGCCTTTTTTTAGCTTGATTCATGTTTTTCTGGATTTTCTTCCAGAAAGGAGAGACGATAATTCAATAACGAAATTTATCTAATACGGCTTCAATGAACACCTTAACACATACCCGCCTACCTCCCCCTCACACACACTGCCTTCTGTCCAAAAGTGCCGCAGGTAATCGGAAGAATGCTGGCTCAGTTTTTATTTGTCAAGGGAATAACTGTCCATAATTACCGAAAGACCAATCGAAACTGTAATTACTGATAGTGAATCAGATAGTTAAAAAAGCAGAGATAAAATAATAGAAACAGAAATCCCGCTTTCATGTTTTTGGACTTCAGTTGAAAGATGCAGTAAACCCTACATTTTTAATTCAACCTTTCTTTTATTTTTAGTGTTGGATGGATTTTCCTTTTATCCGTCATCTTTTTATCTCTTCTTTTTTCTAGGTTTTATTTTTTCACTGTTGAAGTGACAGGAAAAAAATTTTCTTCCTATTTTCAGCGCTAAATTAATGTGCCTCCATTTTAAGCTAAATCATCATTATTAGTTTTTACTTCTCTTGTATTGAGTTAGTTAATTGAAAGAGTTTTTCTAAATTGGGTTTTTGAATTTAAAGTCACAAGGAGAATGAAATCTCACCATTTGAAAGAAATTCCTTTAAAATCGCGTGTGTTCAATAAGGACCCAATATTCCACATATAAAAAAATCTTTGTTTCTGAATTCTTCATTTCAATCTTGTTGTATTCTCTAGCATAAACAACATTCTTTTAAAAAAATAACTGCTTTCTGTATAATATTTGCATAATTTCATACATTGACTCTTTTGAGTTTAGGTACATTCAATAACATTTAAGCTAATCTGTTTTTGGACTGGAATAGAATAAATTTGGCGATAAAAATTACAGTTAGATTGAGGTCATTGAATATCATAAATTATTCAGAAAGTTCAACTTCAACTTGGGTATGTGTAAGTTCAAGATAAAACCACAAGAAAGGAGAGATTAGGAATCTAAGATATATTACTGAAGATAACTCTAACTCTTCGTAGAAGCATAAGAATTGAAAGTAAAACTCCAATTAGTTGAACGAGTCATCCCTCTGAGCTCTTTATGTTATTTAATATCGTTTTCCTTTTTCCAGCAGGTGCTGTTAATTCGTACACTACGTCTGGGTTCTGTTGCTTGTGTTATCGTGTTTATTATACATTATTTGTTATTGGATTTGTCAGACCTTTTCATCATGCACAGACGACAGCTAACCAGTTGGTTCTTATACATTCTCTGGAGAATTTCTTTAATAATGTATTTTATAAGAACAGTACTAACAGCATAATTAATTACTCTCAAATGCACTCTCTCATTAAACGGCTCCTTCTTGCTTTTCAAAATATGAAAAATATGTGAAGCGATTATTTTTTGAAAATTTTGCTTCGTATATTTGCTTTGATTTTTAGATTAACAGCTAAGTAAGCCGTACTAATGATTGGATAAAAGAATTCATCATTAGAATTTTCTTCAGCATATGTCTTTAAACTAAAAGAATTCATCATATCCCTCGTTATATTGGATATGTAAATATGTATAAACTATAATTAATAATTTAACGCTGTTATTAATTTCAACTTTTTGGAAAAATAATTGTGAACATACTAAAAATAACAGTAATAGATATATTTTATGAAATGCTTATCCTTTTTAATCAAAATAGCAGTTGTGATTTCAGAAAGTTCAGCGTATATATAAAAAAGTCATTGAATGTGAAGGTCACTGTTAATCCCAAATAAAGATTTTGATGTAATTAAGCAAATCTCTGATGAATGAATGTTTTTTGAACTATTATTGCCAATCCAGAGATATAAGTGCTGTTTAAAACTTTCAAGCCCATTTTCAAATAAATGACTTTAAGAACTATGACATTTCTGTAATCAATGGAATTTTTGTTAAAAAATGCAATATTCAATACGAAAGTGCACACTATAAGGATATTATAATTTAAAAACTGTAATGTAATTATAGTTAAATCCTTTAAAATTCAAATTAACAAAGAAGGAAAATTCTCATAATATTAAGTATGTTTTAAGAATTTTAGTAAAAAATAGATGTCAAAATTTATTTCATCTTTAATTCACAAGGAAAAAATATTGTGATGCTCTTCATTTAATTATATAAAATTTATGCTTTTGAAATTTTTTCGAAACTCTTTCATCCTATCATAAGTTTCTTCAAGTTTTGAACCAGTTAAAAGCTTTATCCTGAATAATAATTTTCTAATAAGTAATGATCTTGTCATTTGTTAAGAGAATAAAATGAATGGAATTTTAGAGGAATGGAATATCACCTCTTTTCTTATGGTTTGCAACATAGTATCAAGTTTCAAACCATGAGGAACTATCTTTCAGCATAGCAGTTTCAAATATAGTAGATTCAAAATTGAACAAAATAGTTTCGAAACGAAAGAAAAAGTACAGATATGAGGGAAAGGATTTTATTTTACTTCATAACCTTTGTTTCTTTATTTTAAATGGCACAGTGGATCTCTTTTTGTTTAAGATTAGGGAATTTGGAAACTACCTATTCATTCCTTCATTATTGCATTTAATTTTCAATAGCATCGTTCCTCACAATTAAATCCTTTCTTCCTAGACAAAGAAGATTTTAATGTATTCAATGGTTTTTATTCCTTGTACCTTTTTTTCTTTTCTCCCTATTTTTCGAAAAAAAGTAATTAAACAGATGGAATATTCAAATGATTCTTTTAATTTCAAATCATCTTTTGCTAGGTATAAGAAAAAATTATAAATATTCAAGGGAAAAGAAAAAAGAATTAAAGTTGCAATTATGTTTTGAGTTTTTGAAGTTTTATTCAGATACCAAATGAGTTAATTGATCAAAAAGAAAAGAAAATTTCAAATTTGCTTTCTTTTTATTAAGTAAAACATTACATATTTTTACTTTCTGATTTCTTCAATCTTTTATCAAAGATATTAATTTACTTTCTGCTTTTATTCTACACATCTGAAAAATGGAATTTTTTTATCTGTTATTTTTCTGATATTAGAATTAAAACTTAGAGTATACCTATAAGGATCATTTCGATTCAAAAGTTCTTTATCAAGTAAACTTTTTAGATAAATGATAACTTTTTGAAAAGCAATTTGATCAGACATTGATTGCATTAATTTTCCGATAAAAATCCACTTTTAGTAATAAACCCATGATTTATTGGTTTTGAATTTTTGGCGCAAAAACCATATTTGGTTAAACTACGTCATGATAATGTTTAAAAGATAAGAATCAATTGCATGAAAAAAAGCAGTCTTTAAACGTGTGCTAAAATTTAGTAAACTTGGAAAAATTGTTGAAAAAAAACAAGTTGTCAAATGTAAGGAAAATAATAGCCTTCAAGAATTCAAAAAGATTTGGATGATGCATTTCACTCATCAAGTCACTCAAAGTTTAAAAAGTTTTAACGACGGGAATTAGAAGAAGTTCATTCGATCAGAATGTGGTTAAAAGTAAAGTTAGTATGACAAGTGGGAGCTTTATGCAAATAAGTGACATGTTTTCTCTGAAAATGAAAGACTTAGGAGTGAAACGTGTATGTCCCTATAGGCAGACGCGTCAATTTGACATGAATCTCTCGTATAGGAATAACAGGCCCCAATTCAATGGAATGTTTGATAGAGTATAATTTATTATGGATCTGCAAATCATAATTCTTTAGTCAAACAGAAAAAATTATGTCAAATTGGCAAATTCTTGGCATAAGTTTTTTCAATAGGCAGTTTTTTTTTCCTAATTCTTATGATGATGGCTAATTGTCCATGTTTAATCTAATGAAATCGAAAGCTTCTTCTGAATCAAAAGGACAATCTAAGAACAGTCTAAAGGACATTAAACGTTTAGAATGATTTCCTACCTTTTTAATCTACAACACTTAAGTTTTTCATTTTGTTTCTTAAAACATTTATGAAAGAAATATTTTTCTACTCACCTAAAACATTATATTTTGCTCCTTAGTTCATATAATAAACTTCTGCATGTATAGTAGTTTTTCATGAATGAAATTAAAAGCATTTTACATATTTTGTGAAACTGATGGCTGAAGCACCATCTTTATTGTTCTTTGGTGTTTCCTACATTATTCCTGAAAATAATATATTTTAAAGAATATGGCATTCAAGCTGTACATTAAAAATATTTTGATATGTAGGTACATTTTTTGGAAAACAAACATAAAATATTGTTCAAATACTTCCATAATTACAATGAATACATTCTCAGATTGCTCATGAAGTGCAATGATTTTAGTTGAAATTGAAATAAAAATCCATTCATTATATTTTGCGATTCTCAATTTGTAATTTCTTAGAGCAATTATTTATGTCTGCTACTGTAACATTTACTATAAGAGGGGAAAGTAAATCTAAAACTAAAATATAGTAATAAAAATATATTACACAATTTCTTTAGAAGATAATTATATAAGAATAATTTTATATTTGATAATTCTGACTTATTGCAGTAAATTATTAAATAGCTTTTGGGACAAGTGGAGATCTGTTTATATTGCACAAATATAATAATTATTTTTTATTTCAATATTTAAAATAACATTTTTTTACTTAAATCTATGCAAATTCTTTTTTGAATTTAACTCTTCTTATATATGTGTGAATTGAGATTCTTTTTGTTTTGTTTTGTTTTTAGAATAAAAGTAATTTTTAAAAAAACTGGTAAAAATGTCTTATGAATAAATAATGTACAGCAAAATAGAAATAAAAAGCAATTGTGTGTCAAATGCTATTTAAAAGCTGTCAATTTAATGGATCTTTGTTTTTAATATAGCATAATTATTTATGAAGGAGGCATTTACAAGGAAATTAAAGCAACCACGAGACAGGATGAATCAAATAATTGTAGGTAAAACAATCAGTATTACCTCATTTGTAATTTAGTATTCATCAAGCTTTAGAGGATGAATGAAAATATTTTTGTTATTGCATTTTGATAACATGCATCAAATCAAAGCAAAGAAATGAGCTTTACTAAAGCTTATTATATGCCTCAGATATAATAGTATTCTATCTTTTTTTTCTCAATTTTTTTCTGCATGATTTCATACAGAAATTAATCTTTTAGTCTAATTGTAATTAATTTAGCTTATAAAATAATTCAATAAGATTATGCAAAGATTTTTCTATTTCCCTAGGAATATTTGTTAGCAATTAAATGATATTTTGTTGGGAATTGTGTAAATCCTAAATAAAAAAACTCATAATATTGTCAAAAAAAATGAAAAAAGAACGATTGGAATCAATGACAATGCTTAACAACTTTTAAAATTCATTTTGCACTATTTGTGAATGTGCAAATATATGACTATTTTGAAATACACGTCTGTGAAAAATTAGAATACAATAATTATCTTAAAGAGTGATTACGATGTATAGAATTAATTGATAATATAATTTTGTATTTTTACAGTGTTATTTTGATTGAAAGTAACAGAATTTTTCACATCACCATACGATCAGACAATTTCCTAGAAAATTCGTTCATATAAACTAAGCAAATGGTGACAAAAACTAATATAAATTTCACCAAAATTTTTAATCATATTTTTATCATAAATGTTTTATTAAAATATTTTTAATATATAGTTAGAATGAACAATTGATTTTTACATAAAAAAGAAAATCTTTTATTATCTATCAAAGAATACATTTATTATAGTACAATTTATAAAGAAAATACAAACTTTTGATTAAATTCAATTTTTGCTGAGAGGAACTAAGAAAGTATCTCTTTATAAGAATTGGGATGACCTAGAAGACAAGATAGATCTTCTACACCTCCAACAAGTATGAAGTATTATGGAATAAGTTTTACTAAACAAGAGTTGAATATTTAGTTGAATCATCACAAAAATTATATTGCAACCATTGCAACTAATTAATAAGTATTTAATTACTCAAACGTAAAGCATTTCTGTTAAGTGAAGACAAATGGGCTTTATATGAATCGAAATTTTCATTTAACAAGCGTTTAACAATCAGAATTTAATCACTTAAAATCACTAAAACAAAAATGTTTTATTGAAGAAACAGAATTTATATATCACCAATATTATATTGAACTTTTCATAAATGAAATGCTTCAATGATGAAAATATCGCTAAACATTAGAATGGAAGCCAATGTTTGCTGTATATATGCTTCCTTCCCCTTTTCTGTCAGGAAAAAATAGAATATCAGTTAAAAGATTATATTCCATAAGACATAATGCTCAGAAGGGAAAGAGGATTTAAATTAACCTGATTAAAGAAGTCCCTATTCAAAATATTTGGAGCAACCCAAGAATGACAAACGCGACCGACGATACCTTAGTCGTCTACAAAACTACAGACGAAGATACAGACTAAGTTCCATTCTTGAAGAACACTTCTCGAATTTCTCTTTCCATCCAGACTTTTTTGCCCAATTCCTTTCCATCTTATTCTTCAAATTCCTACGAATCTGTCAGTGAAAAGAATCTTCTCTTCCTTTTTTATTAGCTTCATTTCGTCCGTGATTTCCCTTCGGAATTTGCACTTGAAGATCTATCTGTAGGAAGGAAAAAATATTCCAGGTAGTTCGCTTTTTTATTGAAGAGCTCTATTTGAAAAATGAAACGGTATTTGTAGTAATTATTTTATGTTCCCTTTAGTGTACATGGTAGCATTTTTGCAATATGCTAGATTAAATTAATAGTCTACTGTCCGGTAATTTGGCTAAATGGTAATGATATTAGTTTCCCTTTTAGGATATTTTAGGATTGAATAAAGAAGTAACAACTGTAAGTTGATTAACTGTGTACTCTGTATCGTCACATGAATGAAAGTGAACGTTATTGCACACTGGATTTAAAATGAATAAATAATCAACATGTATTAGCAACTAAAATAAAATCATATGTAGTTAGTTGTAAGTATATTAGGTGAATTAAGATATCCTATTTGTTTATTCAAATTACACTATGCTTATTCTTTCATTTTTTTCTTGTTGTTTCATTCATTTCTTTCAGTTTAAAGGGTTTTTTTTTTAGTTTCTTAAAATAACAATTTAAAAGACTTTATTTAAGATATAGTTTTAAAGAGTTAAAATGTATTTATTCCTTGACCCAATCATCACAAAACACGTGAACACCACTCTTGGTTGAAAATGTGCTATCAAAAATTTACAGGAAATTCTTAAGCATTATTTAAAGTTCTTATGAATGAATATTTTTCAGACTCTAACAAGATCTTTGCCGGTTCTATAATTTAAAGGAAAGAGTAATTGATTTATGGGAGCATGATTAAGTCTCCTACCAGATTTTGAAATTCAACAATTGAATAATTCAAACATGATATTTCAGTTGAAAATTATTTCGTGAGTATTATGATCAAATATTTTATAAAGTTTTAAAACATAAATCTGACTATTTTTAAAATAAGCATAAAAAATAACGACCAAAATATAAATTTGGGGTAATTTTAAATAATAAATTGAAATCAATAAAAAATTGCGTCCTTAAAATTATTGATAACATTATTTCGGCTAATATTTTGCATAATATAAATCTCAAATTCAATTATATACAAATACTTTTTTTCTTTAAATGCTCGTGCACTAAAATATATTCCAAATTATCCACTATCTTACTAGATAACAAAATAATATCCATGAAAAGGCCATTTGATGTATCCAAAAACCTTTAAATAAGCTATAGAAGACAATAAAAATCGTAAACAATTCTGAGGAGGATTAGTAATCAGACATTTAAAAAAAATAAAAAGAATTGAAAAAAAAAACACAAAAACCTCATCCACAACCTTCTTTTGGTTATGCTAAATTTTTCTGGATTTTTTTGGATTTTCATAAAATGTACGAAACGTTGATTCAGTAAATAAATTATTCTATTGCAACTAAAATGACACCGTAACATGACCACATATTTTTTTTTCTTATTTTTTTTCTCCTCATCTAAAAAACTTGCCAGATTTAGGAAAAATGCTACCACAGTTTTATTTAACAAAGAAGTTAACTATCCATAATAAAAGTCAATTTGACAATTCAGTTATAAGTTCTTCATAAATTAATAAAATAAAATATAAATATATAATCTAAATAGTCTTTCAGTTTTTGATACGTGTGCAGAATAAAGCAAACATTGCGCATTTTTTCCCTATCATCATTTCGGTTTAGCATTAGATTTTATTCCTTTCAGTTTCTATTTATGATAAAAAAAAAAGTTCCATGCCATAAAGGTATGCCACTCAGCTCCATTTTTTTTAGTATATAACTTTTTTTTTTCTTTCTTGTCATCAAATGAATGAGATAATTAAAAAGTTTGCTGTCAAATTAGTGTTCAGATTCTCCTAAACAAAGTAGGATAAAATATATCCATGTGAATTAATAATGTAAAACTAGAATAATAATTAGATAAGAAGGCATTAGTAAACTGGAAATTAGTTAATGAACTTAGAAAAATGATTTATTTTTATCTCTAGATAACTTTGTAGTTCGAATTTGTTAGTAAATGGATGAAAATGTTAACGAAGCGGAAATTAAGAAATGATTTAAAAGCCACAACTGGTCTCGAAACGTTCTAAAATTTGGAATTTATTTATTATTATACATTCGTTTTCTTGAATAAATTAAACAGTACGAAACTCATGTACTATTAAAACATGCGATAAGTCTAATATAACATTAAACATTAATTTAAATTTACCCGATTTGCATAGAGAAATGTTAGTGCTATAGGCATTATGTGGAATAACATATCTACATGTAGTGAGCTTTCTTTTACTTTGTTTTATATCTAGCAGTATTTAAGAGACATAAAACTTCTATATTATTCGTAATTTTCCTAACCAGTTATTTGAAAACGATGTATGGCATTATCATTGAAAACATAAATATTTCTACTTCTAACTAGTTTATGGTGTAAATATATTAAAGTTACGATTCCCTTAATTTTGTCCAATTTTCACTAACCTAAAAAGAATCAAGTCTTTATTGAGCATTGTATGAAAATATATATGACTTTGCGTTGGTTTGGGTTGAAGAATTACAGATTTGATATCAAATTCCAACAAAGGTTAGCCTTGAATTTGATTTTGAAATATTTCGGATCTATCTCTTGAGATGACGTGACCTTAAGTGCGTACGATATGGTAATTCAGAAATTGATGAGAATCGGAGAATGCATCTATGTCATTTTTCTTGATCTACCATCGTATCAATATTATGTGATTCATTATAAAATGGTTTCAGATAACTTTAGAAAGGTATTAAATTCTTGATATAGCTTCATCGATATAAGCATTCTTCGGAACGCCTTTAAAGATTATTACTTTTATACTAGAAATAAAATGTTATCAACAACAGAACATTTCATGCTGCTCAGAGGTCAGACTACAGATCAATATGAACTCGGATTACACAAGATGTGATGCGTGTATCTTAAGCCATTTACTGACACGTTTTGTCCGAGAGAACTAATTAATTAATTATTTTATAATGAAGCATCTACAAATATATGAGTGTAATTCCATATTATTCAGGTAAGTTAATTGCTGAAAGTGTCTTATATACTTCATCTAATTTTGTGCAGACTATGTCTCTGAACGTAATTTTCACGACATTATTAAATATTGAAAAGCAAGCTTTTGAAATAGCACGGATTAAATTAAACTGTGACTACATAAAGAAGGGACTTATAAAGCTACTAATAATAAACATAAGAAATAATGAATAGAATGTTTTAAAAGTATATAATAAAGTAAACAGAACAGAAGAAAGACATAGAAAATAATCGAATTGTAAAACAGATTTTTTAAAAAATAATTGTCACTATTTCATAATTTTTAATCAAAGAATTCATGAAAAGTTTGTCTATGACGCATATAGTATGCGAATTAATCCTTATAAGATTTGAAGCAAAAATATATTTAATTCGAAATGTAAAAATGCATTAGTGTTTTATAACATTTTCTTAAGATTTTTAGTATAGATGAATACCGGGTGGCCAGAAATAAAACACCCCTACTCTGACCTCCCTGGATATCGAACTACTCAGTGTAAAGGCTTGAAAATTTGTGGACATACTATTCAAAAAATGGGGAAACGGATTTCACGAAAAAAAAATTTAGTTCCAGAAATCACCGATAGGTGGCGCTGTACCACTGGACGTATGCTGAAAAGACACAAAAACACGTTTTAAACACATTTTATTTGAAAGTACCAAGCATACATGAAACAAGGACGTTATCGATGCAGGGAATGCTGCTCAATATGGTTCCCTTCCTGAAGATGTAAAATGTGAAGTCTGTGGACAGCTTGTTCAACTGCGGATCGTAACTGGTCATCTGAGATGCTTCTCACATGCAGACTGATACTCTCTTTCAAATCTGCCAAGGTTATCAGACGTTCTCGATAAACAAGGTTTTTTAAGTGTCCCCAAAGCCAAAAATCACACGGATTAAGATCCGGTGAACGAGATGGCCAAGTTGTCGGAAACGCGCGACTGATTATTCTGTCAGTGGTGAAATGTTGGCGAAGAAACTGTTGCACAGGGAGTCCAATGTGTGGAGGTGCTCCATCTTGCATAAAAGTAATGGTGTCAAGGCATTGGCGCTGCTGCAAATGGGGTACAACAAATGTTTCGAGCATCCTTTTGTACCTGTTGGCCGTCACGGTACATGTCTCAAGGCCATTGGAAGTAACCTCTTCGAAAAAGAACGGTCCAAGGATGAATGTGGCTGTGAATCCACACCAGACTGTAACTTTCGGTGAGTGGAGTGGAATCTCTTGGAAGGTACGGGGGTTTGTCGTGTCCCATATGCGACAGTTATGGGTGTTCACTGTTCCACTGAGGTGGAAATGGGCCTCATCGCTCCACAGAATCTGCCACGGCCACGATGCATCCACTTCAACTCTAGCAAGAAATGTCAATGCAAAGGTCAGTCGCATCTCCCTGTCTGTGGCCAGCAATTGTTGATTAGGGCGGATTTTGTACGGGAAACAATGCACCATTTTTCTGAGTACGTTCCACACTGTGCTATAGGGAACACCCAAGTGTCGTGACACTGCACGTGCACTACTGCAGCCTAAAACATTATCCATTGACTGTTCAACAATACCGGTGGCAACATCTTCAACGACATCTGAACGAACCGGTTTGCGTCCTCGACCAGGCTGAACTCCAAGATGTCCAGTTTCCTCGAATCGAGCGATCATTCTCCTGAGAGCTTGTGGAAGCAATGGTCCCTTACGCAAATCCTTAAGTCGGCGAAACTCTCGAAGTGCTGCTGGAGCATTTCCTTTATTCTCGTAAAACAACTTCACAAGCAAAGCGCGTTCTGGCAGCGTGACAGCCATCACTAATAAGAATGACATTCCCCACCTTTTAACTTCTTTTATACCCAGAACATGGCTTCTAACCATGCTTTATGCAAATTTTTCTGGTTACAGTATGAAATTGCAGTTACAACGGGAGTTCTAGCTTCTTTACTATTTTTATTTTCCATAAGGGGCAGAAAAATTAAAAAGGAAGCATGGAAGCATTCCATTCCGCATAAACATTTAAATTTTTATTATTATTTGTGTCTTTTGATCATAGTTCCAGTTGTGCAGCGCCACCTATCGGTGATTTCAGGAACTAATTTTTTTTTCGTGAAATCCGTTTCCCCATATTTTGAATAGTATGTGTACAAAATTTTGAGCCTTTACACTGAGTAGTTCGATATCCATGGAGGTCAGAGTAGGGGTGTTTTATTTCTGGCCACCTTGTATATTGAGTCATAAAACCATATCCTATTCTTTGAGATGCTAAAGCGATATAAATATAAGTTCATTAAATTAGAGCGTCTCTGGTAACTGAAAATTCTTTCTATAGTAAGAGTCCAATTTATTTAAGAAAATATTGTTTATTCTTCAAAATTCGTTTCTTTAAATAAAAAAGTTACGGGATAAAGATAAATGAATTCAATAGCTATTAGAAGTTAACCTCTTATATTTTAAAAATAACTGACTTTATTGATAAAATCTTCAAATTCTTGCTACATGTCTCTTTTCCAAGTAAAAAAAAAAATCAATAGCACTCAATGTAAAGCATATAAGTGAAATTCCGTATATTATATTATATCTAGATTTTTAAATACATTCCTCATAAGCAAAATGAACAGCTCTTCAAAGTGCATAAAAATAGAGAAGTATAAGTTCATTTCAAGAAACATCTACCTTACATTTCATTCCGTATCTCAAATTTCAGGAAATCTCCTTTCTAAAACGAAAAATGGGTAAGTATGCTTCTGAAATTCACTCAGGTAAATTAGTATAACGCTTTCGAACTTCCTTTGATTACCATTCTTCTGTCTTTACGAGTTTCTCAAAGTTTTCGAACTTCTTCAAAAGGATAATTCTGAACGGTAATGTTCGCTGGGATAATTTATAAAAGAATAAAAACGAACGAAGCTCGAGGGGATTAAGAGAAGAAACATCTGGTCTTCAAATGATGTTCTGCTAAAAACTGGAATCAATTTAACCTACTTTTCTGGTACAACCAGTAAGATAAATAAGAATTTATAGTGAAATGTAGAAATCAAGGAACGCCAAGTCTTCTACATTGGCGGATTTCATAGCTGCAATTTTAAATTCCTTCTTAGATTTTGTTTATTGTGAAAGCTGGTTACATATTAAAGATTATTTTGTTACCTGAAATGAAATCTGGAAATAAAATTCTTTATTCTTCATTTTACTTCTTTTTTTTTACATCTCGACTTCATTAAACAGCTAGAATAGTCTTCTTATTTTAAACTAAAGGTGGAAATGGTATCATTTAAATTCTTTTTTTCTATCCTTTTCAATTTTTGTTGCCAAACAAGCAAAAAAAGAGGAAATATATGAATAAAATGGAAATATTTTTATTCAAATTAAGTGCTTTTCAAGTAAAGCGAATCTAGACAAAAAATAGTTTTTGTATAAAAGAAAATAATTAAACCAATATTTTGCACTTTTGCACTGAATTAGATAGAATAATTTAACTGATATGAAAATGAAAATTTATAATTATTCTAATATTTGTATATTGTGTTTTATTTCAGTTTTTTCTGCTTTTATACTATCAATTGCAAACAGCAGATAAAAAAGGGAGAAAAAATGGGCCCTAAAATAAATTTATATGTGGCTCAATGCTGTGTGACTCATATTTTAATGCATTACATTATAAATTAGGTAGTCTATTGAAATCTTTGATGTGGAGAAATACATGATTATTTTATCTCTAATACTGTTCGAAAAGGTTTAGAAATGATCCTAAATATTGAGAAACACTGAAAGTGAATTTTTAAGATTTAAAAATATAATAACTTAAAAACGAATGTAGGAATGGAACTAAAAAATTTATAATCACAGCGCTCAGTAAAAATAGTAAGTAAAATGACCTCTGTAAAATAGTTCAGTAAAAATAGTGCTCTCATTTCAGTATTTCATTCAATCTTCATTTCAATGAACTTTAATCTGCATTTATCCTGCCTAAAATATACTAGTGCATTGAAGCTGAAAGTAACATTTTTATCTAACACTTAACGTTCATAAATTTTCATTAACTGTTAAATCAAATTTTGTGACATTCAGCTCACTATCAGCGACTTCCTCAATCCTTTGGAGCTAAATAATGATTACTCACCGTGATACATTTAAGATAATCAATGAAACTTAACACATTAAAGGTGGGAGTCGCAGTACTACGATTTGATCAGCGTTGCTTAGCATACTTTCGTCAAGAACTCCCACCTTTAATGCGTTAACATGTTTCTTAAATTGCATCAACCACAGCTGAATTTTTTTTTCATTGAAAAGAATCAAAAACTTTCAGATTATTTTCCGTTTGGCTCATCCCGCCAGGTTGATTGTAAGCCTCAAGACTCCAGAGCAGTTGGCCTTTATTCAAATCGATGCAGACCAAAATGCAGCAGGAGCAGCTTGAGTAGCATTGCATTTTGGACATATGAGATAAACTTTGTGGCCCGTCACATGACGTTGCACACAAGTGTGTTCACTTCGAAATCTAGCAAGGGTTGCTTGATTTACCCCAGACAAAAAAACAAAAAAAAAAAAAAAAAAAAAAAAAAAAAAAAAACTCCAGGTCGACTTTCCACATACCATTCATGCACAGGGGCTCTCATCAAAGAAAAACGTATATCATGGGGACCCCGGTGAAGATATCTGAAAAAGTAAGGCAGCCACCATGAGCAGTGTCCTTATGTCTGCTTCCTCGGGATGAGCAGCAACATTATCTCTTCTGCTTTCAATCAGCAATTCCATTGCACATTTACGTGGGACAAAACTCACTAACAGGTGATCTTAACATTGGCAATCAAGCGATTCAAATTCCAGACGATTTTCCTAGTCTTGCGGTTCCCATGCTTACACCATTCAGATAAATGCTGAATAGAACTTCGGCTGTCGCTTAGAATCAAAATGTCAGCACAAACACTTTCAGTTATGCAAAATCTCAAAGCCTCAGCAATAGCTATTAGTTCTGCACGGAACACTCAGCAGTTGTCAGAGTTTTTTACACTGATCCCAATATTTTCCTTTTTAACGAAAATTCCACTCCACGAAATAGTGCATTCATCCATGTTGTCATCAATATATATCTGTAACACATCACAAGGGATTTTATCGATAGTTTCCAAAGCAAATTGCCTGAGATATTCCGGGTGATCTGTACTCTTGATAGTGAATGAGTTCAATTCGGTCTTTAAAAAGACCCGACCAAAGAATGAATCAGCAACATCCGCACCACAAGCTAGTGAAACTTATTCTACTTCATTATGCATCTAACCCTCATTTTCAGCATGGCTAAGCAGACTTTCTTGAGGTAGTGATTATTGCATCAACTGCCCACATAACTTGATATTCTGTGCTGGACACCATAACTGATGAGTTTGGCAAAGTATTTAGCTAAGATGAATCATGTCATGTTTTTGTTTCTAATTTTGAAATTAGTTTTATGTTTCCGTCTATAATCTTCATTATTGAGTATCAAATCATTAAAACATAACCAATTGTGGCAAATGAAAAATAGAGTTTAATGGAGAATATAGTGAAGAACAGAGTCATATGATAGGGTGTTTGAAAGTATTATTTGCAAATTATACACAAATTTATCAATATTAGTAGCGGGGAAGAAATCACAAATTAGAAAGCTTAATATCCCTTCCTATCCTATGAAAAATTATTCTAGGATAATTTTATTATAAATTATTTTATTTACTGTTTTTTTCTTTATTACATACTAATGAAAAATGTCAAGAGTATTTCAGAGTCCTGTTCTATTTGTCAACCGTATCAGAATTAGCTTTTTGCGTACGTTTTCATTTAAAAGAAATGCCAAAATGTCCACTTACTGAAATGTGAAAGAGTATCATCATTCTCCAAAGAGCCAAAGAGAGAAAATGTGTTGCTTGGCTCGCTAAATCTAGGTAGTCAATTCATTGTTCCCAACTATATTAATTGATAGTATTTTCAATATTTCCAACTTCATTTCAGTATTGAAAAAATACATTATGGGCTTATTTACAGCCAGGGACTTTTAATAAGTTTGGTAATAAGCATTTTAGCATATTTTTATTATTAAAATTTTACTTATTTTTATTATACTTATTTAACTTATTTTTATTAATACTAACCAAATACATCATATCTATATGCAAAATTTCAATTTTTATTCACTGTGCTTAGTCAATTTAAAATTTGGAATAATTACAAACAAATTTCTATAATTAACTTAACGAAATAATAAAAATCTTGAATTTTATTCTAAAATATTATTGCTTTTTTAAGAGAAACTAATTATTTTTTTCACACAAGAAAAAAATGTTTATAATGAACAGAATATCAATTATAATTTATGAAGTTAGTTGGGATTCAAAAATTTAAACATAATGAATATTTACTTGAAATTAATTCTTACTAAGAAGGAACTTAGCAAATTATTTTGCAAAAAGCAACCATAAATAGTAATAAGCAGATCCTGACTTTAAAATTAGCAAAAAATAAAACAGAGAAACAGAGTCATCATCGCTTCAGAAATGAATTTAAACATAAGCAAAATGCAAAAAGAGAAGTGGCAATTTTTTTATTGAAAATTTCTGTATTAGAAAAGAAATCTCAGAATATAAAGTGAGTTTTGATGAAACTAATTCCAAACTTTCAAAGTAATCATGTTTTCTCTCTAAAACGAGAGTTCCGAGAACTCCGAGGGTGATTATGCAAATGAAGGATGCAACAGATTTTTCCCCCAGAGCGAGATGTAGAGAGGAAATTGAAAGTCCCTAAGATGCAACCAAGAATGAGGCAAAATGTAATGAAGTAGTCATCGCGTGCGGGCCTAAAACAGCACGTACTTCGGAACTTGAAATTCTCTACCTACTCTGGTATTTTTATTCCTAACTTCAAAGACGGAAAGTGCTTACGCAAAATTCCACTTCTGATTTCTTTTTTAATTAACAGTTATACTAAATGGAATGGAATTTCGCAGATTTGAATCCTATTCTCAGTTCATTCAGAGTTAAATCAGTAACAGTTCGCAACAAATTTAATAGGTTTATACTTAGAAGTTGTTAGTTTGGGAAATTAGTTCGAAACTAACGACACTTTGTGAATACAAAGCTATGTTTTTTTTTTTAATAAACGCTGTTAATACTCCTGATTTGAGTGTGGGTTATGAAGCTGTTATTACTAAAATAGATTGCATGAAAGACATATAAATTCCTATTTTATTACGTTAGTTTGAAATAGGAATCATCATTTCATGATCATTTTCAGATAATTATATTTTTAATCAGTATTCATTAGATTTTTGTATTGTTCCTGTATTTTCAGTGGGAATCTAGCTGATTTTCGTCTCAAAAATAGGTTTTAGGAAGTATTCCCTTGAGTATTCAAATTATTGTTGCAAAATTCTCTAGTAGATCAAAATATTAAGTAAAAAATTTAAATACTTAAAAAATTAGGCATTATAGAAACAATTGTAATGAAATTATCATTGCATATGGGATCTCATTTTCTTTCTATTTCTTCTTAAATACCAAAAATTATATTTATACTCTTCCGAATTTAAAATGTTCTTATTTTTTAGAAATTAGGGAAGATTTTGATTTATCTCTAAATTAATTTTTGGGTTAAATAATGTTGTTCTTAGACTTGATATTTAGCACGGGGCATGAAATACATTTTATTCGTTCCTTTATGCTGAAAATTCTGCTTTTACTTTTTCACTTTTGGATATTTATCCAAAGTAAAATTTAGGAAAACAAATTTAATTTTCCAAATTATAGAATATTTTGATTAATTTCTGAAAAACTTTGGGAACATAATTGGTGTTCTTAAAAAAATTATCAATAGATTCTGTTCCCATTACTTCTTAGCAAGATATTTCGGTTCTCATTACTTCTTCTCAAAGTTTCTTAGAGTTTCTTTTGTAAAACGCAATGAAAAGAAAAGAAATTATTTTTCTTAAAAGAAACATAGTTGCTGCATTATTCTTGAAATAAGATTTTTTTCTATATTTCAAATGTGAAAACGAAAAATTCATACACTTCTTACCGTCTTTTAACAAAGGGGAAAATTAAGTTTCGAGCTATATTAATTTTTAATGAAATTTTCATACAAAGAAAAAGTAATTTTAGACAAAATTCAGTGTGGCTGTTTTTATTTTCATCTTCTGTAAAATGCATATAATTTACTTTTCTCAATTTCTCAAACCACGTTTTCTCCTATATTTCCATTTAGGAGTCAATGTCTACATGACAAAATGATATTTTTAGATTAAATTAGACTATAAAATGAAACAGGAGCATTCAGTAATTTCAGTTTGTGGAAATGAAAAAAAATATATTTCATCGATCAAGAAAGCATGCGTATTTTTATAATATATTTTCAGAAATATACAAATTATAGCAAAAATAATGTAGCTATGACTTAGCCGTAATAGCTGGTCACATATTTCTAGTGAAGATTGCCAATATCAGCCTCAATATAATAATGAAATAAAATAATTGATTCTGAAATTTATCATTGCAATCTTTACTGTATCCCTTGTTTACTTTTTTCTAATCATTTACATCAGCGTTAAGTAAATAATATGAATTCATTTGGCAACAAACTTGGCCACAAAAATACAATAGATTTCGATAAAATGAAAAAAAAAATATGTATACAAAACTACGAAATAAAATAAGTAATTTAAAAATCAGATTTTTGAAAAAAAAATCATTTTAAATTTTAAATAATCCATTGAATACAATTTAAAACGAGGTTACCAAAACAAGTTTTCACTGGAATCTTATGTACATTTACTGGATAGCATTAATTTACTAAAAAAGAAAACAATGTTATAACCAACGTTTCAGTAAAAATTGGGCCTGTTTATTGAAATATAATCACTCTTCCCATATGCATATTATATGGAATAAAAATTTGAATTGTTCTGAGTAATACAGAGACATTTATTATGAAGCCTTTATCATGAACAGCAAAATTTTAATGCACATACTTTTCGAACTCACCATTTAAATTTCTGCTTTAAATATATACTATATACCATTTTCCAATTATTATTTCGTACTCTCCTCGTGACGAGCAACTATCCTCAGAGAAGAAATAATCCGGATGTATCATCCAGTAATACACCATAAGAGGTTTGCTCAGAAAGATATCTAATGTTGTTCATACAGTTTAGCGTTCATTCAAGATGCCAGGTGCCCCACAAGAATGACAAATCTGGTCACCGACTCTTTGATAATGTCTTTGGAATAAATTCTTTTCTTAAGAAATGCTTCTTGAATTTCTATCCCCACCATATATTCCCACCCCTCTTAGTCTTCTAATTCCATCTAAATCCTTAAATTCCTTCAAGTCTGTGAGTGAGAGGAATTTTTCTTTTGGGCATTTTCCAGATGCATTTCCGTCCATAATTTTCCTCCGAAGTTATTTCCTCTGATGTAGAATATTTGTCAACAGGAAGAAAAGAAAGTGCTAGATATTTTGGTTTTTTCTCTGAGATGCCTTATTGAAAAATGATAAGATATTGAGTTAAAATATAAATTTTCAAATTCAGTCCTTTTTTTGAAGAGTTTTATAATTTTTCCTACTGTTTTTTTTTCAGAGGAAATATTTTTCTAAGCTAAACTTGTAAAGATATATTTATATGTTATGTATTAGAAAGTTACACAACTTCAAGTATATTAGTATACTTGAAGTTGTGAAAAAAAGGAACAAACCATCAACAATATACTGAGAGGATCAATCCGTGTCTGCTGAGTTTTCAAAAAATAATCCCTTTACATCACATAAATGCGTTGAATGTTATTAATCACAAATATGTTAATTTTGAATTATTTTATATTCTTTTAGTTCAAAAGAATAAAAAATAAGTTGTAAGAAATTGTTTGTAAAAATTAGACTCATTCTTTTAAGAAATCTCCTAAATCTGAATATTTTATTTATTTCTTTTCAGAAATATTTTGAAAATCATAGCTCAAAATTTCTACAGTACGCCTTTATCACTGTCGATATTGCTACATTCACTTTAAACGGGGTCGTCAGCTGTATACTACAAAATGAAGTATGCCTTGTCGATTTTTCAAAACTAAACTGAAAGTAATCATATAACGAGATTCTCTTGAAATTTCCAGTTTTTGTTTGTTATTTTTAACTATATTTGTGAATGTTATTTTTAATTGATAAAATACATAATTACTTAAAATATTTCATAAAAAAGTGTTAGATTAGAAATTTTTATTCTTAGCTTAATGATTAAATTTAAAAATTTTCCCTGTCGATTCTTTATCTAAAAGTACACTTCAGTCATATAGAATTGAAATTTAATGATTAAACCATTTTCCATACAAATTTGAATCTTGTTAACGCGTTTGTTATCAATAATACTGATATATGAGATGATTATACATTTTAAAAGGAATTCTGTTAACCCTTGAAATATAAAGAGTATTTTTAGCTTTTCATCTGGGAACCATTTGTCTGAATTTCTCACTCTGAATTCCATCCCATAAGGGATTTTTAAGTAAATATTCTATTACTTTTCAAATTCCATTAATCGCATAATATCCAAAAGCGAAACATCACAGAAGTTCGTAAGAATCTGTTAAGAAGGCATGTATACAATCCCTGTATGAGCACTCATTTCTTCAAGGAATGTTGCAATATTTTTCGAATCATGACCTGCATTTTTATACTGTGAAGATTTCTTTGAAATCCGGTGGAACTGTTAAAAAATAGAGTATTTTCCCTCAGCATCCAGTGTAACTCTTTCTTTTGATAGTATGTTATGATGATTTAGTATTGATTCTGTTTTATGATTTCTGTTTTATATATTGATTCTGTTTTAGTAAGAAAAAAATATGGTAACTATTAAAGTCCTGTTGAAATTATCTTTGTATTTACAGAACCAGTTATTTTTTTCTCTCTTTATCTTCTTTTTTAAGAATATATGCTTTCATTCCATTCATTTAGAGGCACCATTGTTTCTTCATTTGCAAACATACGCTTCTAAATGAAGAAACATAGGTGGAAGTTCATTCAAAGAAATATAGGTGTGTCATTCATTTTAGACACAATTATAATGGGAAATTATATAATAAGACATATAGGAATGAAGAGAGTTTTTCTTACTTTATTATTGCTTTAATTTTGCTATAGACATATTTCAAAAAATAGTAATTGACTGTAGCATCGATGTATTTTGTTATCAGAGATTTTCATTTCGAAGTATTTGAAACAGCAGGAAAACTTTTTAAGGATTTTTTTTTTGTATTTCTATGTTAAAAGTCCTCTTCCCGCATGAAAAAATGATGATTGATGATTTTTGTCTTTTCTGTTTGATGATACAGATTATTTAATACATAAATTTTAATATCACACATTTTTAGTTTTTGTACATTGGAATAGGAATGTACATCGGTAAGCTAAAAAACTTATCCGGCATTCTACTGCTAAACTACACACGGCATATTGAAAAAATAAATAACTAAATAAATGCAGCACATGTTATGTGTTCATTTCAAATAATGAAATATTATCAAAGGTTGTTATTTCAAAAAAATTGATTTTAAAAGTTATTTATGGTCACCATTATAAAATTGTTGAATATATTACGTATTTGTATGCGCCCTGTGACGTTATGTTATTTTTCGCTGTCTAAAATAAGTAAGACATTCTAACTCAAATTGAAGTAACACATTGAATATGGTCATTAACTCCATATCTATCTTTCCCTATAAATACCTTGTCACTATTCTGCTGACTTATTTATATGCTTTAGATTTTACTTCTAAACCTAAAAATAGATAGCAGTAAATTTCTCATAAAAATTAGAAATTGTCAGTTTTTTGTTACAATTGAAAAGCAATTTGATCGTTTGTTCTGGCGTTCATCTAATGTAGGATTTTTTATACGATTTAATTTAATGTGATTTATTTTAGCGCGATTTTTTTATGCAGCCAAATAATTCCAATGGTGTTGGCATAACGGGTGTGAAAATTTCATCAATTTTTATTAGCACAGATACACACCCAATATTATCTGAAATGTTCAATGGAATTTTTAGATATTCGAGCAGATTGTATAAACTCTACTGTTGGTTTCAGAAATCTATCTGTTATTTTGGCTTATCAACTGAACAATGATTGCTTTTAAAGTGAATGATGATATTCGGATATGCTTCAATATAAATAAATAATATTTATGGTAATTCATTATATTTTCTCTCACAATTCACGGCGAAAACTTTGTTAATATTACTTACATACATTATATTCAGTAATTAATGTCCTCCAATCAATGGATCTCAATTTTGTTTCGATACATTTAATGATTAGTTGAGCTTGTCTCCTCAAGGACATTACGGATAAGGAATATGTGAGGGACACTATACTATTATACATTTACAATTAAAGTTTTTTGCAAATTGTATATTTTCATTTCTTAAGCACTTTGATAATGTAAATATAGTTCCTGATATTTACTATTACTATTTTCGTTAGTACACTATAACAATAAAATTTTAGTTATTGCCAATATGATATCGGATCATCTAGGTAGTAATTTTATTGGTTTCATGTAAAAATGCATGATTTCTAGGTCTGTCGTCTAAGGTGACCTGTTATTCTTCCTTTTATAAGTGATATAAAAAATGAATCATAGTAGAGCTTCAACAATTAGATAATTTTACTTTTATTTTCTCTATTCAACGTCTGAGTTTTGGAAACATAATTACAATTATCATCTTAGATTACCGTGCACAGTGATAGCACTCCTTAAAATAGTTATAACCCGTTGTGAAACAGATTATTTTTTTAGATGGTTAGCTTATTTGAAATAAAAATTCCAGGACATCCAAACTATTCTTATTTGCCGGATATTTTACAAGCAACTAGATTTTACTTATTGAATTTCAATTATTCAATTACTCTAAGGCTGATAACCAAATGAATATGTGTCTGGGTATATGAATGAATTTGTCTGTGTGTGCACGCTGTCTATTAGTGTTCTACACACCCGACCATATGATCTAGAGATACTGCACTTGGTATGTACATATTTACTTTGGAGGATGAAAAAGCATACTTAGACGGATATTTTTGAAACGAATAACTTAAAAATTACTCTAACATTTGGAATTTTTTTTCGATAACTTTCAAAAATATTGTAGCACAAAACTTTTTTAAAATCCACTTAAAATTATTTTTTAATCTATAATAATGTTTTAACTTAGAAATTCTGTTTCTATTTTTAATAATTTTTTTAAATATTATAACATTAAAATTTTTATTATTATTATATTTATGAAAATATTATAATATAATATATTAAAATATTATAAAAATATAATATGCTATTTTCTAACAATTTATTTCTCACAAAATGAAAGTAGATTTTAACATGCATGTTAAGAGTGTACCAATGATTGCCGTCACACTGACAACTAAATAATTAAATTAACTCTTATTGCAAATTAAACCGAGGAACGTGTGATGTTCATCACGTGTGTGAATGAAAGCGTATTACCATAGAACAGATATAAGATGTGATACATAATTCCATGACAGCTGTTTGTGAATCAGAGAGATATACAGTGTAATGAAGTTTGAATATATTTTGCTGAGAAGTTATAAAGAGAGCAAGGCACAAATATTTAATTGAACGTTTTAGAACACATTGATCCTGTCGAATCAGTTGGTCGCCGAAGGTGGTTAGTATGAAATGAAAAAAAAAATTAAAAAATAAACAAATAGCTTTATTTTTACAGTTTGTGGAAAAATTATATGGGCATTACATTATCATTCTTTGGTATTTTATCTTCATTTTTGGATTGAAAATTTTTCCATTTTCCTCCTTTAATTCGTTTTGTTTTATTCTTTTTACAATGTTTTTATTATAAAGTGGTAATAAGACATTTTCCCCCTTTAATATCTGTGTTAGAAAACTGCTGCTACGTTTTGCGCTTGACTTTTTCGCCTTCTCCCCATCTCTTATATTGAATTTGTTCAATTAAATATTTATTTTAAATAAGATTTTTGAATTCCGATTTAAAAAGAAGAAAACATTACCCGTTTGTGAAATAAAGTCAGCATAACCATCATGCACCAAATAAGTCAGTTTTTGGTATAATGAAGAAAAGAAACAATTGTGCAAGATTGAAAAATTTATTTCTTATTCATTCGATTTACTTATAAAACACATTAAATAATTTGAATTTGACAAATATAAAAAAGGGAATATTTATCTTTAGACTTGACAAGACATCGCCATTGGATTTTCTAAGCATATTATATAATGGGTTCCTACCAACTAATTCTAATATTTTTCATTTTTTTAAATTAAAAAAAAATGAAACTAAGCAATGTGTTACACCCAATAAATTAAATTATTAGTAATTGAATTTTACTGTCTAAAATAGTTTATAAAGAAGTAATTACAAAATTAAAAATCAAACCAGCTATATTTATGAAATTTATTTATAATTAAGCAGATAATCCAGAGATGGCAATTGCAAAATAACTTTTGTTATTAAGAAACTGCAAATCAACAACGATATTGCTATGGTGAACTCATAACACTATCTGAATTTTGTACAAATATATAAACAAAATTATTGGTTTCATTTCTAAACTGCAGAAAAATAAAAAACTACGTATTCTTTTCTAGAGTAAATTACAAGATGTAATGCGCTCTATAATAAATATTTGGAAACAAAATTTCAGAAACATAACAAGAAGGAGATTCTTTCCAAAACTTCTACTCAGGTAAATTAGCCCATCCTATTTAACTTTATTTAATTTCCTTACTTCGGGGTTTATATGTAGCTCCATATTTTCGAGCTCCTTCAAGATGATGATTCTAAACGATAAAGTTCACTTGAATAGATGCAAAAGATAACTGTTAAAAGAATAAAATCAAATGCTGCTTGAGTGGAAAGAGAGAAGAAAAATCTGATTGTCTATCAATAGTCTGGAAAGCAATTCAACCCAACTCCATTGAACTTGTTGAAGACTGAAGAATTTATGAGCAGAATAGACAAACCTATTGAACAATAGTTCTGTTCTAATTCAAACTTTGAATGCTTTCTTGGTTCTGGTTTTGTATAAATGCTGATTACCTATTCATTTCTTATTTCCCGAGGGAAGTTAAAAATGCATATTTATTTTTATTTATATCTTTTTTTATTAATATTGTTTTGTCAATGCATTGTCAGTTTAATTTTTCAATCAAACGGATAAATTAAATATATAACTGTAAGTATACTTTTTCTTCATATCATTTTATACCCTAGAGTAACACTCCCTTTTCCCATTATTGAGAAGTGACATTTCCAGCCAGCTGCTCACCACCTGCTAAAACCATCCAGGGTTTAATGCCTCTAGATAGCTTGATCGGGAATCGCCTTATTGCTGCGTGATCGTAGCATCATGTCATGAGGGATTCAGCTTAAGACCACACCTGAGGCTCATCAATTAAAAGAAACTTAAACACTTTCAAGAGAAAGGAGAGCCAAGCCATCCTTGTGCCAAATGTCTCATATTCGGAACGAACTATAATTAACATGTGTTTGAGAGCTGCTAGTTACTTGGGCACATCAGTGATGGACATTCCCACTCCACAATGGAACCACAAAAGAAAGCATTCTTCTGAACGGCTATTGGGCGATAGGAAGCTGAAATGGACCATTCGGAAATTAGAAGCGGAGATTGGACAGAGATAAAATGCCGGTGTTTTGTTTTTCAAGAAGGAGGAGATAGTTTGCATATTAGAATACTGTCTTTGACACACTTTGGAGTAGACGTGCTGACTAATACCCTGTTAGTGTCTTGAGGTATTATTTCTCCGATTTGATTGAGAACTCTTTTCACGATAAGACTTCAACACTCGAATAGTCAGGATCAAGGTCAACTAGTGTATACATTTATTTTCGCTTGCACTTTTTTTATGAATAATGAAATTTCATATAATAATTTTGATAATTTAGTTTAAAACAGATTGAATAAATTCAAATTTGGGAAATGAACATTGTATATTCAATTTCAGGTCTATTTCGTAATACATCATTTTTTGTTTTGTTTAAAAAAATTTTTAAATAATAAAATTGAATTTTAGATTGTGTTAACGTTTAAAGGAAAATTTTATACATAAGTTCCTTTATTGAAATAACATTTTAATATATTTGTTTTACTTAAATTCTTAGTTTTAAAATGAATTTATACTTATTTACATGATCTTTTCTTCCAACCTAATTTTCAAATGATTTGTTATGATAAAAATAATTCGACAATTTTAAAACTTAATAAAGATCAGAAAATTTTTAGGAGCATTTAAAATAAATGCTAAAAGGATTTTTTTTTACTTTTTTAAAAAGATATATAAAGTAAATTCATATTAATTGAATTTTAAATTAACAAAAATATTATAAAAATAAACAAATAAAGTGGCGGATTGCAACAAACAAGGATTTTAACAAATAAAGGATTTCCATTTTATTTTTATTGGCTATTGTCTTTACAGTTGCATATGCCATTTTAAAAGATTAATGATTTTTCGGTCGTGGAGAAGTTCTGAAATTAAAATAACTTTAAAAAGTTTAAAATTTGAAACTGTAAAAAATATTTTGAAAATGTTCTAACATATTTACATAACTTTATTAACTTCCTTTTGTTTTAATATGTATAATGACATTTCTCTGCAAATACTGATTCATAAGACTATAATATTGATTCTTATCAGAAGGATAAGTAAGACGGTTAATTTTAATTGAACTGGGATTATGAATCTTTCAGTTTCCTTTTATAGCATTTTTTTAATGTTTGAATGTTTCAATGTTTTACAAAAAAAAGTTTCAAATATTTTTCGTCTCATAACAGAGAAGTTTGTAAATATAAAGAATTTCTGTTTTATTTTGGTTCTTTATTAGTTGAGAATGAGTATTCATTGGGAAAAATGAAACTGGATTCTTTTTAAATAACATTTTGATTTCGATAATTCCACGTGTTTTTTGATAAAGGTGGAGTAGTATGTATTAAGTGGAAAATACATCACATTTAGTTATTTTTCAAAACAGTGATTAGGGAATTATTTTAATGCTTTCAGGTTTTTCAGTTTCACATCTAACCATATTTGAAAATCTGTACACTGTCAATATGAAAAATTGCTGTAATATTTCTTTTCAACTTTCATACTCTAAACAGGTTTTGACAGTTTCGTTTATTGAAAATTATTTTAATGAATCACAGTGTGTAATATCTCAAACGTCATTTTAAACATTTAAGCGAATGGCATTTAAGTGAAACATTTCTTTGATAAATTTCTCAATATATGCCATAATGTAATCTCCTTTTTAGTTCGAAAGAAATTGAACATAAAATATTTTGCTAAACGTATTTAACAATAGAACATAAAATTCCTGCGAATGGTAAAATTTGCTTTTTCTTCCTGAATGCTTTCCTACATAGATTATTTCTTACAATCATCGATGACATTTTTTTTTTCTTCTTAAGATTCACTTTACACTACGAATGCATCAAAGACACTTTCACTCTCTTTTTTTTTATCTGAAAAGAAATGTATTGAAATATTTGTTAGCAGATGAAATTCCCTGGGAAATACTGCTCAGAAAGCGAAAGAGGAGAATAAGTTATCTCTTTAACGGAGGTTTCATTCAAAATACTAGAGGCACCATAAGAATGACAAATGCGACCGGTGATGCCCTAGAGGTCTGAAGAACTGCCGTGGATACCACACTAAGTTCCATTCTTCAAGGACGCTTCTCGAATTTCTCTTTCCATTCGCTCCTTTTTGCCCGCTTCCCTTTCCATCTTATTCTTCAAATTCCTTCGAATCAGTCACTGAGAAGAATCTTCTCTTCCCCTTTTACTAGCTTCATTTAGGTCAGTGATTTTCCTAAGGAATTTGCACTTGAAAATCTATCGATTGGAAGAAAAAATATATATATATATTCCATGTATCTTTCTTTTTTGTCAAATGTGCAATATTTTTTTTAATGAAAATATTTTCGCGGTAAATATTTCTTTTTTTTTTTTTAGTATATGTTGTTGTTTTTTAAAAATGAAAATATTTTCACGGTAAATATTTCTTCTTTTTTTAAGTATATATTGTTGTTTTTTTTAAAAATAATTTACGTGATTAAAGAAACAAACTTTGATTTTAGGATGTTTGAATTTGAAAAAGGAAGAAATAACAGTTAGAAAGATAATTTTTTTTTCTTCTTTGTAAGGAAATTAACGTTATTGCACATTATTGGAAAATAACTCATAGTCAATGAGAGTTAGCGAAGAATATAAAATATATATCCATAAAGATGTGAGATTTCAACATTTAGAGTTTGTCAGAAATAAAATGCATTCAAATCGAACTATTTTGATTCTTTATAGTGGAAAATTTCTGTTTAATTTTTTGTTTTCTTAATTTCTCATTTCTACTCTTCAAAACAGCATTTTTGAACAGCATTGCATTTTATTTATCCTTTGTTATAGTTATCCCAAACACCAAGTTCGGCCTAAAGTTTTTCTGCAGTAAACGGGCAATAAAGATTTTGTCAGTTTCTTCAAATCTCTTACCAATGAAAATTATCTTGAAATAAATATACCAAGTCTTCAGAAAATTAAAAATTGCAATGTATTTTCAAGTTTATATAAAATCAAATGATGTCGCTGTTGTCGAGATGATAAACTAAAAACTTGAAAGTTTAAATATATGTATAAATACAATCGAGCTAAGCAAAATAAGTCAGTGACGTTCAGTCTAAAACCGCTTAATTTGTTATTAGATTAACGGAGAAAACGAAAGATCGTAAAATACAAATAAGTAAAACGGCTTTTTTAATTTCACAATTTACCATTTATTATGAAAAATAATTTATCTCAATCATAATTACACGATTGTCCACTTAAAACAATGTTTTAAAAATGAATTATTGTGAAAAAACAACAACTAATTCTATATCCTTAACTCAGAAGAATTATAAAAGATTGTAATAATAGAATTTTCATAAGTAATTGGTATTTAAATTCAAAACGCTGTGTATTTTTCCATTAGTAATCTCAGTACTGTACATTTTGAAATATGTCTAATTATGAGGGCAGAAAAATTTAGTTATTAAAATATCTAAAAGTTAGAAAAGTAATGGAAATAAAATTGATAAAATGCGATAAAGACAAAAATAATAAATCAAGAAAATCTCAAAAATATAATTATTTATAGAAGTATTTCTGTAATTTAAAATATCGATACAAATATTATGACTTGTTATAATAAAACATAAGTAAAACATTTCACAGAAAAATATATGCACTCCAAAAAACAAAAGGCACGTACTTGAGAAAATCACCGTCCTAGTGCAGAAATAGTTTTAAGCACGATTTTCAAAATCAAAATGTTGCTTTAAAGCTAAAATCCTCAGACACGAAATCTTGTATTAAGCTTGATATGAAATCTACGGTCATCTGATTTTGTCTTCAAGTACAAAACAATCTTATATTTATATCGATCTTATATTTCTTATCTTCAAAAAAAAAATTTTGAAGATAAAAATGAAAAATGAAAAGTGAAAGATAAAATGGTGGAAAAATGAAAAGAGAATAATAAATTTTTCATTATTTTAACTACGAGGCTTCAACTTAAGAAGCGAAAGCTTTTCTAACGGTAATAAATTCATTCATTCATAGGGAAAAAAAAGAAAAACCATTCATCGTTTTCATCTGGAATATCTTAAAGAAAAGTACAAGCTTTCTAACTTGCTAAAATTTTATCAGTGTGCACCTAATACTTGTTTCTAATTATTAGAAACGGCATTATATCCAACCTTTTAGATCTTAGCAGATTAAATTGATATAATTTAAGTATTGAAAATAATTTCGAATCATTGTTTTTAAATGGAAAATTTCAATACAAATTTGAGATATCTTTGCCTTGCTCCCATTCCGTTTTTTTTTATTATATCCTTTTTAAGTGAAATAACCGTAATTCTTAATATCTATTGACTTTTATCAATTTAAATTTCAAAAGGAATATTTAAAAATACAATTCAAAGTTATGGAATTTTTTTGTATTATATTCTAAGTAATTATTGTTTATTTCAAAACAGTTACTTTAATGATTCAAACAATTATTTATCTTATGGAAGGAAATAAATATGATCAGTCAGAAGAGTCGCAATTCAAAAGTTGAAGCTTTTTACTATTCAAAAATTTAAACACAATATATGTTTATTTCATATGAATTTTTTATAGGCCAGAAAATTAATATTGAAAAATTAACCAACAACAATAGTTAAGAGATCAAAGCTTTAAAATCAAATAGAACTGAACACCTGAATCATCTCCACTTGAGAAAAAAAAATCAAGAATAATCAAAGTGCCTAAAGAGAAGTGCCATTTTTTTCACTTAAGAATTTATGTATTAGAAAAGAAATCTGAAAATATAAAGTGAATTTTGATGAAACTAATTCCAAACTTCCAAAGTAATCATGTTCTTTCTCTAAAACTAGGTTTCCAGAATATCCGAGTGTGATTATGCAAATGAAGGATGCAACAGATTTTTTCCCCCAGAGCGAGATGTAGAGAGGAAATTGAAAGTCTCTAAGATGCAACCAAGAATGAGGGAAAATGTAATGAAGTAGTCATCGCGTGTGGGACCTGAAACTGCACTTACTTCAGAACTTGAAATTCTCAATCTATTTTGGCATTTTTATGCCTAACCTCAAAGAAGGGAAGTGCTTTCGTTGAATTTCACTACTAATTTCTTTTATAATCAGCAATTATCCTAAATGGAATGGAATCTCCTAGTGTTGAATTCTAATTATTCTTATAGTTTGTTTGTAATTAAATTTGTAAAAGTTGTGAAAGTTTTAATAGGTTTATACTTAGTCACTATTAATAAGCTTGGGAAGCTATTTTGTTTTGTTGATGTAAAGAGATTTTATACGCGAAATATAATTACCTATTAAAAGTTATTTGCAATCGCTATTTCATGAGACTGTTGAAAAATATACGAAATGGTATTTTATTAAGTTAATTTTAAACATAAAATTATATCTATTAAACATAAAAAATTTAATTGGTTTTAATTATAATATTTTATTGCTGATGTATTTACAGAAGATATGTATTGAATTTCAAATCAAGGTTATAAAATAATTTTCTTGTTGGGATGAACCCTCAGAAAAACAATTAAATGTTTTAAAGAAATAACTAAAAGCCTAAGACGTATTATGAAATTATCAATGAAAATTTGACTCTGATTTACAGTTTCATTTTATTCATTCATTCGAAAATTCTGCTTCTATTTTTTCTACTTTGAAAATTGTAAATTTTTTCAAGATTATGGAATAATTAAATTGATATCTCAAATATTTTTAATAAATTTTTTTACCTCAAATTATTTTCTTTGATATCTGTTCTCATCGCTTTTGAGTCTTTCAGAGCTTATTTTGTAAAACGCAATGAAATAATAGTATTTGCATAGTTAAGGTATCCGAATATGTTCGGAGCACTTTTTTAGAAAAACAGGATGTAGACGTACTTCAACAATATTTCTGGGTTTCAGACAATTCAAAATTAGTAGTTAAAATGTTAATATTTAAAATAAACATTAAATGTTTTTGAAAATTGGCATTTAATATCATGAATTTAAGAAAATTCTTATAAAACTTCAAATTGCCTATACCAAAAATTATGATTCTCATAATAACCAAAATTAGACCAAAATAAACCAAATAGGTTTCTCTAAGGAATGAACTACAATCGTGTGGTTCTAATAATAAATAAAAATTTTGCAACTAGTTGAAGATTTCTTATGAAAGTTTTAGTAAATTTATGACATTATTATTCAAAAAATAGGCTTCAAATTGAAAAAAAATATTCAATCGATATAAATCCTTTCAGTTCATACCCTAGAAAATAGTATAAAGACAAAGTTCATCAAATTTCATAGTAATATGATCATCATATTTTGACTTATTTGATTTAGAGTGAGCAAGAAATGAGTAAAATTCAATTTTGAGAAAAATGCATTTAACAAAATAGATTCTGCCCTGTTGATGAAGATATTTTAGACTTCAAACACGAAAATTAAAAATGATTTTAAATGACTAAAATTTTATTACTACAAGATTGAATTTATCAGATTAAATTGCATTCTTAGAAACTGCATCTTCGCAGCTACTAGCCTAAGTCGTTGAGTCTTTTAATCTTATTCTTTGAATTCCTTCGAATCTATCAGTATGATGTTTTCGTTTTCTTTGGCCTTTTCTAGCTGCATTTTCCCATCAATTCCCTCTGGAATTAGATGGATATTTATCAACGGAAAAAGAAACGTGCAAGGTATTTTACCTTTTTTGCTGAGATGTCTAAAGAATGATGAGATATTCAATTTAAAAAGAAATATTACAGTTCAGTCTTTTGGGGAGCGGCATATTATAATTTGTAACAGATTTTTTTGTTTAATTTTTAAAAAATGCAGTTAAACATGTAAAGGTCTACTAAAATAGACCATGCATGAACAATTGAATACATGAAGACATAATTATTCACAGAACATTATATCAACGAAATGTAGTAGTTATCCCCCACCTGTGTTCCATAAAATAAAGATTCTATATCACAACAAAGAATTCGATTTAGTAAATTTTAAAGTATGTTGGTGCAGAGAATTTAAAATAATTTATTGCGAATTATTTGAATAAATGTGACTGATCTAACATAAAATCTTTTTTTTTCACAGTGGATTTAATTTCAAAAATTAATGTAATGTTTCATACATGCTTTCAATATTTTAAAAATTGAATCTAAGTCATCTGTATAAAAAGATTACATTGGAGCTAAAATTTTTATTTCTGTAACACTTTTGTGCCATATTATTGAAAATGTACCTTTGATATTTGGTAAAATAGTTTTCCCTATTGTATCATTCATGTTTCATGACAACTGTTTTACAGTTGTAAACTTTTTTTAACTGTATATATTTGGTGTAGTATGAGAATTAATCTAATTAAGCTTAATTAATTAAGATTTATTTAATTATACCTGACATATTCCTTTAAATGTGTTTAGGTAATAACAATGCAGAGAAGGGTTAATTGAAGATATTTCATGGGGAAAAATTTAAAAAAAATCTGTGCTTTCACAATCGTAGGCATTTCCATTAATTACCTTATTTAAAGAAATAAAATCCTTTTGGTTGCTACATTTAAGCACTTTTTGAGAAAATATAAGGATCCGATTGAGGAAACTAAGTAGTGAAAAAAGGTACGTTTGTATTATAATTGGACAGCAAGTCGTTCATAGTATTCAAAATTTTAAATACTTTAATGTATAATCTCTGCCAGACACTGTATAGACTTATATTTAAAAATTGAGTTTATATTACAAAGATTGTTTCAAAGCATTTAATGCCTTCATGATAAAATATGAAATTACATAAAGGAACGCTGAAAAAAAATTAGTTTAATAATATTTCTGCTGAATTCCCTATTGATTTTGTTATTTTTTTAAATTTCTGAAATATGAATAAAATTCTTTGAATTAATGATTTTGAAATATTCTCTTTGGATTCTGATTACTCCCTCCTTCCATGTAAAATTAAGATTTAATGAAGAAGGCAATTGTAATACATTTAACACTCCTGTTCTGAGTAACAATATTACATAAAGTATTTCGCCGTATTTGAAATATTTTCAGTTGCTTATTTAATTCTAAATGCAAAAGTTATTTATTAGCTCTTTTATTTAAATTTCTTTTTTGACTATAAATCTTGATATCTATGATAAAAGTTATTTTCGTAAAACTATCAGATGTACTGGTTTCTATTCAATTCTTAATATTTTCCAAAGTTCATCAAACAGACAAGTATGTATTTATGAAACGTGATGGGTTTGTTTTGGAATGCATTAATATCGCTTAAATGCAATACCTAAGAGGGTCTTGATTTTTTAAGGAACGCAGAGACATTTTTTGAAATAGGATTTACCTTTATCTTACCCACCGAGGGGGGGGGGTACCGCAAAATGAAGATGAGATGATCTGGTATGGTGGTTAGATCTTGCCAACCAGGAGGGTACAATAATAGGGGGAGGGGCAATGGCCCTCCCATCGATGACGGGGCGTACTCCCTACTTGGAGAGTTGTACCATGGCCGGTGATGGACATTAGGACTCAACCACAGTTCCCATCAGAGTTGCTTTTGCGGCCGTCCAGGTGTTCAGTCTTGCGAGGTTAATCCGTGTGCGTACGGGAGGGTCGAAGGTCAGTAATATAACTTACCTTTCATTTAAATATGTCTTGGTCTTTAAAAAAAATAATAAAAGAAAGAGATGAAAAAATAAAAAGAGCATCCTCTGTAATCATTGAACACGCATATTTTTTTCTTAATGACATGTTAAGTTAATTTTAACATTTTATTTATTTATTATTTTTATTTTACTATTGTAAGAGAAATAGCAATCATTAACGTATTGTTGAAGTGTTTTTGCACGAAAAGAATCAATTGGAACAGTTTTTCTCTGTACTTTCACTCTTAACTTACCTATTCTCTTTCCAGCTATTGAGGCAAGTTTATTCTTTGGCAATAGTTACAATTAATTTTACTTTATATCCTGGGAAATAATTTTCTTATAGGGTTTTAAAAATTGTTCTCGTTGACCCACATCCCTTAGTAGTGCCTCGTGAATATTGTGTTTTTAACTTAAGAAAATTGAAAATGTTGACTTATTATTTTATATATTTTTTACCTTATATAAATATTTAAAGTCTTGGCTGTTAATTTCAGCTTCGGTGGATTTTGCCTTGTTATCTGCGATTCCACTTTAGATATTTTTAAGTCATTTTCGAT
>JAPMOQ010022559.1:190416-201546 GCA_026543055.1 Argiope trifasciata | reverse complement strand
ATACACTGAAGTGACAAAAGTCATGGGATAGCAATATACAAATATACAGATGGCAGTAGTATCGCAGCGAAAAAGTATAAATGCGTAGTTCGCTTTCCAGAGCTTTCATTTGTGTTCAAGTTATTCATGTGAACAGGTTTTTCGTGATTTATGGCGGCACGACGAGAATTAACAGATTTTGAACAGATGTTAGTTGGAGCTAGACGCATGGGTCATTCCATTGCGGATATCGTTAGTGAATTCAACATTCCGAGATCCACAGTATCAAGAGTGTGCCGAGAGTATGAAATTTCAGGCATCACATCCCATCATGGACAGAGCAGTGGGCGACCACCTGCACTTAACGACCGAGACCGCCGACGTCTGTGTAGAATGGTCAATGTTAATAGACACGCAACACTTCGTCAAATAACTGCAGGAATCAATGTGGGACGCACGAAGGACGTATCCGATAGGACTGTGCGGAGAAATTTGTCTTCCTTGGGCTATGACAGCAGAAGACCGACTCGAGTGCCTTTACTGACAGCACGACATTGCCTGCAGCGACTCTCCTGGGCTCGTGAGCATATCGACTAGGCCCTAGATCAGTGGAAAACCGTGGCGTGGTCAGATGAGTCACGATTTCAGTTGTTACGAGCTGATGGTAGAGTTCGAGTGTGGCGCAGACCCCACGAAGCCATGGACCCAAACTGTCCGCAAGGCACTGTTCAAGCTGGTGGTGGCTGCATAATGGTGTGGGCTGTTTTTACATGGCATGGACTCGGTCCTCTGGTGTAACTGAACCGATCATTGACTGGAAATGGTTATGTTCAGCTGCTTGCAGATCACTTGCAGCCATTCATGGACTTAACGTACCCACACAATGATGGGATTTTTATGGATGGCAATGCGCCATGTCACCGGGCCAGAACTGTTCGCGATTGGTTTGAAGAACATTCCGGGCAATTCCAGCGCATGATCTGGCCACCTAGATCGCCCGATATGAATTCCATCGAGCATTTATGGGACATCATCGAAAGGTAAGTTCGTGTCCAAACTCCTGCACCATCCACACTTTCACAATTATGGACGTCTATACAGACAGCATGGCTCAATATTCCTGCAGAGGACTTCCAACGACTTGTGGACTCCATGACACGTCGAGTTGTTGCACTTCGCCGGGCAAAAGGAGGACCGACACGGTATTAACAGTCATCCCATGACTTTTGTCACATCAGTGTATATATATATATATATATATATGTATATATATATATATTTCTCATTCTATCAAATTCATCAAAATTATAACATCATACCTTGAAAGATGCGAGAAATTATATATGAAATTGGCATATGATATCTTAAGCATTTTACTAAACATTTCACTATTTTATAGCTATTAAACTTAAATATGCATACTTGAATATTTTATAAGATTTAAATGAAATGAGAATATGTATGTTATCAATGAGTTTTGGAAGATATTTTTTCAATAGTATTTTGAGTATGTGGAAAATGCATATAATGTAATTGCCCTGTCTCATTGACTATTATAAACAACTTTTAACCAGTTAAGAATTAAAGAAATCCTTTTTTTCATGGAAGGAATTTTTTTTTAAAATTGAGCATCAAATTAAACATAATTTTTTAATATATTTTCATGTTTAAATTTTTTAATTTCATATTCATTCCAGTTCGTAATTTGATAGCATTGAAACGTGACAGAAATACTTCTGTAAAAGCAGTACTAAAAATTCTGTAAAAGTAGAAGTTTTTCTGAAGAAATTATAAGTTTAAAAATGAATATTATGTGTTTTTCTTGGTTATAATAATATAATTAATTATAATACAGCTGTCAACTAACTGAATGAAGAAGACATTTTGTAAACAAGGAAGGATGCAATGAAATTAATCACAATTTAAAAATCTGAAAAAACTAATTTATTCGGATTATTAAAAAGTAAGCATACACGACTTATTAACCAAACAAATATTTATTTCCTTGCTAAACAAGCCAACAAATATATACACCTAGATAATCAACCCCTTAAAAACCATATCGTGTGTATCCTAAACCGGCCAGAAGTCCGTTGCTGAGACCATAACCTCCGTAGCCGGAACCACCATAACCTCCAAGACCAGCATTTCTATATCCTACACCAGGTGCTCCAAGACCACCATATCCGTATCCAAGACCACCATATCCATATCCCCCATTTCCGGCGTATCCGAGTTCTGCAGCTCCGACATATCCTCCGTGTCCATAGGGAGCGTCGGAGATGATGTGGACTGCTGCGGGGTTCTGGTTGGCGGTTCCGGGTTCGTTAGTCTTGACTTGAGCTCTGAATCCAGCGTGGTCAGCGACGTAGTTGACTTGTCGCTTAATTCCTCTTGCATCGGTGAATCCGTAGCTTCCCTTCACGTTCTTGCCATCACCAACTTCTTCGCGATGCTGTTCTCCTTGCTTGTCCTTCACGCTGTAGCCGAACTTGAAAGGTTGGGGATGGTGGATAGGCTGGAGAGGAAAAATAAATAAATGAATAAAAGTTTTTATTCAAACATATAGCAGTAATTCATAAATGTTTGTTTTTTGGAAACAAATTAGAAATGACGCCGTTATTGGCTAGCAACGAGGTTTCTTTTTTAAATAAATATGCGATAATCACATAATTTCATTATTATATTATATTATGAGATTAGGAAAATGCAGTTATGAAATTATAAAACCATTATGACATTACAAAATAGCAATAAAATGTTGTAATTTTTATATATTTAAAAACTTTTAAGAAACATTAAAAAAAATGTGATAGCCTATCAGTAAATGAGGTCAGTATTGACAAAGTCAACTGAAAGATTTTTAATGAAATAGGACGAATTTTCTGTAATGAAATGAAGTATATAATAATTAATAAAGTTGTAACTAATTAAATTTTAAAAAATCCAATTACCTTCAAAATGTCCGTATGCAAACATTATTAATAATTTATTAATTAAATACCGACTAGAATAATTTTGTTAATTAAAATATTGTAGTTAGTATTTTGTAAATCTAATATAAATTAACAAACGCATATAAAGGGTACATAATCCCTCGCATATTTTTCATCTTTTTAAATTATTTATTTTGTATGTTGCCGATATTTTATTATTATGTCCTTTCTTTCATAACTTTGTTAGTCCATCATCAGTTAAAGTTTTTTTTAAATTATAGATGTTCGCAGCATTAAGGCTGAAATTAGCATTTACCCAAGAATAGTTAGTAACATATCCTAAATATGGAGCTAAACTTTTAGACAAAAATCTTACGGCAGATATAAAACATTTGGGAAAGGAAGAAATCAAATGTATGGACAATTTTTTAAAGCTATAAACTTACTTGGCTTACTTATTATGCATGTATTGTATTAGCATTATTACGATAATAATAAAATATCTAAATTATTATTGCAGTAACTGGAACATTTCTTAAATCTTTCTTTCTTTATCTTAAATTTTAGCTTGAAATATTGCATTATATATCACACCATTTTAGAAAGGAATAAATAAAATATAAGTAAAGATTTGCTAATCTATAAACTTACTTCATGATGCAAGCTGGCAAAAGCAGCCACTGCCAAAGCAGCCAAAATAAAAGCCTAGAACAAAGAAAATAATACTGTTACGAGGAGAAAAATTAGAAGTTGAAAATTATGAGAGTAAAAAAATTATCTAATACTATAATACGAGGAATGGTTGCCAAGTCGAAAATCGCCCCAGATTTAATAAACTCCGGTAAACTTGGGGGTCTGGGGTTTTTGGCCACGAGAAATCGATTGGCGCCGGTTTTGAAGCGCTACGGTGGAGCAGTTCGGAGTTACAGATAGGATATTTTCAAACTTTATTAGTTTGTGGCTACTTAAATTTTCAAGCGGTAACGTGCTGCCATCTATAGACAATATGGTGAACTAATAAAGTTTTATGTTTATGCTGTTATAGGTTTATAATATGTTTCTTATGTATGTATATATGTTTGGTTTTTCTAAATAAATTTGTCAAAAATATTGAACTTCTACACACTTCAATCTTTACCTTTACTTTACCTTTGTATAGAATAGTTCCCTTTCCAAACTCTAACTTTGTTTAGAATAGTTTACAATGGTGCACTTTAACCGGTTATTTTTTCACCAACGGTTTCACAAATTTTCTTATGGCATGTATTGTTTTGATAAATCACAATTGAAAATTTAAATCTTCAAGTTAATTTCGATACCTTTTTTCTCCGAGCGGAGCTCGGTCACACGCTGGTAGATTAAAATTAAGCTTTTTAGTATTTTGAGCAATTAATTATTCTGAAAGAGAAAGGAAAATAGGCTAAAAAAGAATAATTAAATGTAAGAAGTATTATTTTTTCTCATTTTCTAAGGTTTTATTTAACTGTTATTACATTAAATTCTTTGGTAAATATTGAGTGTAATAAGTTTAAAAGAATAGACTAGGTATTTAAAATTCAAATATATGATTTTACATGAAAAATTTAATAAAAATTAATCAATTAAATTTTGAAACTTTTCTCTAAATGTCTAAATAGGTGTTAATAAAGATTGATTAATATAAAATATTTATTAGCTCCTGTTATTTTTATGATATTTTACAAAATTTTCTTCCTCTGTTTGATATCAAAATAAAAAAATAAAAATGTTAATGCGTTTTTTTTAAGAAAAAAAAACATTAAAAAAGTAGTTTTTATTTAGATCATTTCATGTTCAGCATATAATTTCATTGCTGCCAAGACAGATTAAAATAACATAAAATGTTTGAATTCATTCAAAATCTTACATTTTTTTTAAATTGGAAAAGATATTAAAAATATTAATAAAGTTTTTTCTACTTGCTTCTACTAAAATTGTAGATTATTGAAAATATCCTAAATGTGAAGAGTTTGAAATTTTAAAACTATAATGTTCATAAGACATATTTAAGACTAAAAAGTTAATTTTGCTTATTTATGTGTTTCTTGTATTTAAAAATTTATAAATTAAGATGTCCGAACTGTATATGAACAAATATTTTGTGAAAGTATTATTTAAATAAATATTATACTGCAGAATAACGACAAAGAGCATTGAAATTTATTAAAATGCTCTTAAACTTCGATAAAACAAACTCCTTTCAAAACAATTCTTCAATAAATGTGCAAGATGTTTGAGTCTTTGCTGTATCCTACTGATTGTCTATGACTAATTATTTGAATGAAAAAATATTATAAAATACATGAATAAAAATAGTTCGATAACACTTTCTAATGAATTACTTTAAAACTATTTTCTATACTTTATAATTAAAAAAATATTCTTTCAAATGCGTGTGTTATAACTTCAGAATAACAGCCTAATTCGTATAATGGAAATGTTTTCACGATTGAAAATTAATTAAGAAATATTCACTTTAATGAAACGTTACTTTTTTTTAAGTGTTTTCTAAAAACTATGCCTACTTAATTGAAAAAAAAGCAGAAACCACATTTAATCCAGAAAAATGTTTATTTTTGTAATATGCTTCCAAATGAGTCTGTAAACGGAAGTTTCGAATAAATGAATATTATAAAAAAAGGCTTAGGTTATATAATTTCATTATAAAATTTCCAAAATCTTTAACAATTTCTAGACCTTAATAAAATATTATAACTATTATTAACAAATTTTTGTTAATTTGTTGTTTAAGGCAACTATGTTGAATTCCTCAGCTAAAATCCTTATTCTAAGCAATAAATAAATGCAATTCATTAACATGATAACTAATAATAAATGTTTGAGTAATAAAAAAGTTACCTGAGAAATCATTGTGGTAGTTTCTTACTAAACAACTTGATACAAGTGATATCAAAACATTGAGCATGGGCGTTTTTATATCTTGAACTCTGAAAAGAAACTTGTTTTAGATCAGAGCGAAAGGTTAATCCCTTTTCCGCATGACTAAAACATTTAGAGAATTTAAAATTTTATTGCGGACTCGTATTCCAGTTTATCACTCTACCGTTCTTTGATCGGATACCACACAATTAGATTAAATTGTAGGAATTTTTTTCCGTTATTATGTCAAGATCATTGCTAAATAGTATAAATAATCAATTTATTCAAAATGAAAATATGAATAATTACATCCGATTGAGTACAGAGCTTAATATTAGAGATATTTCAGCAGAATGGCCCCAATTTAGCAATAATATTATAAGTAGAATTCCTAGAATATTTAATACATTTTCGTTTTATCCCCCAGGGGCATCTCGAAATGAGAATAAGGAGCTTCCGGCATGTTGGCTGTTTCTAGCCACCCTTTAAGGTGCACGAAAATATGGTGGGTCTGGTTCTCCATCTCAATAATAGAACGTACTTCCTTAGGAGGGGGGGGGGGGGTTGTACCGTTGCTGATGATGACCTTACGACTTAACCACAATTAACACCAGTGTTGCTGTAACGCCGGTCTTGTCATTCAGTATTATTTATCCGTGTACCTTAGCGCGAGACGGAGAGTCAGTGATATGACTTACTGTTTCAGTTGGACTGTAATTTTGAAATTGTCAGTAAGTTCCCCCTCTCTCACCAATAAAGACTGATTCTTTCTAATTAGAGTTTAGTGCCTAGAACTGAATTTGAAATTTTATCAGCCTGGATTTTGGATTGTGGTGACAACGAAGCAAACCATCAAATATGTCTTTGTATTATTATAGAATACATTACCGAATAATAAATGCCAATTCACATTTATTAACTTGATAATTTCATTAGATTTATAAACAAAATCTAAATATTGTAAGATACTACTGGCTCAAACATCTGAACAAAAATATTCTTACATTCTTTTAAAAATAGATTTCTATTCGAAACATTTTCATGAATTACAAGCTGACGTAATGCCCTTTTTTACTCAAAGGAAGAGAAAAAAACATAGAAATTATTTTTTCATTGTAAATTATCTCGATTACTCCTAGCAATACCTATACGTTAATCACCTTTCTTATGCATTGTGTGATGCCAACTCACAACCATTCGATATCCACATTCATGTTATTGCCTTTGAAAAATCCTCTGAATTACTTCTCACATCTCCGTTTTAATAAGTAGTGACTTATTTTTAATCACTTTTTCGGGTGCAACATTATGTGAATTGAAGGCATGTATTTACTTAACACTAGAAAGCCCGAGATTTAGATTACCCTTATATGCCCTCTGGTGTCATTTCGACACCGCGATATGAAATATATAATTCTAATAATTAAATAAATGCAAGTAAGTAAGTTTTGTAGGGTTTAATTCTAAGATTTTCGAATATTACTTCATGTAATTACCGCATTTTATTACCCTTTAAATGGTAGAAAACTGCTACAAAAAATTACTTAATCTTGTAAAATAAAATAATACTATTAATAAATATTAGTACAATAAGTAACATCACAATTCTTGTAAGAATGTAAGTTTTTAAATAATTATTTATTGTTTATATGCATAATGTTTCGTACATAAATAATTTGCAAATAGATGCAGGGATATTCAATTTCCCCTATATATTTTGCATTATGTTTCGCGAAGCTAATTGGACCATTACTTTGTCTTAAATCATTTCAAGAGACAAATTTTCCTGAAACATTAAGATCTATTCTCTGCCATCCCTAGCGATACATATATCAGGATTTACTGTAATATTATCGATTTCATTGCCACTTTCTTCAGATTTTTCGCAGTCACTTTCACACAATATTGTATCTACATCGGGATCTAAATTAGAACAAAACAGCTCATCAACATCCGATTCATTTCAGAAAGTTCTCGCAACAAATTAGTTATTTCATCGAGGCTTAGACCTTTTCTATAAGACATCGTTTCAGGGTGTCTGCTCTCCACATGGTCAAAAATCAAATGAATATTTTTAAAAGCAGATAAGGTAATGCTCTGTAAAGAAACACTAAGTCGTAACAGTTTTAGAGTAATTGTTTCATTTCTGCTGTGAAACCAATAACACTGCATTCAAAACCACGTAAATGAGCACTACTACTTTGCAAAGTTTGTTTTACTTAGTGAACTATCGTTTATTGAACGACAGCTATTTATAATGATAAATCGTGAAGTGTCGAAACGACACCAGTAGGTATTCTAGATATATTTCATTGTAAAATCTTTCCTAATTAACATGGAACCACAAAACACTTTTCTTTGTAGTCACCATGGTAAATGTTTAAAAGTCAAGCAAAATTTTCAAATTCGCTGCTAAAATGCGGAAAGAACGAACTAAATAGACTGCGGTGTACAATCGACACAACGTTCTAGTGTTAAGAAGGCAAAAATATCTGCTTTTCTTTTTATATTGTTCTAATTATTTCTCCAAACAATGCATAGAAGCGTACTGCATTCATACCATAGTAAAATGAGCTACTGAAGTCATATTATTGTTGCTATTGTTACTTATAGCACCTTGCAAGCCTGCCGACAGTTATATGTAAGAAATTTAAGCCAAAAAGAGAGCCTCTTGTTTTTTCAGCAGCCCTAGCTAGGGCCAAGAGCACGACTTACTACTTCACAACCTGCGTTTACTTCCACAAACCATTTTCACAATGGGACATATCTACTCACCTTCAGATAGAACAAAGAACAGCTATGCTGGAACTGGGATTTTTTTGATCTAGTTAGTATAAGACAATTTGGGAACTATTCAGTAGTGTGCATGCCATTATGTATGGTCTAGAGCATTATTGACTGATCAAATATTTGCAGTTGGGAAGAGGAAGAAAAATCATATCAAAGAAGAACAGTGAAACAGATTATGTAATCCTAATCTTTATATCAACTTGGTATAGTGTTGCCTGTTTGAAAGTTAATAGAGATGAAGAGATATCCATTTTGGCTTCAATTCAGTTTAAAAACTAATGCTGAGTTTCTGATGTATTTAGACTATTAGTTTTGCGTACCTGATATTTTTACATTTCGAATGCAGGTATCAAGGTAATACAGTAACATGTAATTTTATTTCTTGACAATTCTATGTTTTTAATGACACAATGTATTAATGTTTTTGAAATCTAATTGTTACTCTATGCTTAATTTTATTATAACTATGATAATGAATCCTTTCTTTATCATTGATTCCTTTTATAAGTAAAAGTAAAAATTGTTTTTCGATTTAAAAAATCCCTTTTAATGATGTGTTAAGGTCTAAAAAATACATTATCATTGCTAAAAACGCCCAGAGACGCCCGAGACGCCCAGATCACGGGAAAAACGTGCTATCCCAATACCAGAAAGCCAGCAGTCATACTAATATTATGATCAAATTAAAATCTATAAATTAATACGTATAAAAAACAGAAGCATTTTAAGATTCTTTTGCATTGAATTTTGATTTTTCGTATCATTATAAATGTCTATGATCAGTACAATTATGCAAGATTTCCTTATGTTTTGATGTCAAACTATGCCTCCAATTATAGCTCCTCGGCATGATGGTAAGGTCTCTGATACGTGATTGCTGAGCCTTAAATTCCTTTCACAGAAGAATAGACTTGTTTTCAAGTGAATGAACTGTAAGCTTTCCAACTTTACTGTGGAGAGGAGATTTACAAAGGGAGTATCAATAAAGTTGTCGCCTTCATTATTTTGCCGCCATTAATTGCCCTGTTCGTCCCAAAATAGTTTTAATGATGATTCAACATAGAAACTGGTGAATAAAAATTGAAATATTCCAGTAAAAGGTATGAAAAAACGGATTCGAGGTTTTAAATATTTCGGAAAAATCTACTTATATACTCATGAGTAAAAAAAGAACGTATTTTTATAGATTGAAATTCTAAATATTTAAAAATTGCATTGTACGAAATGAAAGACATTTGGTATTTTGTAATATTCAATTACTTTTTTTTAATTGAGATATAAAGGTAAAAATAAACAATCGAAAACAAATTCGTCAGTGCGGGAAAGAATTTTCTTTTAATACATAATTGATATTTACACTACAAGGTAAATACTATTTACAAAATAATTTTATTGGCTTTTTCCAATTTCCTTCAAAGTGGAAGCTTTATTTATTTCGGATAGCTCTAAGAGTAATGAATGTCTGATCACAATTCATATGTAATTTATTTGTTTACTATCACATTTAATAATAAATCTAGAAATATTTATTTTTATATCAGTAATTGAGGCATTATGCACAATTACTTAATATTAGTATTTTGAATTTAGATTTAACAATAATTTCGCTCCTTCTAATTTTCTGATTTATAGCAAGAAATTTAGTTTCTGTTGTTCTTTTTGATGGTACAAATTCACTGACGAAATTTACGATTTAAGCCGAGTATTTTTTGTTTCAGTAGTGCCATCTAGGGCCAAGAATATGTCTTAAGATCTTATTCACACTGCAAAATATCGTCTGTACTTTTCATCAGCAATTTTCTGTTTCTACCCACAAGCATTTTTTTAGTCTTCGTCAACTTTTTCAACCAGCTTGAAAATGCCAGCAATGGTGTAGGAAATATTGTCTGCAAACGAAATTCAACCAATCATGTGAAATTTCGATAGTGACGTCACTTCAGTTGCCGTTTGCTGACGAAAGTGCGCACCATATTTCGCCATGTCATAAGGCCTTTACAACTCGCGTCACATTCACAACCGCTCTTTACGCGGAGGGAGGGGCACATTCACACACTTCATATATAGTACTCAAATGAAGAGCAACCAGGCCGGAACCGCGATTCGATTCCAGGACCCCCCAGATCATAGGAAGGATGCATCCTCCCCTATGCTATTTTACCGGCTGAGATATTGTGATAATCTAAAATTGCAATGATATAAGCATTGCTTGGAAAGCTTAGTAAATTTATTTAGAAAAGTGATGATAATTTTTTTCAGTTCTTAGCACGTTCGTTCATTTTGATGCATAGAACTTATGGATAATTAATTCAGACTCTAAAAAAGAGATATATGCATAGGTAAAAGTTACAGTCGGAGCCCTCCTCGATTTAAAGAATGTACATGTAATGGGCATTAAAGCACAATTCCGAGACACTAAAATGAAAGAAGTTTTAAGCTTTGGTTTCTGCATAATTTTTTATGTACAAGAAAAATTAATAATTGTTGTCATTTCGTAAATAAAAGATTAACTTTATTAAAAAGATTTAAA
>JAPMOQ010022559.1:112988-161537 GCA_026543055.1 Argiope trifasciata | reverse complement strand
TTATTAAAATCAAAAATTGAGATCAAACATTTATGATTATATATTAGTTTAAAAAAAGAATTTTTGCACCTTTAAATCACAGAGGATGAAAGAATAAATCAATTAACTGTAACACAGGGATAATTAATTAATCAATTAAACATTCCAGTACACTCTTCATTAATTTGAAAATTTTCGTATCTTTTCAATAAGGTATTCATAATTATTTTTACATTCTGAAAAAAAAAATGTGCGTTAAATGATTTTGTGACATTAATTATTTCCTCATAGAAGTTCAAATATATCCATTTGTGCATAAAAAGGGTTTTTTTATTGAAAAAAATTATTTTCAGGAGATATGAGGGAAATAAATGCAAAATTAAATTATTCTTCAGTGTAATGTGATTGCATATTTGTGTCTAGAGCGTATTTTCAAAAATTTATTTGTATTAAGAAAATTGCAAAAATTGTTTTTTTAATTTTTGAATTAATAAATTTATACTATTTTCATAAAATTTAAAATTAAAAACATTACTTAAAAAAATTAACAAATTATTTTATATTTAGTTTATAAGAAACTGCTTTTACTTTTATGTTTTCAAATTCAATAAAAAGACTCAAAATAAAACATTTGGAAGTTTCGCAAATGATAATTCCTGTTGTACTTTCATTATATTTTTTAAATTATTTTACTATACAGTTATAAAAATGCTAAGCGATTTTATCAGCATTAAAACTAAAAATCGTAGCTATTAAAAAGACATGAAAACAAATAAGATCTTTCAAGTCATTTTATTATACATGGATTGTAAATGTTAAGTTTCATTTAATCTCTTTCACCATTAAGTAATATTATAAAATAATTATAATGACTTAAAATTTTGAAAAAATAAGAAAAAACATTATCAAACAATTATTACAGCATGTTAATATTTTCTCAGTTTAAATTTCAACACCACAATTTTAAATTTAGGCTTTTTAGCAAAACGATTCTTTTACTAAGCATAGTAAGTAGATTCTTTCTTTTTCGTTTAACACCGATAGCATAAATCCCTAGCATAAGTAAATAAATAAAATAGTTACAATTGGAATATCTCTCATTCCTGATCCTATATCATTTTTATCAAGAAATGTTAAATGCATCATTTATTGAAATACTGAATATTATTCCATTTGTTTGATACCATGATTTTATACCTTATTGATAATTATTAGAAAAATTGTTTCTGCGAAGCCATGCATTTCATTCAAATTTTCTCTCATTTTAGGTTTTCGTTTTGTCTGCTTTGGCAGTAACAGCTTTTGCCAGTTTGCACCATGAGGTATGTTTACAGTTTTCTTGATATAACGCTTTGAAACACTGAAATATTTTGACATAATGCACATTTTTGTAAATTTTGTTTTATAACAGTTAACTATTATGATAGTTGGATATATAGCCAGTTATTAAGATACTCATTCATTTCGATGTTATATTAAACGGCCTATTAATTTCGTTGATGAATATCACTGAATCTGAATGTATAACGATAAACGGCCATTCTGATTCAATGCAATTTTATTACTATAAGGAAAATAAATTTAATAAATTAAGAATCAACAAAAGGACAAGAAAATGATTGACTATCATTCTTAAAATATAACTTAAATTCAGATATTGTTCAATATTCGAATTAAGAAAATCATTAAAAAAATCTGGTGTCTCAAATTAAGTATAAACTTTCAATTCCTTTTGTCCCATTCCAGCCTATCCACCATCCTCAACCTTTCAAGTTCGGCTACAGCGTCAAGGACAAGCACGGTGAACAGCATCGTGAAGAAATTGGCGATGGCAAGAACGTGAAGGGAAGCTACGGATTCACCGATGCCAGAGGAATCAAGCGACAAATCAACTACGTAGCTGACCACGCTGGATTCAGAGCTCAAGTCAAGACCAATGAACCCGGAACCGCCAACCAGAACCCCGCAGCAGTCCACATCATCTCCGACGCTCCCTATGGATATGGAGGATATGCCGGAGCTGCAGGACTCGGATACGTAGGAGATGCAGGATATGGTGGTCTTGGAGCTGCTGGAGTGAGATACGGAAACGCTGGTCTTGGAGGATATAATGGTCTCGGCAATGGACTTTTTGGTGATTTGGGATACCGGCGATATGGTTTTTAGAAATGACATTTATAATAAAACTGTATTAATTGGAAAATAAATATTTATTTTTTCAACTTTAAGGCCTTTTTTTCTTTAATTTATTATTCTGATATTGAAAGTAATTAGATAGCCTTTGGTGTCTATGAAAATTTGCTTTCGGTTTTTTCAAATTGCTTAGCATATTAATAGTAATATTAATTTATTTTAATTATGACTCATAATAATAATATATTGATATTAAGATAAATTAGTACATAAATATTTGATATTAAATTCAAGATTTTTACATAATAATTACCTTTGATATAGAATAATGAATTTATTATACTGAAACATTGACATTCAAAAGATGTTGTAGCGTTTAATCAAAAACATTATTTTATTTAGATGAAGAATTCTTAAAGGAGAGAGGAAAAGTCAGTAGTATTTTTTTTAAAAAAAACGTTTTTATTTTTTTAAAATAGTAAATTTTATTAACAAAATTCTTTGTTTAATTTTTGTTATAGTAATTGTTAACTTTTATTGCAATTTTAATGCATAATTATAACACTTTCTGAAAGCAATGCCGTCAGAATGCTATATTCACTATATGATATATACAATGTAAGAATGCTAATGTAATGAAGGCAGGAAGTAAGTTTTAGCTCTCGAACTATTGGACGTCTAATGTCTATTTTAATCTCGTAGATGCATTACAATTTATAGGATTCCCTCCTGTCGCTTATTAAACCATTATCAATTCTAGACTAACGATTTTTAATTATTTATGGTGCGAAAAATTACGAATGGGAATTCATTTTGGTTACGCTTTCTCTGGATTCTGTCTCAATACCTACCTGGCAATAAATTTATGTTGTTCATCGTAAATTTGAAAATTTTATTATGATGAGCAACATGAAAATATTCTTACGATGCTGAAAATCCGAGTGGTTTCTTCAAGACATACCAGATAAAAATTATCAGCCAAATATTCAACTTTTCGTATTTTAATTTTATATAAAGCTTGATACGTTTAGTATCAATTATAAAGTTTTATAGTTTTAGTATTGAAGGTTTCATACTTTACATTAGTAGGAATTAGAAAGAAACTACTAAATAAAATAAATATATATATAAGAGAAAATCACAAATCAAGCCATTTCTATTCTTTTTAAAATGTAATCTTTTAGAAACTTTTAAGTTTTGAAATAATTCAAGAGAAGTTATACCTTCAATATCATTTATCATTCTTAGAAATTAAAACTCATATCAATTGTCTTTTTAAAGATAAAGTTTTACTATAAGCCTTCCTTTTGTACTGTCTGGTGTGTTTCGATAAATTCAGAAAAGTTATGCAATTTTTTGTTTCTTGGGCAAGTGCGTATTATACAACTGTTCAATAAAAAATGAACATTTATTAATTTCCATTATATTCAGTTCAAATGATGAAAGCAACTTGTAATCTTTGCATCTTTAAACATAAAACAATTTTACAAAACCATTTAATTTATTGATTAATTCTGGAAAAAGTAATTGTTTTAAATAATTTAATATTTACATTTTAAGCTCAAGATCTTTCGTCTATATTGTTGAAATACATTCATATAGATTGACATAAAGTGAAAAGACTCCTATTTTAGAGAACTACAGAGATAAAAAAAAGTTACGGTAAGAAATGAAGAACCAAAAAAACCCATTATAAAGAACCAAATGAATTAATAAAATTCCACTTCTTATTAGCTTCTCATTAGAAGATGAACTGAATAAAGATGTTATAAATATATTTTAAACGTCATTTTAGGATTAATTTTATTATAAACCATGATGTGTACTGTTTATGGATTGAAAGAGGTATAATTTTACAATAATATAGTCATATTTAGAGAGTAACGAAGGATTAGTTTTATTTGATTTTCTCTAATTTGATTCTAATTTTATTTGGCAACGCATCTCTAAAATACCATTTTAGTTTTTGAAATAAATCTTCGAAAAAAGAGTACACCATTCCAATTCTTTGACTACATCACTTTATCAGAAAATATTAGGTTGGTGCGTATGAAATGTCGGATTCTCTTTACATGCGGACGTTTGTCTCCCTGTTTTCGTTATACTTTTGTCTTTGGCATAACCTCATTCATAGTCGTATTGTCCATTGCCAGAGACTCATTTCAGCAAAATAGGTTTTCTCGAAGGTCTTCCCTTTTGTTATTTCTTTTGAGTTTATTGCCGATATGAATTCTGCCGACATTCGCTTCATTTTCTTATATGAGTACAAACTTGGTAATAGTGCTGCAAAAGTTGCAACGCAACATAAACCAAGCGTTTGGGGAGAATACGGTTAACGATCGGAAAGTGCAGCGTTGGTTCGAAAAATTTCGGACTGGCGATTTTTCACTGCAAAATGAGCCGCGCGGAAGACCCAAAACGTCTGTGAAGAATGATGACCTGAAGGCTCTAGTGGAAGCGGATCCAGCCGTATCCACGAGGGAACTTGCTATCAGGATGAAAGTTGACCATACAACGATATTGAGACACCTTTCTGAGATTGGCAAGGTTAAGAAGATGGACAAGTGGGTACCGCACGCACTGACAGAGCGAAATAAGCTGGAACGAACTGGAATATGAAGTTTTGCAGCATCCACCATATTCACCGGATCTCTCGCCGACCGATTTTCCTTTTTTCAAGCATTTAGAGCTGTTTTTAAGGGGCAAACACTATGAAAATGAAGACAGTCTAAAAAACTCGATATCAGAGTTTATTAATTCTAAAGACCAAAATTTTTTTAAGACAGGCATCTACGCTTTAAAATCTCGTTGGGAGAAGTGTATTGAAGCGAATGGAGCATACTTTGATTGAATAAACAGCTTTTGAAGAAAGATATGCAGTTTTATACAATCACTTAAGAATCCGACATTTCATACGCACCAACCTAATAGATATGATCTCAATAAAAAACCAATGGGTTGTTTTAAATATGCCATTCAAGAATTAGATAGTAGTTCTTGTAGTTCTGTAGTTCTTGTCAAATTTTGATTTTTATCGGCCAGAAAAAAAGACGTCCAAAACATTTGATTTCTTTTTCTTGAATTAACCTAATACAAGTGATTAATCGCCCATGGCCGTTTTCTATAAGCTCTTTTATGGTTCTCACTGTGAAGTGCCTTCTTTAATAAAATACAATTACCATTGTTAGAGAGTATGCAACAACGTTTCGGGGAAAGCCCAGGGAATTCCATATGGTTAATTACTGAGTTTACGTGTGCATTCATTGAGACTTATATAAAAAGAATCAGTTCATTTATTTATAATCACGATTCCAACAGAATAAATTTATTTGATGTAGCAAAATACATTAATATAGCTCATGGTAAACTGACTGTTCATATCATTTCTCAGTTAGTCCACATCGCTTTGTATATAATAGTTTCAAATAAGTATTAATTAAGCCTGAAATTTTTAAGTAATTGTAAAAATTAAATACAGCAGTCGAATTAACCTAATTGAATAAATTTATTTTTTAATTTGAAAACTTTGTAAAAAAAAACTTTATTTCAATTAAATATTTCCGGAAGTGCGATCAGAAACCATAAATTACAGCATAAAAATGCATCAGTGAGAAGATAAAGGTGATATTTTTTAATGCGAAAGTATCCAAATTTATCAACGACAAATATTTTGGGAAAAATAACTAGGTCAATGCCACTCACTGACTGTATAATTATGGTAAATTATTTTGAAACCATGTAATATTTCTAAGATAGTTTTAGAGCTAAGCGCAGAACACAATAAATTTTGATGTATGATAAAAAAAAAAACTACATTTGTCAAAACTCTTTAGCTTTTCTTTAATGTTAGAATTATAAAAAACTCTCGAGATTGAATTTAAATTGTTTCTGCTTTATCAAATTCATTAATAGTTCAATAGTAGAGTTCGTTGGATAATTTTCGTGATTATTTTCGAAACGAGTTTTCACATGAAAAAAGAAGTGCAATCTCTAAATTTCTAGTCAACTGTTGTAACAAAATTAAATAAAAATAAAATGAAAAAATAATTCCAAAAATTTCAAAACAAAATTTTGTAACAAATTTAATAAGAATAAATTAAATGTAGTATAAACAAATTAAATATTTACAAAAGGAAATGAAAATGAATATTAAAAATTTAGCCATTACAAGTTCTCATTTTCGAACATTGTGAAATCATACAAAACTTTTTATTGTCTGTTGCAAATATAAAACGGTAGATTTCATTTGATTCATTTTAAAACTCGATGTCAAAACTTGTGTTATTATTGTACTTAGATTGTTATCAGGTAATTTAAATATTTAAATCCCTAGATTAAATTTGCTTTTTTTAGCCACATTTTACTCAGAATGCGTGACATTATTTTCTTTCTGAGAATTAACGACTTAGCGAAGCTTATTATATTCCGACACAATAATTGCATTATCAAATACGAAATACAAATTCGAAGCATTAATATTTTTGTAAATAATTATGAAAAAAAAACTAATACTTCTGTTCCAAAAATTAGCATGTAATTATATGTTGTATATTGCCAATAGTTTAACTCAATATCAAACATAAAACTGCACATTATATTTGTAAAATATATTAATATGGTTATTGAAAGCTATAAATAATGGATATTTTTTTATGATTTAATTGCACGCAAAACAAGACTTTTTTATTTCTAATTCAGGATTTTAAATTTTTGCAGAATATCTTTTTCCCCAAATAAAAAGCATAACATTTTTATCCATATTGACTTCAAGCGTTATGTGCACAATTTGCTGAAATATTATAATTGGAATAAATTATTAAAGAATTATTGTGCTTTCTTAACTGTACTATTTCATCATTTTGATTATAAAGTTGGAAAATATCTAAACGTAGTGACAGGCATCCACTTAAAGCTAACATTCATCAATTTAGCCGAATGAAATTCAAAACTTCAAAATCATTTTAAATGTAGAACAATCGAACGTTTTTGTTTAAAATTTATATCATCAAGATTATTTTTCCAATTGTTATTAATAGGGCAATATGAGTGTACGAAAATTAAGACAGTATTAAATTTTGCAGTTGTAACTTAATTGATGTCAATAGCAATAAAATATCGTGTTTTACATCATTTAGAGTATTTTTTGAAAAGAAATATATTCCTTCTTCTAATGATTAGAAATCAAATCTAAATAATGATACAAGTAATATATTCGCCTTCATCAAGATTGGCAAATAAATGCTTAAAAATGCTTCGTAATTATAACCTTCTGTGCAGTATTTTGTACTAGAAACATAGCGAATGTATGCTGAAGGAATTTATTTTTGCCTCTGATTGAACTTCAATTACGATGCAATTTATAACATATCATCTAACATTAGCTAAAGCTTTTCTTTGCACAAAAATATAATAAGAAAAAATATTTTAGTTTGAAAAATGATGTAAAATTAGGAAGTTCTAAAAAGTAGATGTTTATTAAGATATCAAAACTAAATTTTTGATAATGCGACAGTTTTTCTGTGTTTACTTAGCAAACAAAGATTTTGTTCAATAAGATAATTTTTTCCAGAAAGTAAAATAAAAACATCAAATATTTAAAACAGGTGGAACTTAAGATCAGCAATCAATTATTTTTAATTCTAATTAAATCCTCAAATTAGAAAAGCGGCTTTGAATTTCTTTACAGAATAACATCATGAAATGACGAACGAATAAATCATTATATTTGTTGCAGTATTTTGCTATTTCAGTTATCCAAAATTCATGAACATCAGATTCCAAATTCTACTCTGAATTAGAGTTTTTCTTTAAAACGATTCGTGGAGCCAATTTATGCTCTCGATTACAAACAACAACCAACATGATCAATTATATTCTAAATTATTTTGTATGTTGTTGATATATGGAATTTAAATTAAATTATAAAATAGTTGCAAAATTTCTTGCATCAGTAAATTAAAAGTCTGAAAAATATTTCCAAACTTTTATTCTCAAGAGTGTCACAAAATTGATGATTTTGAACATCAAACATCTGCTCTAAATTTTTTGTAACAATAGCATATGCGTGTTATCTTGAATATGTTTAAAATTATCTTTTCCTAATTTAGTAACGATCTTGGCCTTGTAGGAGGACTAAATTTTCTGGCCACTCTAATTTCGGAAACCGACGAAGAAAAACACAGAAATATTGATTTTTTAAAAAAAAAATTGTATTTCGAAATCTGAAAGGAATTTTAAACTCTCCAAAATGAGAGTTCAATCATGCGGAAATAAATTTTTCTTACGAATCTAATCGAAAACGAGATATGTCTCTGCGATTATGGTATAAATACGCAGACAGTTCAGCCACATATCAGTTGTTTCAAGAATCTTGACAAACAAACACCATAATGATTTCCCAGGTATCCTTTCTATTATTCAAATTTATTACTTATATTTTCATGTTGAATTATTTAAATAAGTAATTTTATTGATCATGGATTTAAGAAAAAACGTTTTCCGTCTAAATGATAAATTAAGAAAATTTAGTTGGGATATTAATAATCAATTAAAAATTATCCAATAAATAATAGTTTTCAGAAAATTGTGGCTCTTTTATAGTTAAAAAATTATACTTTCTATAATTATGCCATTTTTAGAAAACTTTTAATACGGCAATGCAATTCATAGCAATTTAAAACCTACTGTTTCATTGAAATTTAATAATTTTATGAATAATAATTCGAATGTTTTAATCACTTTTTTATAATTAAGGTTTTAAAACAATGTATTTTGTAAAACTTAGCAACATAAATAAATTTTAAAAGTGCAAAGATTTTGTTAAGTTGAAAGTTAAGTAATGAAAGGAAACATTAATTAATTATAAAATACAGAAACTCTTTTAAAAGTAATCTAAAATTTAAGATATAGATTTTTCTATTTGGGAATCTCAATACTTCTGAGTTCATTTTTACAAATGTAAAATACACCCACAAGAAAAAGGGGGCATATAAAAAGAAAAGGAGTTTGGCTTGGAAAATTTTTCTCGCTAATAACATTTTCTGCGTATGCCATTAAGTTTATGTGATAGTTATTTAAATTTTTTTTCAAGAGTTATACTTAAAAAGTTGTTGTAAGAGTTGTTAAAGAGTAAGTTGTTGTAAGAGTTGTTAAAGAGTAAGTTGTTGTAAGAGTTGTTACAGAGCAAGTTTTTGTAAGAGTGTTGAAGAGTAAGTTGTTGTAAGAGTTGTTAAAGAGTAAGTTGTTGTAAGAGTTGTACTTAAAATTTGCATAGTAAAATAGCTCCTTAATTTTTTTTAGTAAATATAGAAAAATGTGTCTAAAACATATTATTACAAACAACGTTTTGTACTAATCAAATCTTGTAAATCACTCAGTAAATATTTAAATGAATTAATCTGAAACTTCTAAATTGAGCATTTACACCTCTGTATTAAACATGATAAAAAATTAATTTTAAAATTTTTCTATCAAGCTGTTGTTCAATTATTATATAATTTTATGACCAACAATTTTTCTAATACTAAACTTTTAGTCTGTATCCCGAGATCTGAGTAAATTAATGAACTTTAAATCTAAAAGGCATTCATAAGGTCAGTTTTATGTATAATTACATTGAATTTAATAAATCTAATTTATTTAGATATTGAAAAGCATATAACTTAATACTTTGGTTACTTTCAGGCTTTCATTTTGGCTGCTTTGGCAGTGGTTGCGTTTGCCAGTCTTCACCATGAAGTAAGTTTAAAGCTTTTCCTATTTATTCTTATATTTTTTTTTCTTTAGAAAACAATTTAATATCATATATAAAATTTCTGGATATATTAGTTTTGTTATATAGTTCTTCTAAATACTATTAGTGCAGTTGTTAATTTAAAGCCAAGCTAATATTCAAAAACCAAGAAAAATTATATTCATAATAGGAATATGAAAACTTTAAGATATAAATAACGATAAGATAAAATAACAACAATGAATAATTCACTTTAAGATAATAATAACAACTGGATGATTAGAACATTGTACAAATTAAAATGAAAAGAAAAATATATGCGTAAAACTAATAAAAAAGCTGCAAAAAATAATATATGTGAGTTACATATTTAAGGCTATCAGCTTATATATTAAGGCCTTCACGATTTTCAATTTTGATGATATAAATATTAAATAAATTCAGTACGAAAATGCATAAAAACGAAGTTAAATTTTGTTCAGCACCTTAAAAAACTCAAAAAAATATTTTTTGAGAAAAATTCACGATTAAATTTGCTTTCCGATTGAAGTAAAAGAGATGTATCAAGACTCTTAACCAAGAAATTCCTTTTATTTTACATTCTGGAAATTTATATAACTTTTTCACGCAGTTTTTAAGAGAATATACAGTTTTTGTAGTATATATATATACAAGTTACAACAATAAGAAATTGTACAAAAGGAACATTACTACAAATCATTATACTTTTACTAATTATTTATATGTATTTTTCATCTTATTTGGTTAATTAGTTATGAAAAATTAATGATGAATTATTTTTTAAGTTTATGATATTAAGTATTTAAATCCATCAGTTTTCTATAAAAAGTAGCTACTTTTGGTGATCAGTTTGCTTTCTCAGAATATAGATTTTTTTTATATTGTTAAACCATAAATATGGGGTTTATTTAAAAATATGTTACTTTGTCATTGAATAGAACAGGAAAAATTGTTTTCATTGAAATCAATTTGCTGTTAACTCTTGTAGGAGGAAATTTTTAAAAGCCAGAAACAAATGTATATACAGAATAATAAAAGCGGAAATTCTATATCTGAATTATTTACCAAAGAAAGCATTTTTTTAAAAATGTTATTTTAAATATTAAAAGAAATAGATTGTTGCACTTTGTAATGAGTGAATTGGAAATGGACTATAACGTTAAAAATTGATTACAGCCTCTCTTTACTGATATGTGCAGCACTTTTTAAAAGCGTATATGTGGTTAAATGTACAATATATTTCATGTAAAATTTCATTAAAAAAAATTAAAATTCAGTGAGACAAAAAAATGACAGATCGGATTGAAATATAAAATCTGTTTTTAAAAATAATGGTTTGAAAGGTATGGCTATAAATTTACAATGACAAATCATTACGATTAGACATCTGGAATAATCGCTATGACAATTTTCATGCCGGATTAAACTTCCTTTCTAACGCGTATTTCTTCATTTCTTTTAAATATTCTTTCCTCTGGCCGACTAAAACATTCAGAGACACAATAAGCTCTCTCTAGAGCAATGCATATAATATTTATCATCACCTTTAACTAGCGAAGAATGCCAGTAGTACAAGAGCGAAATTGATTCAATATTTTTTGTTCCTTGCAGCCAATCCATCATCCCCAACCCTTCAAATTCGGATATAGCGTTAAGGACAAACACGGTGAACAGCATCGTGAGGAAGTTGGTGACGGCAAGAACGTAAAGGGAAGCTACGGATTCACCGATGCCAGAGGAATTAAGCGACAGGTCAACTACGTAGCTGACCATGGTGGTTTCAGAGCTGAGGTTAAGACCAACGAACCCGGAACCGCCAACCAGAACCCAGCAGCTGTCCACGTCATCTCAGATGCTCCCTATGGTCATGGAGGATATGCGGGAGTTGCCGGACTCGGATATGCTGGAAATGGAGGATATGGATATGGCGGTATTGCAGATGCCGGTCTTGGATATGGATATGGCGGTCTTGGAGCAGCTGGTGTAGGATATAGAAATGCTGGTCTTGGAGGTTATGGTGGTCTCGGATATGGAGGTTTTGGCCTCAACAATGGACTTCTTGGTGGTTTAGGATATGCACGATATGGTTTTTAGGAGTTTGATATAAATTTTTCCTTTGATGATATTTTAACATGGAAATAAACGTTTATTTTGTATATATATGTTTCTTTATATTTTTAATTATCCGAAATTGACGTTGGTTACATGACATATGCCCGTATTAGAAAAGCTACACATTTTTCAATAATTAGTACATAACTTTGACAAAATTACTTCATTTTTTCTTTTTAAATTTATTGCCTTTATTTTCATGAAGAAGTTTATTCCACCGATGTATATTTAGTGCTATTTTTACCCTCTTTCATTTCATTGAGATCCCTAAATTTTTTACTTCACTAAATTCCAAACAATTCTAATTATTTTTTGATAAATTCTAAAAGTTTCACTCCAATATGCATACATCTTTTGTTTTTACCTTTTTTATATATAAAAAGATATATTCACTTATGTTTCTGTGACTATTAATGCTTTCACCTTTTAAAATAAGAAGCTTTATTTTTTCAGCAAATATGCTTAATTTCTAAGCATTTTAAATTATGGTACAATTCTACTAATATTATATAAATGTTTATTATGGTTAAGAAAATTCGTAAATGAAGTGCAAAATTCATACAATAATTGCTATTTATTAACAATATGTTTTTAATTGTTTTTGCTCTATAATTGCATTTATAGCAATATAATGATGACAAATTAGAAATGAGAGCCAATTTATAAAGTTTAATCTCAAAACGATTTTGGGAAAGATTTTGACAGAAATATCAAGCTACAGTAAGCCCTTACCTTAGAATCCTATAATAAAAATGCATAAGGAATTACCATGCGACAAAATAATAAGGAACGTATGCATAGTATAATTTCTTGTAACGAAAATAAAGTTGCGCGAATTGCAATACCTAACAAATTCGATAAACGGCAACTTTAACAAAAATTATTTATCGTATATCTGATTGTATTTAGTAATAAAATCTTCAAATATGAATAGACAAATTTTATAAATACAAAATAAATAGAAAACTGCAAAATTTCCAGTGTTTATAACAGTACAGTACCACATGAAAAGCACTTAAAATAAGGTAATTGGAGTAATAATCTTTGAATAAAAAAAAATTTCATACTTATGTAATAAAAAAGTTACTTAAATTCTTCATAAGTTCACAAAAACTTTCTCAGATAAGACGGTTTAAATGCTTTGTTCGTAAGAAGAAAATTGACAGAAAAGCAGTATCTATATTTAATTATAAAGATAAAAGGAAAATTTTGTAGGGAATGTTTACCACGGACATACATTTTTCTGTATTAAAAATGAAATTCAAAGATAATAAATTTTATTCAACTATAAAAGAAAACGACAACATTGACCAAGTACTTCAATAACAGAAAATCGCTTGAAAAGTAATCAAAATAGTACAATTTTAATTAAAACAATAGTTGATTACTTTATATACCACTTTCATCTCAACGATTTTCATTTCTTTTATTCAATTACTGTATTCCTTCAAACTCTGTTACTGAATTTTTTACTTCGTAACACAAGTAATATAAAAGAGACCTTGGAATTCAGTTGTTTTTCTTTTATTTTGGCATTTTGGTAAAAATGAATGCATGAGAAGATTCCAAAAAAGTCCCCCTGAGGCAATTATGGACATTCTGATGAATCTAAAGGACGTTTAGCACCAAAATTAGAACTCATAATATTACAAGATAAATTTTTGCAGAGAATATGAGAGCATGTGAATCTAAGAGATTCTTATCATAATTGTATAGTTTATAGTAAGTTAAAACTATAACTATAATTCTATTAATTTTTAAGAACATATGAAAAAATATTATACATATAATACAAAAAATTAATCTCTTTTGGAAAATTGAATATTCCATTATTATGTTGAAAAAATTTTACTCATTGAATCATTCTAGGAGAGGGAAAAGAGGTACAATAATTTTTTCTAGTATCCAAAAAATTATCGATCTAACAATTTTAGCATATAATGCAAAAACAGATTTCTAATTTAAGAATGAGAAACTAATTTTTTTCTTACTTCGAAGAGCAAACAATATAATATTCACATAATAGCGAGATCTCTCCAAACAAGAAAATTCACCACTTTTGTATGCAAGACACACAGATTAAGAAATTGAAGACCAATTATCAGAACAATCAGTAAATAATTTGAAACATGATAACTTTTTATATTGTCTTACTAGAATTATGAAAGTGCCCATCATTTCACTATTTTATATTATCTTAATATGTCTTCTATATTCATTAATTTCCCTCTCCCTCAGATTCTAAAGTCAGTGAGAATCGGTAAAGTCATATGGATTTTGAAGTTTAAAATATTCATGAAAAGAAATTTTCCTTAACTTTTGGCTGTATATACTACTATCTATTTGCTTATATATATATTTTGGACTACTGTCGAAAATAATTAAAACTGACATATTTAGTATCCCTTTATGCTGACTAAAACATTGAAAATAATATATATTCTGAAACAGATGCCATTTCTAAAGTTTATTTCAAACATTGTTATTTTATAAAACAATAAACTATCTTAACTGTGATGTACCACTAAATCATTTTAAATAGCCAGACATTAATTCTTTAAGCAGAATAACAATATAAAAGAACTAATGGAATATTAAACTATCGTTAAAAATTGGTACTAAAATTACGATATTAATGATTTAAGCAAAACTTTTGTTTTTAAATGATATAATAATGATTTTAATATATATTTAAATGATTTTAATATCTAAAAATTGTACAAGATTGTATTGTCATTCAAATAAATTGATCTTTAATAATGTTTCTAAGCTCATTATGTTTTATTCCTACCGAATTTTTTTTCATAAGAAACTCTCTTTTTTAAAAGATTACTTATAGAAATTTTAATAATTCCAAAAAACGTTACTGAATCTTTAGTTGTGAGTTTTACGTATGATAAGCATTTTTAAAAAAGAAGTTTAGAAATTAAGTTTGAAATGATAACCATTACAATTTTCATGTGGGAATCCAAAATTATGCGGAATCCAAATCTTACGAACTTCACTTTTGTCAGTTTTTTTGTTCATCTGAATTGTGTTTTAATTTCCAATACAGCGACACTTGTTCTAAGACTCTTGAATAATCCGAACTTCTACTTGGACTAACTTTTGCTGGGCATAAGGATGTCATATTCAGAGTTACCGGAGTTCCTTGCCTTTACGTAGTGTGCATGAAAATGATTGCACGTGTTACGAACTAAAATAATTCACTATTTTCTAAATAATTTTACTAACTATTCATACCCACACTGGTGTGCAAAGTTAGACAGAAATGTAAATTTTAAGTAGATAGCCATGAAATTGCAGGAAAGAGGTTACTACGATCAGCACAATGAACAAGCAATTCAGTAGAAAGGCGATGCTAATGCAAATGACAAGAACAGTATATCATAAGCGAGGTAAGTGTACGCAAAACACATACAGTTGGCGCACGCAGCTCAAGACTAGAAAAAAAGAAAGAATTGAGACCCAATTAAAGATATTCTGGGACACAGCTGTGAGTTCTTCCACTAAATATTTTTAGGAGAAATAACCTAAGCAACTTCACTCGTGGAAACATTATCGAAGCTTGAGGAAGGGCTTAAAATGATTAGTATTGCTGAAGAGCTCGGAATCAGCAAAAGTGCAGTTTCGTGCTTTTGTGAAGCTTTTCAAATCATAGTGATAGCTGTTAGAAAGAGTCTAGGTGGCCGCCCCTAGGAATACAACTGCTGTAAATAACCGATATATTGTCCTGTATGCGAAAAGTGCTCGATACCAGTCAGCAACTGTACAGTAACAGGGTGGCAATTGTCTAATCTTACTGTACTCAAACGCCTTCACAGCATCCTGAATGCTGCAGCCCTGTGAAAGTTGGTCATTGGTGGTACTATTTAGAACAGTGTAACGAGCACAAAATTGGACATCTTATGAATAGAATCCTGTCCTCTTTACGAATAAGAGCCATTTCAGTGCCACACGTGGTTCTCAAAACAAGTTGATTTCTAGGAGGATCGGGACGTGATTTCATCCCAGTAACATCACGGAAGGAGACTTTTACGATGTTACTGGAGCTGTCGCATGATTAAGCTTTATACTGAAAGGACGAATTTTGATCCACGTTTTTGACAAATGATCTGTAACTGGAGATCGCTATGGTAAGAAGATGATCCTTCCACTTGTGCATCTGTTCTTAGATGCTATTGGACCAGACTTCGTTTTTATGGATAACAATGCTCAGCTGCACCAAACTGCTGAAGCTACTGAAAAGTGAAGATATCATTCAAGTGTATTGGCCAGCATTCTCATCTGATTTAAATCCATAGAACATCTTGGCATACATTGGGGAGATGACTTTAGGCACGTTTACATCCACGGGACAACACGAACAACTGAAACAAATGATGATTGAAGAATGGGGATTCATACTTCAAGGAGTGATGGACAGTCTGGTTCTATATATGATGAGAAGGTGCAAAGCAACCAGTAAAATAAGAGCAGGGCATATCCCATACTAAGGAACATCTGATTGTTGTGTTTCCTCATGAACAGACAATTATGTATAATATTCCTATGACTTCATTAAGCCTTTTTGTGTTTGATTCCGTAATGTATGTATCGCATTCAATTTTGCACGACTATGTTTTCATCATCGTCGAAAGTAGAGAATCCTGTTTCTCATCAATGAATTTCTTGTCTCTAAGATGTTTCCTGGTGGAGTTGTGGCATAAAACACAACTGTTGCTTAAGTTTTGCGGACCAGTGTAAATTTATATCACTACAACCTCAGAATGTTACAGTATTTCTTATAGTAAATATTTATATTAGAGTCTGGATAACATGATATATATTTTTTATTAACGAAATAACGCTAATTTCCTCATTGTGTTGCATTTTTAACCACCTTAATTCCAAAAATTAACTTTTAAGTAATGTCAGGATAATTTATACGGAAATAAATGCTCCTAAATTTATTGTTAGATGGAAGAGAAATGCAAATAAATAAATCATATGTGAATAGTGAGTACAATATCTTCTTCTTAGAGCAGTATATCATATAACTTCAAAATCAAGAAAGCAACCACTTTTAATGAAACTTGATCAGGTGATAGAATGATTTGTAAATATTATGCCTCGTACAGTGAAGATATCAAATATGTGTTAAGGAAAAATTCCTCTTCACCTTGAAATTCTTTTTCAGACTGTTTTAATTGTGTACCTTTACCTGAATTCGAAATAGTATTTTTAATGAAATGGCAAATGTCAAACAAATGTCTTTCATTTTGTCTAAATTTTACATATAATCAAAAAATATAAATTGCATTTTTAATTCATAATATCTACAATGGTAAATTTCAAAAAATATTTGATAATTGTATCACATTTTCTTTTTTGTCTTTCGGCAGAATATTTAATTTAATTTCAGTTTCATATTTAACACTGGAATTATTTTAGAATAAACTTTACTAATTGAGCACGACCATATAGGCATGTAGAAAGCTGAATTGTACATCCTTTGCAAACGCCTCATCACACCAGATGTAGAAAGTTTCGAGTTCTTTAGAATGCGTAAAGGGCTATTCTTTGATTAAATTCGATCTATCATTACAGACCCACGGGTTCTATAGCCGGGAACTTATCACCATGTTACTGAGTCCACATTTAAAGTATAATTGCTCATTAACTAAAGCAATTTAATATAACTGCATTGATCACAAAAAACTTAAATTGTCAGAAAAATCTTATCGCAAAAGAAATCGCAAGAAGCTTCTCTCTTCTGAGTTCATAATAATTGTCTACATATTGCAAATTGATAATACTATTAAAATGTCTTTAATGGTCTAAATATGAACATGCAGAAAACCCTTAGGCATTTAAAGCTTTTTTTTAAGTTATTGCAAGTCTCCAGTTATTTCAAAGCTGCACACGAAAGTTTAAATAATAATAAATCTAGCATACAACTTTATGAAATGGATATACTGTTTCTTTTTTTTGGGGGGGGGGAGTAGCGGTAATATAGGAAGTATTATAAATTAGTAATGAATTATCAGAAATGCGCAGGAATCGGATTAAAAATTTTCAGAATTCTTATAAATTTATTATTGTTAAATCAAGGCTTTGCAATTTAAAAATCTGTGCTGTTATGCTCAATACTCAATAAGATATCTTTGTTTATTTTTTCATTTTGAATAAATTAATTCTTCACCTTCTTGAGCAACGGTCTTGACCTATTGACTGAATTAAATTCTTTCAAATCATTTCTTATTAGGGCACCCGATCAAGCCGACATTCGGTATAATGATAAGATGAATTACAAATCCTCCACAAATTTTCAAATTCTCTAAATAACGTTTCAATCATGCGGAAAAGAATTAACCTTTCACTCACACCTAAAACAAGTTTTTTTTTTCAGATTTCATGATATAAAAAGACCAGAGATCAGAATTATGATATCACTTGCTTTCTTCGTTTGAAAAGTAAACAACAAAATGATCTCTCAGGTAATTTTACAGTCCTTTAACTTTTAATATTTCTTATCAATTTAGAAAATTATATTTATTTAATGCTTTGAATAACTATTTATCTGAGATATTTCTCGCAGAAATCTTCTTTGATTTAAACGTCTAAAGAAAAGACATTAATTTTAATGTATAGTATTACTAAGGTTCCGTAATTTTTTAAATATTTTGGAAAATTCCTTATGAATTGAAATTTGAAAACTTAAGCATTTTATAATAATAAATAGCATTATGTTTTATTACAATCCCTAAAGTTATGCCTTTTACTCAAAACCTTTTTTTTCTGAAGTTTTATTTATATTCTAAAGGATTGTTTCAAGTATTACTATTATGCTAGATTTGCTATAGTTTATGAGTATTTGATTAAAATTCTTACTTTTTATTTCAAGATAATTAAACGTTCAAAGTATTTAAAATCAAAGCTTTAATCTGCGGCTTCTTTAATCTCATAATTTTTAAAGTATCGTTTTTTTTCCAAAAACTTTTCGTAATCTTATTTGTTTGCTTTAGGCTTTTATTTTGACTACTTTGGCCGTGGTTGTTTTTGCCAGTCTACATCATGAAGTAAGTTTATAATTTTACTAATTTTTTCCATATAGGTTATTTCTCTCCTTCGTACATAGTTTCTTAATTGAACTAAATTTTCTCATATATATAATAGAATAAGGCTTTATATATTTTCACTGGAAATAAAAAAAGAATCAAGTGATGATAAACAAATAAAAGCATATTAGTAAGCATATAATAACAAAATATCGAAAAATTAGGACAATGAAAAAATTAAAATAAAGGAAAATATATTCAGGGGGTCATTATGCACCTTAGAAGAATTTGAAGAAATTAAGATTAAAGTCACAAATTTGTCACAAAGATATACTGAATAATTATTTTATTGGGTTTGACAATCATTTAATAAACCGCTAATATTACATGCATAGTTCCATTCTTAATGTCTTTTGTACATTAAATTTGATCCAATTTTATATCATTAAATTGCAATAGAAACCCAAATTTTACATTTCCGGTAAATCAAGCTTTATTACGTTTTGGACTCACTTACCAAGCCTTTATTTAACTTGCCTCATTTCATATAAAAAATGATAATGTTTTTTAAAACTCTTTTTCCACTTAATTATTTATTAACAAACAAAATTCCTTTCTAATTTTTACTACTTCTTAAAAAAAATCAGATAGTCACAGTATTTTATTGCTGTTTTGTAATGCCATAATGTTTTAGTAATTTCTTAATCGCATTTTTGTAACATCATAAACAATTTAAACATGCTTCTTAAATATCAAATAATGATGTACACTCTTTTTCAATCTGTTTCAAAAACCATAGACTTATGAAATAATAATACTTAGTTTCAATTAAAAATTTTCTATTCCTTTTCTTCTGCCAGCAAATCCACCATCCCCAACCCTTCAAATTCGGCTACAGCGTGAAGGACAAGCACGGAGAACAGCATCGTGAAGAAGTAGGTGATGGCAAGAACGTGAAGGGAAGCTACGGATTTACCGATGCCAGGGGAATCAAGCGACAGGTCAACTACGTCGCTGACCATGGTGGTTTCAGGGCTGAGGTTAAGACCAACGAACCTGGAACAGCCAACCAGAACCCAGCAGCTGTCCACGTCATCTCAGACGCTCCCTATGGTTATGGAGGATATGCTGGAGTTGCCGGACTCGGATATGCCGGTAATGGAGGATATGGATATGGCGGTCTTGGAGATGCCGGTCTTGGATACGGATATGGTGGTCTTGGAGCAGCTGGTGTAGGATATGGAAATGCTGGTCTTGGAGGTTATGGTGGTCTCGGATATGGAGGTTATGGCCTCAACAATGGACTTCTTGGTGGTTTAGGATATGCACAATATGGTTTTTAATGGTCTGATTATATAGAATATAGATTTTATGATTTGTTTAGCAAAGAAATAAATATTTATTTTACAAATAAGTCCTGTGTCTTTCTACTTTTTTGTAATTTGAAAGTGATATTAGTTTTTTTATATATATATTTTTTAATTGTGAGAATTTTCTCAGTTAACTTCCTAATTAGCAAAATTTCCTTGGCGCAGTTAATCATTTCACATTCATTACAGTCTCGATAAATAAATAATACACATTCATAAGAACATTCCTTCCTACAAAAAACTTTATTTTTTACAATTATTAGTAATTATATTCAGTTTTTGGCATTAAAATATCATAATTCCTTAATCAAGCTGCATTCTTTTTCATCGATATATTGCGCTTTAACATATTAGTGCTGTACATCAAACCCTACAAAATTCGTAATTTTTATATTATAGGTCCAAGGGAAGTCGATTTAGGAAAAGACTTGTTTGGCAGAATTTCTCACAAAATAATCTAATCTAAAGCTATGAATTTGGAGACAAATATTTTGAAGAAACTCATATTCATCAAACTTTATTTATAACAATTTTAATTATTTCCAGAAGAACTAAATAGTTTCTAGATGTAAGTTTAAAATTTTATTTAAATCTTTTTAATAAAGTTAATCTTTTATTTACGAAATGACAACCATTATTAATTTTTCTTGTACATCAAAAATTATGTGGAAACCAAATATTAAAACTTTTTTCATTTTAGTGTCTCGGAATTGTGCTTTAATGCCCATTACATGTACATTCTTTAAATTGAGGAGGGCTCCAACTGTAATTTTTACCTATGCATATAAAGTAGTCTCTTTTATAAAGAGTCTGAATAAATTATCCATAAGTTCTATGCATCAATATGAACGAACGTGCTAAGAACTGAAAAAAATTATCTTCACTTTCCTAAATAAATTTACTAAGCTTCCCAAGCTATGTTTATATCATTGCAATTTTAGATTATCACAATATCTCAGCCGACGTAATAGCATAGGGGAGTCCTATGCTATTACGTCCTATGATCTGAGGGGGTCCTGGAATCGAATCGCGGCTCCGGCCTGGTTGCTCTTCATCTGAGTACTATATATAAAGTGTGTGAATGTGCCCCTCCCTCCTAGTAAAAGCGGTTGTGAATGTGACGCGAGTTGCTAAAGGCCTTATCACAGGGCGAAATATGGTGCGCACTTTCGTCAGCAAACGACAACGAAAGTGACGTCACTATCGAAATTTCACATGATTGGTTGAATTTCGTTTGCAGACAATATTTTCTACACCATTGCCGGCATTTTCAAGCTGGTTTAAAAAGTTGACGATGACGAAAAACTTGCTTGTGGGTAGAAACGGAAAATTGCTGATGAAAAGTGCAGACGATATTTTGCAGTGTGAATAAGATCTTAAGACATATTCTTGGCCCTAGAGGGCGCTACTGAAACAAAAAATACTCGGCTTAAATCGTAAATTTCGTCAGTGAATTTGTACCATCAAAAAGAACAACAGCAACTAAATTTCTTGCTATAAATCAGAAAATTAGAAGGAGCGAAATTATTGTTAAATCTAAATTCAAAATACTAATATTAAGTAATTGTGCATAATGCCTCAATTACTAATATAAAAATAAATATTTCTCGATTTATTATTAAATGTAATTTTAAACAAATAAATTACATATGAATTGTGAACAGACATTCATTACTCTTAGAGCTATCCGAAATAAATAAAGCTTCCACTTTGTAGGAAATTGGAAAAGGCCAATAAAATTATTTTGTAAATAGTATTTGCCTTGTAGTGTAAATATCGATTATGTATTAAAAGAAAATTCTTTCCCGCACTAACGAATTTGTTTTCGATTGTTTATTTTTACCTTTATACCTCAATTAAAAAAAGTAATTGAATATTACAAAATACCAAATGATTTTCATTTCGTACAATGCAATTTTTAAAAATATTTAGAGTTTCAATCTATAAAAATACGTTCTTTTTTTTACTCATTTATAAGCAGATTTTTCCGAAATATTTAAAACCTCGAATACTTTTTGTCATCCCTTTTACTGGTATATTTCAATTTTTATTCACCAGTTTCTAAAATGAATCATCATTAAAACTATTTTGGGACGAACCAATTAATGACCGCAAAATAATGAAGGTGACAACTTAATTGATACTCCTTTTGTAAATCTCCTCTCCACAGGGGGAAAGCTTACAGTTCATTCACTCGAAAAAAAAGTCTATTCTGTGAAAGAAATTTCAGGCTCAGCGATCACGTATCAGAGACCTTACCATCATGCCGTCGAGCTAGAATTGGAGGCATAGTTTGACAAAGCATAAGGAAATCTTGCATGATTGTATTGATCATAGACATTTATAATGATACGGAAAATCAAAATTCAATGAAAAAGAATCTTAAGATTCTTCTGTTTTTTACACGTATTAATTTAAGGATTTTAATTTGATCATAATATTAGTATGACTGCTGGCTTTCTGGTGTTGGGATAGCACGTTTTCTCCGTTGTCTGGGCATCTCGGGTTTGAATCCCAGTTCCAGCATAGCTGTTCTTTGTTCTATCTGTAAGGTGAGTAAATGTGTCCCATTGTGAAAATGGTTTGTGGAAGTGAACGCAGGCTGTGAATTAGTAAGTCGTGCACTTGGCCCTAGCTAGGGCTGCTGAAAAAACAAGAGGCTCTCTTTTTGGCTTAAATTTCTGACATATAACTGTCAGCAGGCTTGCAAGGTGCTATAAGTAACAATAGCAACATTAATATGACTTCAATAGCTCATTTTACTATGATATGAATGCATTACGCTTCTATGCATTGTTTGGAGAAATAATTAGAGCAATATAAAAAGAAAAGCAGATTTTTATGTCTTCTTAACACTAGAACGTTGTGTCGATTGTTCACCGCAGTCTGTTTAATTCGTTCTTTCCGCATTTTAGCAAAGAATTTGAAAATTTTGCGTGACTTTTAAACATTTACCATGGTGACTACAAAGAAAAGTGTTTTGTGGTTCCATGTTAGTTAGAAAAGATTTTACAATGAAATATATCTAGAACACCTATTGATGTCGTTTCGATACTTCCCGATTTATCATTATAAATAGCTGTCGTTCAATAAACGATAGTCCACTAAGTAAAACAAACTTTGCAAAGTAGTAATGCGCATTAACGTGGTTTTGAATGCCGTGTTATTGGTTTCACAGCTTCGTTACAGAGCATTACCTTATCTGCTCTTTAAAATATTCATTCGATTTTCGACCATGTGGAGAGCAGACACCCTGAAACGATGTCTCATAGAAAAGGTCTAAGCCTCGATGAAATAACTAATTTGTTGTGAGAACTTTCTGAAATGAATCGGATGGTGATGAGCTGTTTTGTTCTAATTTAGGTCCCGATGTAGATACAATGTTGTGTGAAAGTGACTGCGAAAAATCTGAAGAAAGTGGCGATGAAATTGATAATATTACAGTAAATCCTGATATATGTATCGCTAGGGATGGCAGAGAATAGATCTTAATGTTTCAGGAAAATTCGTCTCTCAAAATGATTTAAGACAAAGTAATGGTCCAATTAGCTTCGCGAAACATAATGCAAAATATATAGGGGAAATTGAATATCCCTACTTGTACTAATATTTAATAATAGTATTATTTTATTTTACAAGATTAAGTAATTTTTTGTAGCAGTTTTCTATGATATAATGGGTACTAAAATACGGTAATTACATGAAGTAATATTAAAAAATCTTAGAATTAAACCCTACAAAACTTACTTACTTGTATTTATTTAATTATTATAATTATATATTTCATATCGTGGTGTCGAAGCGACTCCAGAGGGCATATAAGGGTAATCTAAATCTCGGGCTTTCTAGTGCTCAGTAACTACATGCCTTCAATTCACATAATGTTGCACCCGAAAAAGTTATTAAGAATAAGTCACTACTTATTAAAACGGAGATGTGAGAAGTAATTCAGAGGATTTTTCAAAGGCAATAACATGAATGTGGATATCGAATGGTTGTGAGTTGGCATCACACAATGCATAAGAAAGATGACTAACGTATGGGTATTGCTCGGAGTAATCGAGATAATTTACAATGGAAAAATAATCATTCAAAATGTCTTGTCATGTAATTTCTATATTTTTTTCTCTTCCTTTGAGTAAAAAAGGGCATCATGTCAGCTTGTAATTTATGGAAATGTTTCAAATAGAAATCCATTTTTAAAAGAGTGTAAGAATATTTTTGTTCAGATGTTTAAGCCGGTAGTATCTTTAGATTTTTGATTTTTTTTTTATAAATCTAATGAAATTATCAAGTTAATAAAGGTGAATTGGCATTTATTATTCGGTAATGTATTCTATAATAATACAAAGATATATTTGATGGTTTGCTTCGTTGTCACCACAATCCGAAATCCAGGCTGATAAAATTTCAAATTCAGTTCTAGGCACTAAACTCTAATTAGAAAGAATCAGTCTTTAATGGTGAGAGAGGGTGGACTTATTGACAATTTCAAAATTACAGTCCAAATGAAAAAGTAAGTCATATCACTGACTCTTCGTCTCGCGCTAAGGTACACGGATAAATAATACTGAATAACAAGACCGGCGTTACAGCAACACTGGTGTTAACTGTGGTTAAGTCGTAAGGTCATCATCAGCCACGGTACAACCCCCCTAAGGAAGTACGTTCTATTATTGAGAGGGAGAACCAAACCCACCACATTTTCGGGCACCTTAAAGGGTGGCTAGAAACTGCCAACATGCCAGAAGCTCCTTATTCTCATTTCGAGATGCCCCCGGCGGATAAAACGAAAATGTATTAAACATCTAGGAATTCTACTTATAATATTATTGCTAAATTGGGGCTATTCTGCTGAAATATCTCTAATATTAAGCTCTGTACTTAATCGGATGTAATTATTCATATTTTCATTTTGAATAAATTGATTTTCTTATACTATTTAGCAATGATCTTGACATAATAACGGAAATAAATTCCTACAATTTAATCTAATTGTGTGGTATCCGATCAAAGAACGGTAGAGTGATAAACCAGAATACGAGTCCGCAATAAAATTTTAAATTCTCTAAATGTTTTAGTCATGCGGAAAAGGGATTAACCTTTCACTCATATCTGAAACAAGTTTCTTTTCAGAGTTCAAGATATAAAAACGCCCATACTCAGTGTTTTGATATCACTTATATCAAGTTGTTTAGTAAGAAACTACCACAATGATTTCTCAGGTAACTTTTTTATTACTCAAACATTTATTATTAGTTATCATGTTAATGAATTGCATTTATTTATTGCTTAGAATAAGGATTTTAGCTGAGGAATTCAACATAGTTGCCTTAAACAAAAAATTAACAAAAATTGGTTAATAATAGTTATAATATTTTATTAAGGTCCAGAAATTGTTAAAGATTTTGGAAAATTCTTTGTGAAATTTTATAATGAAATTATATAACCTAAGCCTTTTTTTTATAATATTCATTTATTCGAAACTTCCGTTTACAGACTCATTTGGAAGCATGTTACAAAAATAAACCTTTTTCTGGATTAAATGTAGTTTTTGCTTTTTTTTTCAATTAAGTAGGCATAGTTTTTAGAAAACACTTTTTTTTTAAAAAGTACCGTTTCATTAAAGTGAATATTTCTTAATTAATTTTCAATCGTGAAATCATTTCCATCATACGAATTAGGCTGTTATTCTGAAGTTATAACACAGTGGTGGGGAAACTTTTTTTAAGAAGGGCCATTTGTAATAACTAGACGATCGTAGCGGGCCGAAGAATAATGCTTAATCGTTAAAAACTTTATGTGTTCTATAAACATATACATATATTATTACATACACTTATTATTTTAATAGTAAAAAAAAAGGTAAGAAAATTATAATCACAAAATATAAAATGAATTTAGTGTAGTTCTTGATGTGAAGTATTATCACTTGATTTTCTGGTGTCATTACTGGTTAATGGTGCATGAGAATGAATGAATGAGAGGTGTTGATACTGTTTTATCAAAATTTCATCATAGTCTTGTTCCATTTGCGAAGCAGAAATTCTTAAAACTGATGAAAGGTGATCATCTGTAATTCTGTTTCTTAAAGAAGTTTTCTAAGCTTCATTGTTGAAAAGATTTGTTCGCATATATAAGATGAGCTAATGCTCTTGCACGGGTGTTTGTTGAGGCAGTGGGAGTTTCGGGGATTACACAAACAATTACTCGAGTCACAGCGGGTCGTTGCAGATGACTGACTTAGTCGCTAACTAACTGATCTTCGGGCGGCCTCGCTTGTATTTATACCTACCTGCAATGATTGTTCGGGAATTGGAGTTTTGCAGTTCTTTCGTAAAAACAGAATAATGAATCGAAAATGCTAGAGTGTCTGGAAGTTTCGAGCGAAGAGGAGTCAGCTGTTTGGGTCGGATGGATTTGTCCAGAACACTATTGTGTTTTGAATATCGCCGCAGGTAGTTTTTATGCGGGTCGTCACATTACGAAGTAAGAATGGGTTCAAACACTCTCACGACGGCACTCTTATACGGGCCGGATTAAACCTTTCCGTGTGTCGGACTTGGCCCGCGGGCCGTAGTTTCCCCATCACTGTTATAACACATGCATTTGAATGAATATTTTTTTAATTATAAAGTGTAGAAAATAGTTTTAAAGTAATTCATTAGAAAGTGTTATCGAACTATTTTTATTCATGCATTTTATAATATTTTTTCATTCAAATAATTAGTCATAGACAATCAGTAGGATACAGCAAAGGCTCAAACATCTTGCACATTTATTGAAGAATTGTTTTGAAAGGAGTTTGTTTTATCGAAGTTTAAGAGCATTTTAATAAATTTCAATGCTCTTTGTCATTATTCTGCAGTATAATATTTATTTAAATCATACTTTCACAAAATATTTGTGCATATACAGTTCGGACATCTTAATTGATAAAATACAAGAAACACATGAGTAAGCAAAATTTACTTTTTAGTATTAAATATGTCTTATGAAAATTATAGTTTTAAAATTTCAAACTCTTCACATTTAGGATATTTTCAATAATCTACAATTTTAGCAGAAGCAAGTAGAAAAAACTTTATTAATATTTTTAATATTTTTTCCCCAATTTAAAAAAATGTAAGATTTTGAATGAATTCAAACATTTTATGTTATTTTAATCTGTCTTGGCAGCAATGACATTATATGCTAAACATGAAATGATCTAAATAAAAACTACTTTATTAATGTTTTTTTTTCTTAAAAAAAACACATTAACATTTTTATTATTTTTATTTTGATATCAAACAGAGGAAGAAAATTTTGTAAAATATCATAAAAGTAATAGTAGCTAATAAATATTTTATATTAATCAATCTTTATTAACACCTATTTGGAAATTTATAGAAAAGTTTCAAAATTTAATTGATTAGTTTTTATTAAATTTTTCATGTAAAATCATATATTTGAATTTTATATACCTAGTCTATTCTTTTAAACTTATTACACTCAATATTTACTAAAGAATTTAATGTAATAACAGTTAAATAAAACCTTAGAAAATGAGAAAAAAATAATACTTCTTACATTTAATTATTCTTTTTTATCCTATTTTCCTTTCTCTTTCAGAATAATTAATTGCTCAAAATACTAAAAAGCTTAATTTTAATCTACCAGCGGGTGACCGAGCTCCGCTCGGAGAAAACAGGTATCGAAGCTAACTCGAAGATTTAAATTTTCAATTGTGATTTATCAAAACAATACATGCCATAAGAAAATTTGTGAAACCATTGGTGAAAAGATAACCGGTTAAAGTGCACCATTGTAAACTATTCTAAACAAAGTTAGAGTTTGGAAAGGAAACTATTCTATACAAAGGTAAAGTAAAGGTAAAGATTGAAGTGTGTTGAAGTTCAATATTTTTGACAAATTTATTTAGAAAAACCAAACATATATACATACATAAGAAACATATTATAAACCTACAACAGCATAAACATAAAACTTTATTAGTTCGCCATATTGTCTATAGATGGCAGCACGTTACCGCTTGAAAATTTAAGTAGCCATTATGGCGAACTAATAAAGTTTGAAAATATCCTATCTGTAACTCCGAACTGCTCCACCGTAGCGCTTCAAAACTGGCGCCAATCGATTTCTCGTGGCCAAAAACCCCAGACCCCCAAGTTTACCGGATTTTATTAATTCTGGGGCGATTTTCGACTTGGCAACCATTCCTCGTATTGTAGTATTAGATAATTTTTTTTACTCTCATAATTTTCAACTTCTAATTTTTCTCCTCGTAACAGTATTATTTTCTTTGTTCTAGGCTTTTATTTTGGCTGCTTTGGCAGTGGCTGCTTTTGCCAGCTTGCATCATGAAGTAAGTTTATAGATTAGCAAATCCTTCCTTATATTTTATTTATTCCTTTCTAAAATAGCTTGATATATAATGCAATATTTCCAGCTAAAAGTTAAGATAAAGAAAGAAAGATTTAAGAAATGTTCCAGATACTGCAATAATAATTTAGATATATTTTTTATTATCGTAATAATGCTAATATAAACATACATAGTAAGTAAGCCAAGTAAGTTTATAGCTTTAAAAAATTCTCCATACATTTGATTTCTTCCTTTCCGAAATGTTTTATATCTGACGTAACATTTTTGTCTAAAAATTTAGCTATATATTTATCAAATGTTACTAACTATTCTCGGATAAATGCTAATTTCAGCCTTAATGCTACGAACATCTATAATTAAAAAAAACTTTAACTGATGATGAACTAATAAACTCATGAAAGAAAGGACATAATAATAAAATATCGGCAAAATACAAAATAAACAATAATTCAAAAAGATGAAAAATATGCGAGGGATTATGTACCCTTTATATGCGTTTTTTAATTTATATTAGATTTACAAAATACTAACTACAATATTTTAAGTAACAAAATTGTTCTAGTCGGTACTTAATTAATAAATAATTAATAATGTATGCATAAGGACATTTTGAAGATAATTGCTTTTTTTAAATTTAATTCGTTACAACTTTATTAATTAATATATACTTCATTTCATTACAGAAAATTCGTCCTATTTCATTAAAAATCTTTTAGTCGATTTTGTCAATACGGATTTCATTTACTGATTGGCTATTTTTTTTTTTTTAATGTTTCTTAAAAATTTTCATATATCCTAAAATTACAACATTTTATTGCTATTTTGTAATGTCATAATGGTTTTATAATTTTATAACTGCATTTTCCTATTCTCATAATATAATATAATAATGAAATTATGTGATTATCGTATATTTATTTTTAAAAAAAGAAACCTCGTCACTAACCAATAACGACGTCATTTCTAATTTGTTTCCAAAAAACAAACATTTATGAATTACTGCTATATGTTTGAATGAAAAATTTTATTTATTTATTTATTTTTCCTCTCCAGCCAATCAACCATCCCCAACCATTCAAGTTCGGATACAGCGTGAAGGACAAGCACGGAGAACAGCATCGTGAAGAAGTTGGTGATGGCAAGAACGTGAAGGGAAGCTACGGATTCACCGATGCAAGAGGAATTAAGCGACAGGTTAACTACGTAGCTGACCACGCTGGATTCAGAGCTGAGGTCAAGACCAACGAACCCGGAACAGCCAACCAGAACCCGGCAGCCGTCCACATCATCTCCAACGCTCCTTATGGACACGGAGGATATGCCGGAGCTGTAGGACTCGGATACGCCGGAAATGGGGGATATGGAGATGCCGGTCTTGGATACGGATATGGTGGTCTTGGAGCAGCTGGTGCAGGATATAGAAATGCTGGTCTTGGAGGTTATGGTGGTCTCGGCTACGGAGGTTATGGTCTCAGCAACGGACTTCTGGCCGGTTTAGGATACGTACGATATGGTTTTTAAGGAGCTGATTATATAGGTGTATATCTTTGGTGGCTTGTTTAGCAAGGAAATAAATATTTGTTTGGTTAATAAGTCGTGCATGTTTACTTTTTAATATATAGTTTTTTCAGATGTTTAAATTGTGATTGATTTCATTGCATCCTTCCTTGTTTACAAAATGTCTTCTTCATTCAGTTAGTTTTCAGTTGTATTATAATCAATTATATTATTATAACCAAGAAAAACACATAATATTCATTTTTAAGCTTATAATTTCTTCAAAAAAGTTGCTCCTTTTACAATATTTTTAGTACTGCTTTTACAGAAGTATTTCTGTCACGTTTAAATGTCATCAAATTATAAACTGGAATAAATATGAAATTAAAAAATTTAAGCTCGGAAATATATTTTTAAAAAATATGATTAATTTGATGCTCAATTTTCAAAAAAATATCCTTCCAATGAAAAAAAATGATTTCTTTCACTCTTAACTCCTTAAAAGTTGTTTATAATAGTCAATGAGACAGGGCAATTACATTATATGCATTTTCCGCATACTCAAAATACTATTGAAAAAATATCTTAAAAAACTCGTTGATAACATGCATATTCTCACTTCATTTAAATATAATTAAATATTCAAATATACATATTTAATTTTAATAGCTATAAAATAGTGAAATGTTTAGTAAAGTGCTTAAGATATCATATAACACTTTCATATATAATTTCTCACATCTTTCAAGGTATGATGTTTTGATTTTGATGAATTTTGTATAATGAGAAATATAACTAAAGAGCGATTTCTACTTACATATTATTTATATATATATAAATATATTAACTTTTAACTATAAATTAAGATTTGAAGCTAATTTTTATCAAATGCCGGCATTTTTCTGAGCTTGAAAGGAAGAAATTCAGGCAAGATAAAATAACTTCAATTTAAAAAAAAGGAACATTTCCATCAAGAACTTATGAAAGCTAAATATTCTGTAAGAATTCATTAAAATAATATAGTTTGAATAAAATTTTTTAAATAATGACTAAATGAAGAATTTGCCTTTCATCCTTTACAATAAACACAGCGCTAATATAATTTGAGATCCGTTAAACCAAAAATCATTTTTTTCTCAAACACAGATTAACAGATTTTCTTTCCTCGAAATTCGTCTCATATATACCTCCCTCATATATACCTCCTCATATATACATGGGAGAAAAAATTCTTGGAAAAATGCATCAAAGGTTAAATTCGATATAATCCATGTGGCAAAGAAATTAAACACTGAAATCAAAAGAGAAACTTTAGTGATTTGTAGGAGATTATAAGAAATTCTTACAACTGAATTCAAAATTCTATTTTTTTTTTTTTTTTTCGAATTATAAATGAAAAAATATTTTTTCCTGTGGAGAAATGCAGAGTATTTATAAAACACACAAAAGATTAAACTCTTTCCGTATATTAATTATCCCCTTATTATCTTGAATATACTTTATTCATATTAAGAGATGCAACACTGTATATTAAATTGTTTTAAATCTCTTACTTATTCTCAAAATAATCAAAAGCGATGTTTTGAAGTTAAGCGTTTGTAGGACATACTTTTTCCTTTGAAAGTCAAGCCGGTTAGTAACCATTCAATTAAAAAATACTTTAAAATAAGATAACAATGCTATACTATGTAATTTGATGAAGATAAATCAACATAATTATCTCAAGATAATTTTTAAAAAATAAACAGAATGTTTTTTTAGTGTTATCCTAAATTATACATTTATATTCAATTCTCTTTTCAAATATTCTAATAATAATGGGATCATTTGAGAAATTTCTGTCATCTGGCAATTTAAACATAATGTATGGATACAAGTTTTCTCGAGTTTTGGTTGGATATTTCGCTGTGCATTTTCTTAAGGATTTTTCAAAGACAGTCAAGATGAGAATTCATTGCAATAATAAAAGAGATGCATTTATATTAAAACAATTTAAAAGATAATATATTTGAAATAAATTCCATTTCTGAAACTTATTTGAACATATACTTTTCATAGTCAATAAAATGACAGAATCGCGATGGAAAAGAAGAAAAAAAACACGTACAAATAAATTTTAGATATGCACGTGCGATTTCCTTGCGCGTTTCCGTCATATCAAGGATCAAGCTCCGTACCAAATAATCTTCGGATTAAAGATTATATCAATATTGATTTAAATAACTATTTTTGGGTGAAAAATTATTCTTATTATCATAAAATGATTGATAATTATATTATCATACTGATTAATAGTTCTTTAACAATATCATTGTTTTCTTTCATTGAATTCCCTAGTAAATTAATTTAATCGAGGTTAACTTGCTTTTCCAAAATATCATTTATGATAGTTTTTATAATTCCATGCAGAATTATAAAGTCCTTATGTGCAAGTTTTAAATGAGTGTTGTTGTAAAAAAAGTTTAGTTTTGAATTTTGGTTGAGGGCCATTATTAATTTTTTTAAATATGCAAAGTTACAAACGAGTCTTAAAATTTTCTTTAACTTCAACTCCTCTTAATGTGTTTGAATACACATTGCATTCACACTCACTCTAGAAAGAGGGAATAACTTGATTTCGAATTCATCATATACTCAGATACAAAGGCGGCAGGCTTATTTAGATTGGCATGAATTTACTTTCTACATGCTCTACATAGTAATGCGTCACATATGATAGGAATTTAAATTTAATTCATCTGTTTCTCTAAATAATCTTAAGAATCTCTTCCTAATTATTTTTCTGTCACTGCAATTTCGACTACAAAATTATACAAATTACTTGCTCATAACTCCGAATAATAAATACTAGAAGGAAAAATGATATTGATATCCATCTTAAAGTTTTTTAAAAATGTATTAATTAATACTAACTTGTTTATAGTGCTACTTTATAATTCAAAAAATTCTTAAAATATTACATTTAGATGACCTAGATAAATTGTACAGAAATCGATGTTTCTAAAATTCTTATTAAATCGGTTAGAAATGCGTTTGAGTAAATTATGTAGTCAATTGTGAAAATATCTTCCGTTTGAAGTAATAAATGACTTAACTCGAAATCAATAAATATTACCTTCGAATTATTTAGAAAAACGAATGCGTAAAAATTGTTTGGTAAATATTATGTATTATGCATGACAGATATCGAATATGAATTGAGGAAAAATTTTACACTTTGACGAATTTTTTCTGAATATTTTCAACTGTGTGCGCATGCTTAAATTATGCAAAAGTAACTTCAACTTACAGGAAGACTACTATATATCTTTCATTTTATGCCGTATAAACTTTTACATACTTAAAGAATAAATTCATAATATGATTCCATGAGTTTAAAAAAAACTCATGGAAATCTATAATAGTCAATTTTGAGATATATTTGAAATTTTGAATAATTTTTCTTAACTGCTTTAGACAGAATATTTTAGCTTAATTTAATTAAAATTCTTTTTGAATCCACACTGAAAATCTTCTTAGATTTACTTATTCACCGATGTTTAATAACAATGAAGATAGATGAGTTGATGAAAACTTACCATATCAGTGAGAGAAAGTTTAGAGCCCATACAGTGTTGTTCTTCTGTGAAATGTGAACTCGAGGTACAGACTGACCAGCCCTGCAACTGAGACCTAATCACCATGGAGCTCAAAATTACTCATGAAACTGTAAGGTATTTTAATACAATTTCAATGATCACTAACGTCTACAAATGTAAAAAAAATCAGTGAACAATACAGAAAAAATCTTAAGAAACTTTTATCCTTTCTGCTTGTAATAATTGTCTATATATCTTCATTTCGTCATAAGATAAAGATAATGCCAAATGACAATTTTATAACCTTGTGAATAAATTCAAAGTTTAAAAACTACCAACAGTTATAATTAGAGTTGTATAGAAAGAGTAGAAGATTATACTGACTATATGCCCTTTCCGGTTTTCTCGAAGTGGTAGGATATTGCAAATATAAGGAAAGGGGTGTACTTTTCTTTTATACGGGTAGAACGAAAAACTTGCCAAAAAATGCCAAATAATCGTTTGCCTTGAAAAGTGAAAAAATCGACAAAAAATTCGCCAAAAAGGCAAAATTAAGTCGAAATTCACGTTTAAGCACGTTTTCACAAGGCTCGCACTTGGCGACTGAGGCGACTTGGCTCGACGAGTTTTGTTTACATTGGCGACATTTGTTTTATCATTCGCTTCTCTTGGCGACTTAACTAGCGTTTGGCTCACATTGGCGACATCTTGCACCCGTATAACGGAAAAGTATCGAAATGGGGAAACAAGAAATAATTTCATATGATTTAGATGACCACGGAAGATCATATACGTGGATATCGAATAGTTTCGAGCTTGCTTCACTCAGTGCAATGCAAAACTGCGTTCTTGTGATCTCATTATTCACAGAAGAGCTTAGTGCTCAAGGGTCTAGATCAGTGATGGGGAAACTACGGCCCGCGGGCCAAGTCCGGCCAGCGGAAAGGTTTAATCCGGCCCGTTTAAGAGTGTCGTTGTGAGAATGTTTGAACTCATTCTTACTTCGTAATGTGACAACCCGCATAAAAACTATCTGCGGCGATATTCAAAACACAATAGTATTCTGGACAAATTCATCCGACCCAAACAACTGACTCCTTTTCACTCGAAACTTCCAGACACTCTCGCATTTTCGATTCATTGTTCTGTTTTTCCGAAAGAACCGCAAAACTCCAATTCCCGAACAATCCTTGCAGGTAGGTATAAACACAAGCGAGGCCGTCCGAAGATCAGTTAATTAGCGACTTAGTCAGTCCTCTACAACGACCCGCTGTGACTCGAGTAATTGTTTGTGTAATCCCGAAACTCCCACTGCCTCAACAAACACCCGCGCAAGAGCATTAATTAGTAGTAGGCTTTTGTCAATTGCGTTTTTGTGTGTGTTTTTAACGATTAAGCATTATTCTTTTGCCCGCTACAATCGTCTGGTTATTACAAATGGCCCGTCTTAAAAAAAGTTTCCCCATCACTGGTCTAGATAATTAATATCGCAAGAATAATAATTTGAAAAAAAAAATGCATTTCGTAAAATTACTAAATGTATTTTTTCTTTTCTTTCAGAAGAACATCTTGTCTATTTCGAATCCAAAGAACTGATTAGATTCAAATGAATTTTTACAGAAAAGTAAGAATAATTTTGAACATGTGTTTAAGCTGGTGGAATCTGATAATATGTAGAATTTTTTTAATCTGTTGAAATTGTCAAATTAACTATAATGACATGGCCTTTATAATTGGAAACTCTCAATGGATAATTTTAACAACTAATATTCTATTACTTAAATGGTTACCACTGAAATCTGGTATCAATTCTATTTCAAATTTCAATCTAGCGATTCCCTCTTAAATACTACATTAGGTTTTATACTGCAAAAATATAGAGTCGGGGAAAATGTTGGAAACAGTAAAATATTAATAGAAAAATAACAAATTATGTCTCAACTACTAATTTTTTTAAGAGAAAGCATTTTCTTAAAAGACATTTTTCATGTTGGTAATAAGCGTATGACAACATGACAGGAGGTCTTAAATTATTAAAAACGAAAAAAAAAGAGCTTAAAACCCATATTAAAAATTGTAAAACACGAAGAAAAATAAAAGCTTAAAAATGGAAAGAAGTTTAAATATATAAATTGATATAAATATGCTGCATAAGAACTGGAGAATTTCAAAGATATTCTAGAAAAACTAAAATGAGAAGCAGAAAACATCGCTGCAATATCACTACCGAGGTTCACAGGCAGCATAGTTAAATTCAAATGACAGATTCCTAGTAAGGGTAATAGGCCTTAAATAGATGAAAAATTGTTAGAAAGCATAAGGTCGCGTGCAGAAATTATCTCTAGAAAATCTCAAAAACTGACGCTGAAAAGACAAAGAGTCTGGCAACGAGAATGGACCTATGAATGATAGGATTAAGAACAAGGTGATTGAGAAGAAGCCTTCTCGTATTTAAATTTTTCATGCGCTCGAGAAAAATAAAAGCAGCGAGAATGTATTCATTTATGAGTTTTGTAGAATTGATAACCGTTGTATTTCATTTGTAAACAACAAGTCAAATTTTAAGAATGTAACTAAAATGTGCTGGTGTTCCACTATTCATTGACAAAATCTTCGGTTGTTGTCGTGTCCTTCACGGAAAAGGGGTGCAGTAGCTTCTGAGGGTAAAGACCCCTGAGCACCCAGAGGGCAGAAGTCTGACTTCTAGCTCACACAACCGACACAACTCTTTTAAGGGGGTGGCCGAATTCAATCATACACTCATTCATCCATCAGCAAGTCGGAATTTAGATCCGAATCAGAGACCGACTCAACCCTGATTCAGTACCCCTGAGGTATCGTTTTGTTATGGGAACTTAGAGGACTTTGCAGTCTCGACATATTTAGCGTGCCCCAACTGCCATTAGCCAACACGGCGGTCTTTGGCCAAGACGAGGACAGAACCCGCGACCTTTCGGTTACGAGACTAACGTTCTACCAACCAGGCTACCGCGCCTCCTTCGGTGTTCCATACAATAAATCTGGAGGAATGTGCTGGAAGAAAACAATGTACATTTTGCCCCTGATGAGTTTGGACAAAAGATAGGTCCATATAGATTACTCTGCCCAAATGTTATCAAATCTTGCACGATGAGATGGTGATGAGATGTTTTTCGTATGACAAGTATAAATATTCGCCTTCTGCATGTTAACGACTCATTATCTCTTAAAGCATGCTTCATCTGAGAATAAAACTCAAGCAGAAAAGCATGCATCTTCCTATGTGGCCTCTGCAAACAGCTTGCGAATTCCTCCCCACCCCCCTGATTTGAGATTTTCATTGAAAAATGTTACCTGCAACTCTATGTTTTCTGGTAGTTTTTTTATTTATGCTTATGCTTATTATTTTTACTCTGAATTTGTCTGACGAATTTGACAATGCTCTCTATGAATATCGATAGTGATGTAACAGCGATGTTTTCTGCATCCTATTTTAGTTTTTCTAGATAATCTTTAAAAGTCCCTTGTTCTCCCACTACAAACTTATATTAAATTATAAACTATGAAATTCTTTATATTTCCCAGCTTTTATTTTTCTTTAATTTTTAATATTTTTGCAAATATGAAATATAACACCATTTTTTGAATTGATTAATTTACGATCCCCGAGATTTTTTCGAATTAAACGTCTTTTCAGACACCATGTTGAATGTTGATTTTTTATCCTCTTGATGCCCATATGTATATATATATATATATATATATTCGAAATTCACATTGCTAAATGGTCAAATTCTAGAAACATACTTTCGACATTTACGAAAATACCAAGCATGAAATAGTATATTTAAATACAAAAAAGTACTAATGAAATAGTTTACTTGAAATCATACTACATAGGGTAAAAATAAAATATATTTATATGTAACATAAATCAGTAATTAAATATTCAAAAACGAGCTTTAAAAGTTCTAAGAATTCTAGTTATATTATGTTAAATCAAGGCTTTTATTTTCAAATATTTTTTTCTATTGAATTCTTTATTCAATAAGAAATTCTTAATCCATTTTTATTCATGAATGAATTGATTTTTCATCCTATTGTGCAATGATATTGGCCTGACAACTGAATTAAATTCTTTCAAATCATTCTGATTGCGGTAACCGATCAAACCAATATTTGTACAGTTATAAACTAGATTATGAATCAGCAATAAAATTTTGAATTCTCTAAATAGCATTTCACTCATGCGAAAAAGAAATTAACATTTCTCTCTCATCTAAAGCACGTTTCATTTCAACATTCATGATATAAATACGCCAAAACTCAGCATTAAGATAAAATTTGTACCAAATCGCTCGGAAAACAAACAAAGCAATGATCTCTCAGGTAGCGTTTCTGTCTCTCAAACTTTTATTATTAGTTGTCCCATTTGGAATTTTATTTATTTATTTATTTGCAAAATGATTTAACTGAGAAATTCTTCGATGCTTTAAATCATAGGTTCCATCCTTTTTTTAGCTGGTGCCCCTTTTTCTAAAAATATTTCACTACCTCCCCCCTCCCATGCCAGAGAAATAAGAGCGTACGTAATGCACGGTAAAAACAAGAATTAAATTAAAAAAACTACTGATAGACAGAATATTGTTGGATTTGAAACGCTACTGAATTTCTTCTTTATTTAAAAATGTTTTAGCTTACCTATTATAAGGACAGACAAGGCTTTTGATGATACGAATTAATCCATAATAAACTATTGCTTTTTAAATAAATAAATTGACAGTTTCAGAGAACAATCAAAACGCATAGTAATTTTATTAAAATTAAGACATCGAATTTCCAACTTAATGAGAAGGCTGAATTCGATGCATTTTAAGAAGCTCGTTAACATGGGGCTTGATTTCCGTTAAAAACAATCGTAAGCCGCGTTCAGTAACATGGAGTCGATTTCTGTTTTATGTTACCAATGGTGATACAGCACTAAATCCACATTCTGCTAAATATGAAGATGGGAATGCTATCAGAAGTTGTTGAACAATCGACCATAATCCTGAATAGAGTTGTGAAATCGACTTCTGCAACCAAAATTCTTGGTAACCATTCTCGAATTTTGTTCCTCATTTGTCGTCACTTCTATTGGTTCTTCTAACTGAGGTGATCCTGCTGTGCTGACATTGGAAAAATGATCCCAAACCCAGTCTGGTATGTCCATGTTTAAAATGCCCTGGAATCGTTCCTTGAAGTCATGGTAGACTATATTTGGTTAATCTTCTAACGCCCCTCCATGCCATATCAACACCCCCTCATTTTCTCTGGGTCTTTTACTGCCCCCCTGAAAACTCCAAACACCCACAAGGGGGCGTTATCTCCCACGTTGGGAACCTATGCTTTAAATGAATAATTTAAAAAATAATAGTCATTTATACTATTTTCTGAGTCTCTAGAATTTATTAAAGACTTTCAACTCTTCATGACTTGAAATTTTAGAATTTATATGTTTTATTATAAGTTCCGTTTAGAGGCTGGAAGCATATGTCAAATATTAATATTCTTCTCGATTGGCTGTGAATTATGAATATTTGATTAAACTTCTTACTTTGCAATTATATATATATTTTTTAAGATAGTACTATTGAAATACGTAAGGTTTCATTTAAATGAGTGTTTCCTAAGCCTTTTTTAGTCGAAAACAAATTTCTCACTTATGAAGTCAGTTTCAGAAGCAGGCATTAGAAGGAAGGAAAATAATTTATAAGAATGTAGTATTGAACTGCTTGCATTCAGAGGCTTTATATTATTTTTTGTTATTGTTTATCGATACATAAATGTATTTCAATAGGCTGTAGCATTAAAATTCAATATGTTTTTGTTTAGACTATATTGATGTAAAATACTTTAAAATGATCAATTCTGTCATCGTAAGTAACATATTTTTTTCTTTAGTTCAAGGCAGAAATTGAAAAAAACCTGTTATTAAAACTGCATTATAAATCTAATGAGGTTTAAAATTTTTGTAAAATTCCTTATGTTCAAGAAATTTGATAAATGCTTTAATTATAAGTACTCAATCTGCAATTGAAGAAGAAACACTTGAAATTACGGCTTACTGAGTTTTTTGAATGTAAGTTCGTTAATTTAAAAAAAAAATATTTTTGAATGAATTCCGGCTTTTTATGTAGTTTTAATGGCAAAGAAAATTAAAGCCAAGTGTTAAATTTCAAATAAAAAAGACTCTTTGGCAACTTTTTCAAAAAGAAACGACTTTGATTTTTTTCAACTAACAAATAAATTTAACAAATTCTAATTTTATAAAAATAAGAAAAAAAGAAAAACAACCATTCAGGATCCCTATTCTGAATTCAATATTACAATTCACAATTATATTCGTTAATTTTTATTAATTTTTATTTATTCAATGAATCCCAATTAAATATTTGATTTTCTGATTGTTGATTCATTCCTTTTAGCATATTACTTCCAAAAATTTTCCCTACATTTTTAAGGCAACAATAGTTGCATAAATCCTTAGAAACTATTTATAAAGTAATTAATACACTTTCCTGAATTTTTTTTTCCTTTTCTACGTATATTTTTACTTTAGAATATTTGAAAGCACAATTTTTAATATGCAGCAACTTTAGTCTGATAATTTTTTAAACTGCATTTTACCATATACCTTTAACAATGTTTGATGGTTTTAGGCTTTTGTTTTGGCTGCTTTGGCAGTAGTTGCTTTTGCCAGTCTGCATCATGAAGTAAGTTTCATCTCTCTTTTTCTAAAATAGTTTAATATTTTATGGAAGAATTGGAGCTAAAATTTAATTTGATGTTAAAAGTTAAGTTCATGATTATAAGTTAAGGTCTAAAAGATGTCCTGTAGCTACGAGAATTCTTCAGATGTTCTTCATAATAATGATAAATATCATCTAGAAATAATGATAATATAGGCCTTATGGGCAAGCTTGTTTAAAATAAAATAATAATAAATAAAAATGCTTCATTTGATAACAAATAGACAATAGTGTGAAAAGTAAGAATATTATTACAAAATATTAAGATAATAAAATTAAAATTAGGAGAAATATGAGTAAAAATATTTTCATTAGAAGTATTTGATTAATTTATGTTAGATTTACAAATCACCATGGTATTCTGAATAAAACTTTTTTAAATTATATATTATATTACTAAATAACAATTATTACATGTTTCAGTACAATATGAATATAATTCTTCATTTAAAATTATTTAGTCAGTTATTTTCGATAGGAACTAACATTAATCATTTTTAAAAAGTTTAGGCTTCATTAAGCTGTAAAAAGTAAGCTTTATTTCAAATAAAAATCCATAAATAGGTTCTTTTTTAATCCCCGTATCATTTACTGATAGACAAACACGTAAAAAATATTTCAGACGTTTAAGAATTGCGAACATATATGGTTGTCACAGACTTTTATTATTGGGGTCAGTTAATTATGATCAGGCATTCTGATTTTTTTTTCCAAAATCGAGAATCTAAGAAACATTGATATTACATCTTCAATGAACACTTTCAATTTCTTTTGTCTCTTTTAGCCTATCCACCATCCCCAACCATTCAAATTCGGCTACAGCGTGAAGGACAAGCACGGAGAACAGCATCGCGAAGAAGTTGGTGATGGCAAGAACGTGAAGGGAAGCTACGGATTCACCGATGCCAGGGGAATCAAGCGACAGGTCAACTACGTCGCTGACCATGGTGGTTTCAGAGCTGAGGTTAAGACCAATGAACCTGGAACCGCCAACCAGAATCCTGCTGCTGTCCACATCATCTCCGATGCTCCCTACGGACATGGAGGATATGCTGGAGTTGCCGGACTCGGATATGCCGGTAATGGAGGATATGGATATGGCGGTCTTGAAGCTGCAGGACTTGCTTATGGATATGGTGGTCTTAGAGCATCTGGTGTAGGATATGGAAATGCTGGTGGTTACGGCGTTCTCGGCTATGGAGGTAATGGCCTCGGCAATAGACTTCTGACAGGGTTAGGATACACACGATATGGCTTTTAAGAGACTGATTGTAAAGGATTTATCTTTGACATTTTGTTAGGGAAGGAAATAAATATTTATTTCGTAAATATTTTTGTTTATCATTTCAAAATGATATTGCTTTCATCACATATTTAATGTGTGATATATATCTCAGTATGCTTCCTAATAATCAAAATATCCTTGATGTTATAAAATACTACATTTCCCTTACTATCAAGAGAGATGTTTAATATTCAGTAATAAGAATCTACGATATTTCTTTTTTACATTTGTTATGATTTATGTCAAGGTTTCGTCGTTTTATATCATTACATTTCACTATTCAAACAATATTTTGTTTTCATTTATTATATTAAACATTAAAAATATTATGTAATAAACGCTCAAAATCTGTAGATTTATAATTATCGGTCTAAGGAAAGTTTATTAAGTAAATCAGAACAATTTTAACATTTAAATCCCCCCTAGTCCTAGAGCTTTATCTAAAACTTAATTACTGTAAAATTTTGTATCATTAAAATATTTTCATCGGTCAAAAATGATTATTTGTAATATTTTTTTACCTTCGGTTTTTTTTTTTTCATTCCAACCGCACTTTGTTGCAAATTTCCAATTGATTAAATTTATTGAATACTAAACATATGGTATAAAAACTCCAAAATTAATAAAATTTCAAATCAGCATATTCCGTCTTTTGGATAATTGATTTATTCATTTATTCTTTAGGGAATTTAAGGGTTTATTATATGGACATGAGTATTTTCATCAGAAATATGCAGTTTCTAAAGTGAACAATAGATAATTCATACAATTTAGTTTGCTCATACATCCCTCCCCATATCTCACACTTTCATTTGTTAAATTGAAGCGATAATTTAAAATAATACAATGCATTAAGGCGTAAATTGGAACACATTAGGCATGAATGAAGGGATTTCGACTAAAAAATCTGAACTGTGAGTAAAAAAAAGAGAATTTTTAGCGACCTTTAGGAGAATATGCACGATTCTTTCTTTTCCAAATTTTGTCTGAAAAAAATTGATAATAACCTTCTCTGAAGAAACTTTGTATATATGATTATAAATGTACAAAAAAAAACACTTTCGTCTTGTTAAACATTCCTTTATTATCCTCAAAATAATTTATTCATTATAAGAGAGGCAACAGTGCATACTAAAGTTTTTATATATTCTCAAAATAATCTAAAATAACATTTTTTTAGGCGAACCATCAGTAAACGATTTTTTTACTTTAAAAAGCAGATCACTTACTTGTTCACTCTATTGACAAATTTTTCAAAAAGTGGTACTTTTTCTTAAAGTGCAACTTTTAGATACTATGCTGCACCACTTATTGAAGTCAAAGCAACACAACTGTCAATAGACAATTCTAAGCATCAATAAGCATAACATTTTTTCTATTATCTTCAAAGAAATATATATTTTTCACTACTTTTTTGCAAATTATAATATTAATGTGAATTAAAAGAGAAATATCTGTCAACTAGAAGTTAAAATATGATTCATGAATACAATTTTTTTTAGCATTTGATTGGGCATTTTGTTCCTTTTCCGATTGTACATTATTTGTTTTTACCGATGACAGCTAAAAATAGATTCCTTGTTACAATAAAAAAAACAGAAATATTTGAGTTAAAAAACACTTTATAAGATTATTCATTCTAAAATAAATTCCATTGATGTAACTGAATTCACTATAGCTTTCTAAAAGACAATTGACTTAATTGTATTATATTAAAAGAAATAGATATGCACATGTGATTTCTTTTAATATTTCTGACCTTTCAAAGAATATTGGCAATATTAAATTATCCTTAAAAAGTTGGGACTAAAATGATAGCAATGTTGCTTAAAGTAATGATCTATGTTAGAGGATAAGTTATTTTTAATGCTATAAGGTGATAATTTATTACATTACTTAAACAATACTTTTAAGCTCATTATTTTGGATTCCTTACATAAATTTATTTTATCGGAAGTAATTTGTTTTTCAAAGTGTTATTTATAACTGTTATAAAAATTTCTTGAAGAATTAAAAAGATTTGAATGATTGATATTTTAAAAGAAGTTTAGCATTTCATATTAAAATAAGATACATCATTGATTTCCTATTTGTGTAAAATTATGTGGCAAACAAATCTTGCAATTATCTGTTATTTTAACCATTTATTTGTGCTTGAATCAGCAATTAAATTCCCTTTGCTTCAAGAAAAGTTGAATAATCTGATTTCAATTCTATATTATATTCGGTCGAAGATGACCATTTTATTCGGATGTGTAATTAGAAAATGTAGACAATTAACTCATTCGAGTTAATTGTCTACACGTCCTATCCAGCGAAACAATCGCCTTCTACAAGAATTGAAATAAAACTCCGTTGCATTTCTAAATAATCTTAAGAAGGTTTTTATAGTTATGCTACAGTCATTGCAATTTTAGTATCAAATTATTTAATGTGAAATTAAATTTCAATTTCAAAATTAATTCTGAATTTGAAAATTAATTTTTTACATTCTTTTAAAATTAAAAATAAATTTTTTCATTAATACTAACTTGACTAACCAATTGTTGTTTTAATTCTTGAAATTTCGCACACACACACACGCACACATATATATATACTAGGGGGCCCCATTCTCTCTTATGCCCTCCAACCCCCAGGAACTACCATAGCAGTTCCTTTCGTACAGCTCCGCTGTCTCGTCATCTACTAAACCACTTTAGTCTAGCAATAGATATACCCCGATTCAATTTATTCCAAAATATGATAAAACAATGGAAGAAATAATTGCAAAACAAAAAGTACACTCGCTGAAATCACCTGAATGAATTCTTTGAAAACACAAATAATGTCTCATTTAAATAACTATATACATCCACCAAAGAAACAAATTTAAGAATTTGTGCTATTCTCACAATTTTTCAAACTACACTACACTACTGAAAAAGGATAAAAATTTCATCAAGATCAAGAATTTCAAAAATAAATAAATAAATTGTCTGAAAGCAGCTATATTCAAATTCAGTCTATTCCAAAATAAAATAAAACATCGAAAGGAAAAATGTAATTGGCAAAGATTACACTCGAAAACGGAACTTTAGAAACGTTTTTTGGCAAAGACAAATGACTTTTCATTCAGGAAATGAAACCCCAGAAATAAATTTTCAAAAATTAAACTTTACTCACAATGTTTCAAATTTGGGAGCATATATATATATATATATATATATATATATATATATATTCTGTGAGACATTGGTGGATAATAATCAAAAGTATTAACACCTCGTGATTACGGCAAAAGAGGCATGCCAATTTAAGCAGCAAAAGACAAAAACAAAGCATAACATTAAAAAACGTCACCAAATGAAACAAAAATATATATAAAAAGTAAAACTACATAAGAAAATTCAACCACAATTAATAACTCAAACTAAGGAAACAAAAAGTTATTAAGACCTACCCGCCACAGCCGTTCTTCCCTTCTAATAATAATACTACAATGTAAATAAAAATAAATGTAGTTTATGAGCGCCAACTATTTCCTAATATTTCATTATTTCTTTTTTATTAAAATATTGATATTGCAGTAGTTTTTGGGAAAATCATTATTGTTTACATTTTTAATAAAACTATTTATTGCTTTTATAAAAGAATTTTTTTTGTTACAAATTGTTTTAATTTTATTGAATTGGTGAGAAAATTAAACTTTTGAAAACTTTAGAGTTAAGATTAGAGTGATAATTACAGAGTTTAATTATATTAAATTTGAATTCGTCTCTTTTATCATAAATACCGACTAATGTTTTATCATTAGCAATTTTGATCCTCAAATCCAGATAAGTAGATTCAAGATGATTTTTATTTGTTTCTGTTAAAGTTAATTCTTTAGGATAGCAGTTAGTAACAATATTGGTATTCTCTAAGTTAATCAAAATTAAATCATCAATAAATCTCCATCCACTTATTAAGTAATTATTAATTATTTTTTTCTCGTAATAATGAAGAAAAATGTTGACTAAAGCACTTGAGAAAGCTGTACTCATTGGAATAACCTTAACTTGTTTATAAAAATCAATACCATTGAAAACATAATTTTCGGTAAAATTAAAATTGCATAAAACCAGCCAGTTATGTTTATTAATTATATTTTCATTTAAATATTCATCATATATAAGAAAACAGACTTTATTAATTTCTCATGGAGAAGGTTGGTATATAAATTTTCAAAGTCAAAAGTATTAATTTTATAAATTTTGTTATCTTTTAAAAAATCCAAAACCCTTTTGTTATTATTGATTACAAAGCAATCTTCTTCTTCAATTTTACTTAGGATAATTTTTAGGTATTTGAAAAATTGCTTCCCCATTTAGTAATTATAACTGCCTATACTACATTTAAAGAATCTAAATTTTATTGTTTTTTTGTGAAATTTAACAGTGGGAAACAAATATGTGACCAAAATTTTGACCAAGAATTTGGTTTTGATTTCACAAGTATAAAAAATGTATATGTGTTACGTCAATGTGAATAATCGGTTATTATTAATGCTAACCTGTCATTATTAATATTAACTGGTTTAGTTATTATGATAATATGACCGGTTAATGCTATAAATTGAAAGCAAATTATGCATCATAAATTGAAAATAAAATAATTATAAAAAAAGCACATTCAAAATGCATTTTTTTAACGAATGTTAATTATATCATATCCGTTAATTCAGGTTCTTCTACAAGTCAATATTTGTATTATTAAGTTCTTCAATACCATATGTGTCTTTTCATTGTGAAAAAAATTATTTTTCCTCTTGTTTAAAACAGTCTTGACCTTATAACTAACTTAAATTCCTTCAGATTAATCTATTACGATAAACCATCAAATCAAAAACCGGTATAATGGTTGCTTATGAAAAACTGAATTATGAACTTCCAATGGAATATTAATTTTTTTTAATATATTTCAATCATGCGGAAAAAGAATCAATCTTGCATACTACCTAAATTATGTCTCCCTTTGGAGCTAGCTAATGATATAAAAACACCGGAACATAGTGTTATGATACCATTCGTTTCAAACTACATAACGAGTAAACACCACAATGATCTCTCAGGTAAGAATATTATTATTCAACCTTTTATTATTAGGCAATCTATTATTTTAATTTCTAAAATTTGGGAAAATAAGAAGTTATTTTATAATACTGCCTGTTTGGTGCAACTTCAACTTACATACGTTGTTGAAAACAAACTTTTTTCTTCTTCTACAGTTACTGAATATCTGATATTCTAAATTGTAGACAATCTTCTGAGAAAATAATTTTGTAACACGTAGAAGTTAATTTAAACAAGTGTTTACTAAGCAATTTTCATACTATAACATTTCCTTTGTAAGAATCCAGTTATAATTTGGAAAATAGAAATCAAATATAAGAAAAAAGAAGAAAATGAAGAACATGAAGAAAACAACAAATGGTAACGAATTTCATAGAATCAGAGAATCTTTATTATTTTTGATTCCAAATAATCAAGAGTGGAATAAAAAAAAGTTTTAGACAAAATTATGAGCCTTTTTGTTCAGAAATTTCTCTGTTTAAAATTTGATTAAGATATTTTAGTATATATTTCGGTATGCTTCAGAATTAGGACACTGATTATTTTTATCTAAATTATTTTTCGTTCGTTTAGCACATATCAAACAATATTTCTGATCTGATCAACTCTAACTACATAATCGATAATTTTTAAAATTAAAGAAATAAATACATAAAGTTAAATCGTGTAATTAAATTTGAATTATAAAATCTGACAATTTATTGAATTTTCATGAAATTCATTATATCTAGAAAATTTTAAAATGTATTTCATTACGAACACATTAAAAAAAGTGTTTTGAGTCGAAAACAAGATTTATTAAATGTTCCAATCATAGGTTCAAGTTTAATTTCAAATATTTATTTATTTTCTGTGAATTCAAGCATTTCCTGTTGTATTAATCAATCTTAATGTCAATAAAAATGAATGTTGACCATGAAAAAACCATAAAAGTTATCCCCGTTTTTAGACATTTTTTTTCCGAAAGATACGACTTTCGTTTGTTTTTATATTTCAAGGTTAAACTCAAAAGCAAATTTAGCAAATGTTAGTATAATATAGAAATGATGAATGAAAAAGGTGATGAATGATTTATTATTATTATAAGATGGATTATTATAAGATGAATTTATTATAAGATGAATGATTTATTATTAATCAACTACTACATGAACATTTTTAAATTCTCATTCGTAAAATTCCAGTTCGTAAATCAAATTCTTTAATTTTTGTATTTAATTTTTCATACAGCCCAAATTAATTCAAATTAATTCTTTCAACCATATTAATTTGAAAATATCCTATCTCTTTAAAATACAAAGTTTCGTAAATATATGTAAGCTATAAAATAACTAACTTTTTTGTAGTGAACTTTTCTTCCTCGAATTTCTTTTCTCTTCTAGACAAGTTAATTGCTCAAAAGGGTTAAAAATTTAACTTTAATATATAATTTCTTTAATCTGGAATATTTGTAATACATCTATTTTTTGTAAATATAACAATATAAAATTTTTTCTTTTTGTTTCAGGCTTTTGTTTTCGCTGCTTTGGCAATGGTTGCTTTTGCCAGTTT
>JAPMOQ010022559.1:84116-112978 GCA_026543055.1 Argiope trifasciata | reverse complement strand
AAACAGTTTAATATTTGATGTAACATTTACAACTTCACCAATTTTTTTCTTTTATTTCTTATTTTATCAAACAGTATAATATCTTATGTAAGTTTTAAAGCTTTGCCCATTTTTTATATTTTATTTCTGACTTTATCAAACAGATGATGTAAGATTTTGATGTAAGATTTCTAAATACAAGTTAAATTGCATTCTTATGTAATGCTCTAATTACTTAGAGAATAGTTAAAATCTTAAGAAATGTTCTCAAAGAAATGAAATATGAGTCTCATGGATATTCTTATCAATAACAAATTTAATTAATAATAAAAATGATAGCAACGTGATGTTAAGAATATAATAATGGATTATCGGATGATAAGGGCGAGAGCAAACAGAAAAATAATTGAACAGACAGGGATAAAACGCGAAAAATATACAATGTAAATTAAAAGTGATTTAAATATTTAATTTCAGAATTAAAAAAGTATATTAAAAAATCCCCCACAATTTTCAATTTCATTAATTGAATACTTAGAAGTATTGTAATACAACAAGGTACAAAAGCGATATAAACATTATTTTGCATTATGATTTTTAATCTATCAAAGGAAATTTCATTGTTCATAAATTGGTCAAATGAATTAAAATTTTAAAATTTGTTGTGATGTTTCGGTGTTTATTAGTGTAGAACGCATTTAATTTGACTTTTATAAAAAAGTTAATAATGTTCATGCATTAATTAAAAAAAGTAAAGTATAATTATTCTAATTTATATAAAATATTAAGAAAGGTTAAAGATTATTTAGAATTCATAAAAAGTACCTTTATTTTAATTTTACTTTAATACAATTTCTGATGTTTAAGAAACTAATTATGTTACTTAATGCTACTTATGTTATTTATTTACAATTAAATAAATACTGATTTCTTGATCTTATGATATAAAGAGTTTATGCAACAATATCGGTAATTATTTAAAATATTTCTACTAGTAATTTTAAAAATTACAAAAATATTTCTAGAATATATTAAAAGTTTATAATTCTAATCTTCGCTTCGTAGACACATTTTATATTAAATTAAGATAGAAGTACAAAGATTTCGATACAAAATTCTTAGTAGTCAATTTTTATAGGAATTTTTTTCGAAATATTAACGTCCCATTTTAAAGAGACAATAGGACTATTTTATAACCGACTAGATAATTTTGAACTGTGGTCAGATGACGATGATGATATCTGAGCGGACGTCCCCTCTCAAAGCTTTCATACCGTACCAGAAGGAGAACATATGACCCCTACGGATTCATAGAGCATCAGGGCATCTTATACTACGGCTCATAGGTGGAATCAAGTATCGAACAAGAAACCCCCAGCTCCGAAACCGAGATCTGGCCGCCAGTCCACAAGGGTTATAAATTTTAATGGAGTTGATATTTATAAAATATGATCCCATTATACAGTACTTATGAATATTACAAACTCTGTAAATGGTGCTCTAAATTTAGTACATTTTTCCATTGATAATTTATTCAGTTATTATAACAAACATAATTTCCTTTCCTAAAGTTAGCACTTAATTATAATATGTAAAATTTTGCATATTGAATAAAAAAAATTGAAATGCTTTTTCGTAATTCTTTAATCGAATGTTGAAAAATAAACAGAGTATAGATTTTCAATGGAGCTTAAAAAAATTGAAAAGCAGTGCCTTATATTGTTATTTTGATAGTTATAATTTCCCATGAAACAGTGAATTAACAACATGATTCTTCATGTTCAGGATTTCAAGATAATAGCCAAAATCAATGATGCTCTGGAATTGCTAATTCATCAGGAAAACTTTATTCTTTTAGTCAGAAAACTTAGTCTTTATTCTTTTTCTTCTTTTAGCCTATCCACCATCCCCAACCATTCAAATTTGGCTACAGCGTGAAGGACAAACACGGTGAACAACATCGGGAAGAAGTCGGCGATGGCAAGAATGTGAAGGGAAGCTACGGATTCACCGATGCCAGGGGAATCAAGCGACAAGTCAACTACGTTGCTGACCACGCTGGATTCAGAGCTCAAGTCAAGACCAATGAACCCGGAACAGCCAACCAGAATCCTGCTGCTGTCCACATAATCTCCGATGCTCCCTACGGACATGGAGGATATGCTGGAGTAGCCGGACTCGGATATGCCGGTAATGGAGGATATGGATATGGCGGTCTTGGAGCTGCAGGACTGGGATATGAATATGGTGGTCTTGGAGCATCTGGTGTAGGATATGGAAATGCTGGTGGATACGGTGGTTTCGGATATGGAGGTTATAGCCTCGGCAATGGACTTCTGATAGGGTTAGGATACACACGATATGGCTTTTAATGATCTGATTATATAGAATATAGATTTGATGAAATGTTTAGCAAAGAAATAAATATTTATTTTACAAATAAATCCTGTGTCTTCTGCGTCTGCTTTATATATATATATATATATATATATATTCAAATTGCGATAGTTTTTCCGGGTTCGATTTTAATTGGAAATTAATCTTAATGCTTTTATCTATTGAATTGAATAATCAAGATAAATATCTAATATGCCAAGTACATATGCTATTGCAAAAATTTCTGTTTTTAAAATATTTAATATTTATATTATAAATTATAAATTTCTATATCTTAACATTCCTTTATTTAAGAGGTATTCAACTTTTAGTGAATAAAATATAAGTAATTGTTTTAATACTAAGTAGTTGGGTTTTTTTTGTCAAAAGTTATTTGATCATAAAAAATTCAGTGTAGCACAATTTAATGAATGAAATCACACTTGCACCGATTTAACTTCATTGAAACTCACATTTTAACAAACTTTTTGTGTAATACACACAGAAAAAAAAAACATTTTTATTTCGAATGTTATTTTCCAAAACAGTTTTTTTAGTTCTAGTTTATTCTTATTGCGTTTGAAATGTACTATTATTTGAGTGAGAAAGGGGAAAAAATGCCCAAAAAAATGTTTTCACACATTCTGATAATTATGTAAACTCAAAATTTTAAACTAAGCATCTGAAAGTGAGTGGTTTTTTACATCGACGAACAAACTTGTAAAGACTAAAATATTACCTTATTGTTAAATCATTTCAAACAGAAAAAAATGCCCCTTTAACATGTTATACGCGTAGATTAAAGTAGTGAAGAGAAAGCAATACAATTATCCACAGATAATTTTCAAAAGTAAAACATTTTTAAGATTACTGTATTGGAACAATCTATATTTATTATTTATACACATTTTTAGGCTCTTATATCAGTACGTGTAGTATATGAAACTCAAAAATTCACGAAGATAATTTTTTAAAAATTTTAATTACTATATATTGCTATTTATTTGACCGTATATTTCTGCATTTTCTCGATAAAAGCCAAACATTAGACTTGTCGCTTTAAAAAAGTAGGAGCATTTAAATTAAAGCATGGTAAGAACACTATCCTTTTTAACTAAATAACATTTTCAGAGTTTTCATTGAATCATCAGAAAACAACAAATGCCGTTTGCAGTTACAGATATCAGGAAAAAATCAACTTTCGGTATATTCATACGAATATTTTTTTCGGGCACTTTTAAAAAGATGTAGAGTATCGTCAAGTCACCTTGAAAAAGTCTCAACAGAAATTTTAATGACTGTGATAAAGCTATAACAATTATTCTTATTACATACATTATTTTTTTTAATTTTTAAGATGAAAAATAAGAATATTATATTCACTAGCCGCCTTTGGCCACCAGCTGGTTCGCCATGAGTAATGGGTTCTAAAATTTTCAATTAAATCACGTATTCATTAGCCTTGAAGTAACTCCGGGCATTGATTGGCCAGAAATTAATATTTTCTTTGAGATGATGGACGGAAAGTTCTAAAAGAAAGCGTTTTCCTAATAATATTCTTTAATTTTATAAATCAGTCAGTTTTAATGATTGATTTAGTAGACTGATTGATGTAGCAACTTTTATTTAAAATATTAATAAAAATATTTTGTAAAATATGGGTGACAGGGCAAAGTATGAAGAAATCTAAAAATCATTATTCATAAATGCATTGTTTAACTCAAACTTCATAAAATGTAATTATTTTCTTCATTTAGATCAAATTAATAGTATTAAACAATATGTATGCCTATTAATAATATTTTACAAATTGGCCATTGGAAAGGAATTTGAATGCATATCCTGTATAAATTCAATCCTGTATAAATAAAGATAATTTATTTAATTAATGATTTAAATATTGCAAACGATCGTAGAATCCTTTGCCTTGCATTTTTTAAAGAAAATATCACATTTTATATATATTTTATTTTATCTAGTCACGTGCTAAAAGTTGCATTCCTTCCGATTTAATTTGCGATGATAGTTTTTTTAATTTTTTTAATTTGAACTTCCGTTAAAATGATGGCAACACGGTGAAAAAAACTAATTTTTTCAATTTGACGTGCTCTTGCAGATTTTATAGAAACCTTAGCTTTGCATTTATTTTTTTAGAAACTATCACATTTTATAATGAAAAAAAAAATGAATTAATGATACAGATATTGCAAACGATAATAAAAATATCCCATTAAGTCGGATTCCAATGCATATCCTGTCTAAATTCGATCAGGTTTACCGTAAATATGATTTATTGAAGTAATTATTTAGATATTACAAACGATCATACAATCCTTTGCTTTGCATTTATTTTTTTAGAAAATATCACATTTTATATTTATTTTATTTTATCCAGTCACGTGTTAAAAGTTGCATTTCTTTAGATTTATTTTGCGATGATAGTTTTTTTATTCGAACTTCCGGCATTCTTTTATTTTATCCCGTCACGTGATAAAAACATGGTTAAAATATTTCTTTAAAAATTCGTTAAAAATAGAAGCTTACGTTATAAATTAAAAAAATTGATACCGTTAGAAAGCTAATTTTTTAATCTTTAAATTGATATAAAACTCATGTTTGTGCAATAATATTTTCGGAAGTTATAACGGAAAAACGTTGAAATTTTGCTTAAATTTTAATTAATTCAAATTCTAATTAAAAATTCGAAAAAAGGGATCCGAGGTGCACATTCCCAACCTCCAAGGTATACATGTACCAAATTTGGTAGCTGTAGGTCCAACGGTCTGGCTTGTAGAGGGCCAACACACACACACACGCACACACACACACGCACACACACACACACACACACGCACACACACACACACACACACACACACATTGAGCTTTATTATAAGTATAGATTACAGAAAATACTGTTTAAAAGTAATTTTTACCTCATTGAGTTTGAATTTTGATACTAAATAAATTGTTTGTAACAATTCATTTCATAAGATTTTATTTAAAACATCATTGATAATTCTGTGAAGAATTAAAGAACTGTTAGAAAAATATTTTAAAATTTAGTATCAAGTTTCTTTAAAATATTATATCAAAATTATGGGGAAAATAATTATTTAAATGTCCAGCATATTCTCTGTAGAAATGGGAAATATTCTAAATTTTATTTTACCTTATGCATCTACAGATATTTGGATGACTCACTGATACAGAATAGTCTAAATACATTATTCACCATCCTATGAAATAATACGATCTCATATTCTAAAACTGAAATGAAAAAATGTGATTAAGTAATCATAATTATATTTTCTGTGTAAGTTTTATGACTGAAATGGCGAATGCACAATTTTTCAGTCTATACTTTCAGAAACTAATAGCCGAGAAAAATGATTGCTTATATTTTTTTTAATTTAATATATATTTATGTAAGGTTTCAACAATACTAGTTTGGCTACCGTACTACTTTTGTAATTTCTAAAATTCCTAAAAGTACTTATGATTAAAACCTGGATAATTTATTTGAAAATAAAAACTTCTAGTATTATCCTTAGATGGAGTAAAAATGCATTTTAATAAACTTATTAATCATGTATCAATATGTGTAATAATTAAGTTAATAATCAATTATATGTATTTGAACCTTATAAAGAGAAATGCATTGTCAGAGAGACAAAAATATCTCATATTGTTTCCAAAAAATGTGCATTTTACAATGATAATATCAAATATGTTTTTAAGGAAAATTTATCGTTTTGACTAGTTGTGTTAAGATTGTTTTAATTTATCCTGAAATTCAAAACGGCAATGTAAAATTCACTTAACATATATTGTTTCTGCTAACTTATTGTAAATATTAAATATTCTGAGAAAGATTGTAGATAATGAGTTTTTTTTTAATCAAAGGAACTAATATAATTCGTCATTACCAAAATTTCGAGGCTGTCTATTCTCATCATCTAAATTAGAGATAGTTATCTTAATTCTAGTTAAATTAAAACTCTATTTAGTAACAAAACTAGGCTATAAATTTTTACTGACCCCATTTTAGAAAGACGGACGAAGTGTCCAAGATGAAACCTGACCTGGAAAATCTAATCGAAATCACAACCGGCGTCATGGCATAAGGATTCGGGCATTGCTGTTTTTCTGTTTCACGTCGGCAAGATGCATGAATGTGCTCCCCTGTAAAAAGGGGCTGTTCAAGCGAATGTGTGCGTTTCATCTTTATTTGAGCTAGAAAGACTTTTGCCTTCGGGGGCTCAGGGACATTTACACTCAAAATACTACCCCCTTTTGCGTGGACACATGGAAACGACATCATCAGCAACATAAACCAGAGTAGTGCATCATTTCTATCAGTTTTATTGAGATCTGGTTTTCGAACTTAGAGCATGTTAACCTTGATGACGAGATATTATTTTCAAATCACACAGTAAACTTAAAACTCCTATCTCAAGCATAAAATACAGAATTATTATAATTGAACCAATTACTAATGACTATAACTACAAGAAATATATCGCTAAGAAATACAAAAAAAATGCTTAAGATGTCTGTCTTTTGAGTACGTAGTAATTACCTATATCTTCCCTTGGTTACGAGTGTAAGATACATTCTGTAATTCATTACAATATCAGGCGAAAACACTCTGCTGTTAAAATACCCTCACGAGGACCAATAAACACTGCATATAAGGAAAAACAGTTTAACTTGACTGAAGACTTCTAAAGATATTATGTATACCTAATTCATTCAACGTTGCATGCAAAAGAGCAAATAAATCTAAATCTAGGACCGATCCTAATAATATGAAAACACGCAAGAAATTTCAAATGAATTGGATCTTTACAGGTGCTACATGTTTGGTAATATCGTATGCGCATTAACTTTTGCGAGCTTGCTTCAGACTATCTGGAATGAATCTGACAATAAAGACCTCATGTAACATAAACGGCCAAAAGAATTCATCTGAGACTAATAATAAGTTCTTCTCCTCGAAAAAAATCTATTTTTGCAGAGTATCAAAATATTTACTTCCTTTCATTTTTACACGAAAATTATATGTATTTGTTTTAAAATACACTATATTTTTAAAAGAAAGTACTTAAAAGCTTAAAAATTGCTCACTTTTTTTCATTTATTTCAGTCGGAAGAATTTTATAGAACCGTAACTAATGTTTACTTCCTTTGTACGACGTATAAAGAAAGTAGCTTAATCGTCAAGAAATTCAATCTTGAAGTTTGCTTCAACTCACTTTATAAGTAAATAACACAATGATCTCTCAGGTAACATTACTGCACAAACTTTTATTATGGGATACCGTATTACTGAGTTATATTTGTTTATTGCTTTGAATAACAATTTAGCTGACAATTTCTTTCCAGAAAGTTTTATAAAATAGAATGCACGCTAATTCCGAAAACTATATATAAAGATATTATACACATGAAATTAGAAACTGTTTAAATTAATGTTTAATTAGAAATGTCCTTTAATTAAATAGATGTCAATCCTTAAATTGTAATAATTTAAAATTTTCTCTTTATTCTTAATATAAAAGGAGACTGTCACATCTGTATAAAACCATGAAAACTATTAAAATAATTAATGTACTTTTGCAGTCAATTTCTCTGTTTCTGTATTTTCAGCTATTGTTTTCCTTCAAAGAAAATTCTTAAAATATTCAAAACCTCAGCTTTAATATAATATTTAAAACATCTAACTATTATTACGTACATCAAGTAAATATTTTTTTTATTTGTTTGTTACAGGCTTTAGTTTTGACTGTCTTGAGAGTAGCTACTTATGCCAGTTTGCATCATGAAGTTAGTTAAAAATATTTCTGAGTTAGTTACTTCTTTCTTTCATTTTCAATATCTGAAAGCCCAGCGTAATATTTCTAGATGTAATTTAGAGCACATTTTTATAAAAGTCGTCAAATAACTACAAAGATTGTTAGGTTGTTAATTCAAAACAATATTAATATTTATCGATCCAGAAAAATCCAGAGATATGTTCGTAATATCTATATCAATAAGATAAGGGCATAACAATATCTTGATAAGAAATTTCTTGAAACCTATTTGCCGATTAGGATGTAATTAATTTAATGATGCCCACAAAAGGCTTTCGAAAATAATGAGTGAATGGAAAGCATATATGTAATTGGTGAAAATTATATAGAAATTATTTTTGATATCGTCTTAGTGTAAATAATTCTAAAATCATAATAGAGAGCTACTTTGAAATTTCATTCTAAGTAATTTGAAACAAAAAAGAAGGCGAACTAATATGTATGTAAATGGATCGAGGTTTCCTTTAGCAAGTTTTTTACGAGGAAAACTCATGTTCATATTAAATTATCTTCTGGAAAAAAAAATTTAAATGGATAAGAAGAGCCGAATTTTTAATTTTATGTTTAAATAGTAATTTCATTTTGTCAGATTTTCGGATAGTTATTTAATGTGTTTGCACAACATTTAACAAAAAACTATCATTAAAAAATGTATCACTAAAATGTTAAAAAAATAATTAATTAAAGTAGAAGATTAATAAACATCTATACAGTTATTACGAAAAGCAGGGCTAATTAACATGAATTTAATAAAACGTGGCATATATGAAATGATTTACTATCAATAGATATTTATATCCTTATTCAGGCTACCATTAAATTAATCCTAATTATTTTTCTATTAATAATCTTAAGAGAATGAGCAGGAACCTTTTTTTTTCTTTTTGCCAAACAAGAGTCTTTAACATTGTTCAAAAGTTTCTTCATCTTTTGACTAACTTGAGTAATTCTGAATCGTTTTATTGCATCTTTCTTTATGAATGATTAGGGTCAGAAAATATATAACTTTGCTTCAAATTAAAAATATTTTCCAAAACAATTGATTTTTATTACGAAGCAGCAATGTTAGGATTGATCTGTAAAATACCTTCATGTTTATTAGTAAAGTTAGTCCTTCAAGTAAATCTCAAGAACTTATAGCAATTTAAGAATTTAAAACACAATCATGTTAAATTAAATTTTCTACACTTTTCTCCTCCTCCAGCCTATACATCATCACCAACCTTTCACATTCGGCTACAGTGTGATGGACAAGCACGGTGAAAAGCATCGCGAAGTAGTTGGCGATAGTAAGATTTTGAAGGGGAGCTACGGATTTACCAATGCCATCGGAATCAAGCGACAGGTCAACTACGTCGCTGACCACATAAAAGAGAGCTACTTTGCTATGTTTTTCGCGAGCTACTTCGCGAGATGGATTCAGAGCTGATGTCAAGACCAACGAACCCGGAACCGCCAACCAGAACCTCGCAGCCGTCCACTTCATCTCCACTGCTCCTTAATGCATATGAAGGATATGCCAGAGTTGGATGTGAAGGATACAGATATGCTGGTCTTGGAGCTTCCGGATTGGGATATGGATATGGGGATCTTGGAGCAGCTAGTAGGATATGGAAATGCTGGGCTTGGTGGATATGGTGTTTATGGCCTCTGTAATAGATTTTTCAATGGTTTAGGATATGCCCGATATGGCTTCTAGGTGACAAATTGTATGAATAGACAGTATATTGCTTGTAAAATAAATTAATAAATAATTATTTTATAAATATGACATCCTCTTTTGCTTTCTTAAAAAACTGATATTAGTAACATCATAAATCCCTATTGTTTTCAAAATTTTCATTTGTCATCCTCTAAGCAGAATGCCCACACTGTACATAAGCAATATTCGTTCAGTATTGTCTGACAAAATCCACAAATTTATTGACATTTGCACATTTTTCTTCAAAACTATATAAATTTTTTTCTTTAGATTTTCTTTAATTTTTTGCTCTATTTTTAATCTTTTTTAAATTTTCCTTAAACTAATCCATTATCAAGCCGTATTCTGTATTTATTAATTATCTTGTTTTCTTGCCTTAATTTCCTAGGATCTTATCCTTTAAATTGTTTTAAAACTCTTAGTTTGATACGATTCTACGAATACAAAATCTGTAGTATGTCCCAAGAAATAAAATAAGAATTTTTAAAAATAGGTAATATCGTTAGAAAAATGAGTACAAATGAAATAAGTAAGAATAATTAATAGACATAACAAAAAGAGACTAGAATCAAAGTTTCTTCTTTTTAAAACTACCGGTGTAAAAAAATGAAAGGTATGAAAAATAAGACGCAGCCATAAAAAACGTCACACCTTCATTATATGCGTTACTGATAATGGTAAATCAACTGAATCAATGGGATTCCGGATGAGAAGGTAGACGAATAATCATTAAAGTATATACAATTCCTAACTTTAATTATGTTATAGTAGTGGCTACATTAATTCTATTTGTAAGAAGCAGAACAAAATTAAATGAATGATTAGAAGAAGGATTTTTTTTTGCATTTAAATTTTGAAATTACTTTATAGATGATATGATACTACAATGCGTTATCAACAATCAGTTTTGTGACATGACAAATAATCATTAAAGTATATACAATTCAATCGCTGTTATAGATTCTGTTATAGATTTGGACATAGACATGGATTCTATTCATGGATTTGGTTATAGACATGGATTCTATTTGTAATAAACAAAACAAAGTTAAATAAACGATCAAAAGAACGATTACTTTTCAATATTTAAATTTTGAAATTATCTAAATGACATAATAATACAATGCTTTATTAACTGTCATTTTTCTGTGACATGTATGAGTTATTGGTGTAGGTAAATAGTATATATTATTGAGTCAGAATGTGTTAAAAATTGGCCTTTTTGAATCGACGCTAATAGTTTTAAGTTGATTTTCTTAAAACTAATCATGAATATGTACACAAGGATACAAATTCAATAGGCTCGTTTATCGGTTTTAATATTTTATATTTCTCAGTTTGAACAGTCACTTTCACTAAGAGCAAAGCGATAGAAACCTATACATGAAAAATAAATGCAAGAAGACTCAAACGAGAACAATTATTACTCATACAGTTTTTTTCCAAGATAATATAACCCCAATTTTGTAAGAACTTCTTAACAAACACTGTCTCGCAAAATATTACAGTAGAAGAGTGCCCCAATTTTTTCATGCGAAGAATGCATTAATAAAGAATAAACTAGTTATAACTTTAAAAATTGCATTTTTAATAATTAAAAATGCAAAAAAAATTTTAAACCATTTTTTAATTTTTTTAAAAAAAGTAACTTTTTTATATGTTTTGCCTATATTCAACAATTCCCCAAATAAATCTAATATTTTTTCAACATAGGTGGCTTTTTTAATTAAATACATTATATTATAATGCATTAGGGTTTTATCAATAAAGCCTTTTCATATATATTTTTGGCATTTTTTTGTCTTAGACGCATTCAAAAATATTTAGACTGTTAAAAAGGTAAAAATATAATATGTCTTTAGACAAAACTATCCACTAAAAATATGCAATAGAAATGCTGTTTAAATTTCATTTTTGTTTTTTAACTTCTTCTCCTCTGCCTCAAATGTAAATATCTCTCTCTGTCAGCAACCTGGTGATCATTTCGCTCCTCAGAAACTCATAATTCAGATACATTCTGTCTCCGCAGTTCATTTGCAATGCGATTTAAAGTGATACGGTTATTTTGCTCATCAAAATATTCTCCTTCCCTAAGTTTGAACATTCTTTTTCTGATATTCGCTAACCGAACATTTCTTTCCACTTCAATTTCTTTATCGTGCAACAAACGAAGCTTTTTGACATTAAATGTGCTCCGATCGAGGTTAGAGTTTCTTCTTTTGGGCATAATGATATTTGAATCGCTGTTTAAAATCAGGTGTAAACAAAGAAACGTATCGCATATGCATATGCATACCAGTAATTGCTCTAGCAATTTGCACATGCATAGTTTGAGGGTTTCGCTTATACGTTTGAGGTTTCGCGTATATATATAACTCCCTTTTTTATTTTGATAGGAATTCAATGTACTAAAGTCTTTCCCAATAAATGCTGTACAAAATAGTATAAATATCTTCAATATCCCTTAACTAATTCTCGATTTTTTTAATTCAAATTAACAGACGCTTTCAGGAGACTTCATTTAGTACTATGTATAGATATGTATAAGATGAATATTTCTGCTAGGGGAAATAACCATTTTCAGTGGTTGTTACTATTTTATATAATGTCTGTGATGCTTTCATTCTGTGTTTAATTTGTTGAAAAATATATATAATCGAGACTGATTGCATTAAGGATTATTATTTTTATCATAAATTCACTCAATAAGTATATTAATAGATTCAAAGTATCCGTAGGGTACTGGTCTAATTTCTGATGGTATTTTTAAGGAATTCCCTAATTCAGAAGAGAGTGTCGGGAATCCCCTTAAACTCACCTTTTCCTTCTTTTCTTTTTCATTATTCTGACGAAAAGGAATGCATGAATGAACAAGTAAAAACGAAATAAGTTGATAATTTAAGTATGTTATACTAGGCTTAGATGAAGTTCACATTGAAATCCATATCATTAAGGATTGCCGATAAAGCCTTGAGGTGAAAAATGAACAAGCTCGATGAAATGGAAAGTACTTTTTATTTTGGTAACATACTTTAGATTCCATTTCACTTTCTGATATAGGAAATGAGTAGACAAACTGTTATTTCTGATTTTTTTTAAAAAATTAACCTCAGCATTTCGATGAATTTCAAATGTTGGACTGGTATAAATTCTTTCTGCCTCTCTACTTATGTATTGCATTGTATTATATCATTATACCCTGTATTTTGCATTTTCGAAAGTATCCATCCCTTTAGTAAAATTATATAGAAGTTTTCGTAACTTTAAAAACTAGTTTAAGCATGAGCAGCATTAAGTAGCATTTAAATTTTTATTATAAATTTGCTCTTATTCTTTAAATGAAATTTGATATTTTGTTTTTAAATATCAGATCTGTAACACCTATTAATACTCGTAAATAAAAAGTGTTCTTTGTATAGCATTAACATGTAATGTGTTCTTTGTAACTAACATTTACTAAATCTGTGCTGTTCATTACATATGCAAAAATACAGAGTGAAATTTCCTTCTCGAAATGACCTTAAACTTTCTGTTCTATGTTATGTTTACACGATTTCTCAAATAGAAACAAGTAAAATTAATGAAAGCTGGTATTTGTACAAAAAATGACAACCATCGATTTCTGTGACAAAGTTTTAGACAAATTAGTGATGACAAACAGTTACTTTTTGAGCAGCTGGTCAATTTTCTTCCAAGTATGGTAAAAATTCTCCAAAACTATTGTTTTTATAATCAGTCTTACACCTCTCACATACAATATACAAGTAAACGAACTATATACAAGTAAACGAACCTGATGGATTATATAGTAAAAAAGATAGGAAATTTGCAACTATATAATAATCCTCCTTGCAAAAGTATTATTATACATATTTTTAATGTATTTTTTCAGAAATTCTATGCATTTTTATGCACGTGTGCTGCTATAATGGAATGAATTACTTCATTGCTCATTTTCTGTTGCAGTTAACTTAACATTATCTTACACCCGACAGGTTTAAAATGTTTTGAATCAGCATGAATTGACTAATGCAAACAAGTTTTTCATACATACATACACACACACACATATATACATATGCATGCGTGTGTGTGTGTGTGTTTCAAATGAAAGATTGTAAAATCCTTATTCCCTGCACTTGAAACTTTCGAAAATTATGGCTCGAAAGTATCAAAATCAAGATTGGAAAAAAAAATTCTTTGTGAAACATTTGTTCGAAAAGTAATTTTAGATATATTTATATAGAAAATTAATAGGCAATATTTTTTTTCAATCCAATGACAATGCCCTTCTCTCTTTTTGGAGTATACATGAAGCTTTTTGGGCACCACCATTACCTTTGGTTTAGCTACAAAGCTCAGTATACTTAGTATATGAAGCTAAACATAGTAATAATTTTCAAATTTTGTCCGAAATTTAAGGCCTATTTACATGTCTGATAATTAAATTCATGTGTCGAGTTCAATCTACTAATCTTTTCACATTAAGTCATTGTGCTCAAATATTCATAAATAGACAAATCTTTGAACTGATCTCTTAGCATATTTTATAAAAATTCTATAAATTTAACGTAAAAATCAGGGGTGACAACCCAAAAATAGACATTATTCCAAAAGTGTATCAAAAATCTATAAATAAAGATATTTATCATAACCCCTATGTGGACTTTTTAAACCATCGCAATGCATTCTCCTTGTATATTTCTCTTATGAGAAAATAAAACTATTTTATTAAAACCAAATTAATTTGTCGTTTTGTATCATATTAAAACGAACTTTACTACTGACTATAATCTCCCGGGGGGACTTCGTAATTGGGATGAGATGCTTCCGGCATGGTGGTTGGATCTCGCCAACCAGGAGGGTACAATAAAAGTGTGGGATCAGATACCTCTTATCAATGACGGGACGTATTTCCTTCGGATAGGGTTGTAAAGTGGCTGGTGATGACCCATAGGACTCACCCACTGTTCCTCCAGTGTTGCTGTGGAAGCGGTCCGGACATTCATTATTTATTTCCGAATGCCTTCGGCCGAGACGAAGAGTCAGTAATAAGACTGACAACTGTCTATATGAGAAACCGCTTTGTGTTAATATATTAGAAGAACAAATACAGGAATTATTTATTCTGAAAGTATTTCTAGGTATGAGAAGAGAAAAAACATTTTTCTCGAAATATTTTCTATCCCAATATTTTTTGTATGTTAAAAATTTCTACCATTAATGCATTCCTTACATTGCGTTCTAAAAAATGCCTGCATGAGTTCACGTTCTGGAACATCTTGATATTCAATAATTTTTCCCCATATTATGTGAACAATAATAAATCTATTTTTAAACTACATGTGAAATACTTGATGCTTTAATGTCTCACTGAACAAAGCAGTTAATTGTAATTTTCAAAAATTGAGAAATCTTTTAAAATCCATGTAATTTTTGTATTTACATTGCTATCATTTTTAAAAGCCGATTAAATTTTTAAATCCCTATTATATGGATTATAAGTACAACTTTTTTAAATGTAAATTGCAAGATGCAAATCTCATTGTAAGAACTCAAGAATGAGTGAGTGAGTTAAAAAGTGAGTGAAAATAATCAACGGCTGAAGGATTTAAAAATAATCACACAAAGTTACTCAATACCAATTCCAAAACATGTGTTTAGAGTTTTAACTGATAGTTATTTTAAAAGGTTATTACCACATACCTCCAAAATTAGTTTATGAAACCTGAATGGCCTATTATGCAAAAAAACTATATTTAGCTTCCTACTGAATGTCAAATTACACACAATTATTTGATGTATTGTTTAATATTTCTCGAAAGCTTGAAAAGGTTGAATGATTTGAGATTGCTTGATTGTATGTAAACAACTATTTTTGATGAAGAAAATTTGCTTTAAAACTTTTGAATCGTCATTTTAATGCATATACATAGTAAAATTAGAATGAGCAAAATTTTCGTTATTACTCAGATACAAAAACATTAACAACCCATACAAAAAAATTCGAAAAAGTTCTTATTAATAATCTTAAAAAGTATTTCTCTCATCTTCAACTGCAAAAGCAAAAAATAAGACTTATTTATACTATTTTCATCACTATTTAAGAACATTTTTCTGAAAAATAGAAATAGAAATCTTTTTTTATTATTTTTATTATCTTTAATATAGTTTTAAAATTAATTCTTTTTCAAATTGCTGCAATTTTTTTTCAAATTGCTGCTTTTCTGAAATTTTTAATCAATATTTTAAATTTATTTTCTGTATATTTTTCAATGATATATTTGTTATTGAATTTAAACTCAATCATATTTCATAAATTCGATCAATAGTTCGTCAATCTGTTAATCCATCTTTGATCCTAAAAACATGATTAATCTTTTAGATTTTTTTTTAAATTTCAGTAGGAGTACATTTCAGTGTAGTAATGCTTTTAGAAACATTTTTGGAGGGGCTTTTGTTGCCCTTAAAAATGAAAAATTCTTCTCAGAATCAAGCAATAAAATAAATTTGATTTCAGGTTTAGAAATATCAAACATTTTTAAAAGAGAGGTATCTTTTAAATGAGGTTGTTCTTACTATTGATATTATTGTATGTATAAAGGTACTGTCAAAATCAATTAGCTAAATACATCAAATTAGGAATAGAATACTGCAAAAAGCTTCTAAAATAGTATGTATAATACATATATCAAAGTTTGAAATTTAAAACTATTTTCCCAAAGCAGCCCATGATCCAAAATTATACAAAATATTTGGTAACCATTAATGCTTGAAAAAAACCTGGTCGTCAAAAGATATGATAAAAATATAAATTGTTGTCAAAAGGTAAAAAAATATAAAGTTGTCAAAAGGTATGATAAAATATATAAGTCCATAAAATGAATGTTGTGAATCCATCCATTTGACCGGATATGTATTATTTTAAATTTAAATGGAACATTACTGGAATTGTATTATAATTGTCGAAGGTTACCTTTTTGGAATTATTCTTATACATGATCAACGTTTCCATAAAGTCTCAAGATAAGAAACTGTGTTCATTTTAAAACCGTTTACCTCACACTTCACATTCATTAAAATCTATCTAAACAAATTGCAGATTCAATTTTGAGTACTTTTTTCCATCTAAGAAGTTACTAAAAGAAAGTATTATAACCGTCAAAAATTCATACTTGAGATTTCGATACATCTCCACTTTTCAGACCTCCAGATTTCATTAATACATTTGGTATTATGCTTATTGTATTTATATATTACTAGCCGCCTTTGACGACCAGCTGGTTCGCCATGAGTAATGTGTTCTAAAATTTTCAATTAAATCACATATTCATTAGCCTTGAAGTAATTCCGGGCATTGATTGGCCTGAAATTAATATTTTCTTTAAGATGATGGACGGAAAGTTCTAAAAGAACACGTTTTCTTAATAATCTTTAATTTTATAAATAAGTCAGTTTTAATAATCGGTTATGCTTCCAAAATATTAAATGTTTTTAAAGTGAAAAGGGGGAAAAATTATTGAATTAATGATACAAATATTGCAAATGATTATAGAATTATGCCATTAGGTCGGGATTTCATTGCATATCATGTCTAAATTCAATCAGGTTTACCGTAAATAACGATGATTTATGGAATAAATGATTTAGATATTGCAAACGATTAAAGAAACCTTTGCTTTGCATTTATTTTTTTAGAAAATATCATATTTTATATTTATGTTATTTTATCCAGTCACGTGCTAAAAGTTGCATTTCTTTAGATTCATTTTGCGATGATAGTTTTTTTCTATTCGAACTTCCGGCATTCTTTTATTTTATCCAGTCACGTGCTAAAAAAACACGGTTAAAATAGTTATTTTTAAATTCGTTAAAAATAGAAGCTTACGTTATAAATTAAAAAAACTGATATCGGTAGAAAGAAAATTTTTTATCTTTAAATTGATATAAAAATCATGCTTGTGCAATAATATTTTCGGAAGTTATAGCGGGAAAACGTCGAAATTTCGCTTAAATTTTAATTAATTCAAATTCTAATTAAAAATTTGAAAAAAGGGCTTCTAGATGCACATTCCCGACCTCGAAGGTATACATGTACCAAATTTGGTAGCTGTAGGTCCAATGGTCTGGCTGTGGAGTACCAACACACACACACGCGCGCGCGCACACACACACATTGAGCTTTATTATAAGTATAGATGACCCCACTTTTAATAAAAAAAATATTTTCAAATATAGGATAAAATTTAGTACATAACCTTATTGAATTTTTAAATTTCTATTAAATTTTGTGAGAAATTCATTCAGGAGAAGCCTACTATTCTACACTATGTTATTGCAGATGAACACGATTACTCAAAACGAAAAAAGTTAAATTTGGTATATAAATTAACAGTTACTAAGCTTATACCAACCACCTACTATACCAGGTGATTCCGTGAAAATTCTATCCTAGCAGATTGGTTTCTGTTTCATATAAGAAATGTAGAATATGATGATGATGTCGCGTCCGTGTTTCCAAGGAAAAGGGGTGCAGTAATTTCTGAGATTAAAGAGCACCCGAAGGCAGAAGTCTCAAATAAAGATGACATACAGATTCGCTTGCACAAATCCTTTTTATCGGGGGCACATTCAGATGCCTCATAAATTGAACATAAATGAAGAATAATCATGTCCAAACCCAGGCGGCTAGATCACGGGGTAGACGTGTTAACCCTAAATCAAGACGTCCGTTGTAGGATATAAAATGATTTATTACCAAAGAAGACAACATTTTAATAATTGATATGCAACCCTCATTTCAAATGGATTTTGCCCCTCCAGCGCAAAATTTCACCGGTACAGCCTAGTCATTAAGGAACGGTTAAACAAATATGAAGGGTTAAATACGTATTTTTAGCATGTGATCTGGGAAATTTGGTAGATTTTTAACCCAACTTTTCAAATGGATGATCGTCTGCCCCTATGTATTTACATACGAATTCATTTACATAAAAAAGGAATGAATAAAAGTATTGAGATTTGTGATTTAATAATGCTAATATTAAGTAAAATTATTCCTCCCTGTCATATTTTGGTGTCTGTCGGTCATAAGTTATGTTCAAAATGAATATTCAACTTTCTATACTTAGACAATAATTTGCAAGTCCAAATTCGTTAAGACTACATCCTATATTACAGAAATCAAAGAATGACGAAATACTGAGATTAATCTTTTATTTACAAAATGGAAACTTTGCAATATTTATCTAAATTTAAAAAAGAACTGAATTTTAATTTTATTCAATTTACAAAATTAATCACATAATAAGAAAGGCTCATTTTATTTAAAAAAGAAGGAAATCATTTTTCACCACATTTAGAAATGGTCTTGACCTTAAAAAAGAAATTCCTTTCAGCTATTTTAATTATGACAACAGAGCAATCGGTAAGTCGAGATAATGGCTGTTCCGTCGGAAACTGGGTCGTGTTCTCCTAATGAAATCTAAATGCTTTTCGATGACAATTCAATCATGCGGAAAAGAATTGTAATTTTTGATCAAATAGAAATTGAATTTCGTTTTAACTGCAGGATATAAATACCCTGGAACTCAGAGTCAAAATATCAATTTTTTCAAGTTGGTTAATAAGTCAACATCAAAATGATCTCTCAGGTAATGTATATTTGTCGTAGAGATATGATGCTATGGAGAAATCTTTTTATGTTAAATTTTTAAATTATAAATGTAAAAAAATGTTGTTATTTATTTCTGGAATATAATGCCATTATTTTTGTAGAACAATATGAAATATTGTTTTTTTTTTCTTTACATGTTGGGTTACATTCCTTTAAATTATTGAGTTGGACTGAAAATTTGGGTTTTCAGATACAAAAATGTTTTATCATCATTTTATTGTAAGGCTTGAAAATCAATTAAATTGCTTTTATAGCCCTAATCTATAACTATAATAAATTAAAATTATGTTAAATCATCAGTGATAACAAAGATTTAGAGTTATAGATAATTAAAATTATATTTCCAAGCTACAAAGATTAATAATTTTAAAGCCTAAAGCGTTTTTATAATAATTTGATGGTCTTTAATAACATATCATTTTTCAAAACTCTTTATATTATGATAGTTTTAAATAAATGGTATCCCCCAATAGAAATAAAATATTTGAATTCAATTGAATATATTATGCAGTTGGTTTTAGTATTAATTTTAATAATTATTTGTATTTGACCTAATGTGTCATTGCTCTTATATAATTATTTTTTACATTCTAGGTTTTTATCTTAGCTGCTCTGGCAGTAACTGCTTTTGCTAGTCTGTATCATGAAGTTAGTATTGATTTCTTTACATAATTTTATTTTGCTTTTTTTCCAAGACGAAATTTGATAGAAAATTAAAATATAATTTTTACTGCTTTTGATCAATTTAACCATTTTACACTGAGTAGTTTCGTTACGTTACTGTTAACGACATGAAACTTTCATTATTAATGCATATTTTTAGACTCTTTGCTATGATTTTATAGTTTTGGACAAAATTCTCTATTCCATAAACCTAACGACAGAAACATGCGGCTAGATCTGAAATTTTGTTCCTTAATAACAAACTGATAAATAGTTTGTAAAATGTTCCATCATAACCCTCATCAATTCAATCAATTCCATCATCAATTCAAAAATGCGGAAGAAGAGAGTTAATTATTTTCAGATATTCTTTACGTTTTCTTATTCTAAACTAGAAATTTGGCGAAATTTACAGGGGTAATAATCTTTATTGTCCAATTAATAGTGATTATCTTTAGATCAACGCTTTTCTCATAATTTCTAGATTTATGTATTGATTACTTTTTCAAAACCCATCTATTATTATCAGAAATAAATTGCATTTAATTATAATTTAAAGAAAAATTAAATAGAGAAGTATTCACAGTTAACATAAGCAGTAGTGCACACATTTTGGATCAGTTTTTTAATACTTAAATCTAAAACTGTCTTCGAAAATAATTCTTATTAAAATAGAGTTATGGAGATTATGTGATTGTCTTTAATAACAAAATATTACTAATCATCACTGCTATGAATATATATAGAATATAGAAAATTATTTCTTTAGCTTTTTACCCGTATTAATAATAATTTAAGACAGTTATAATTGCATTATTAAGACAAGGATCTTCAATTACATAGATATAAGATATCGTTCGATATTAAATTACCTTATTCTTATATGGATAATGGATTGGTTTTGAAAATTCAAATAATTTATTTCAAGATTTATATTCATCAATTAAATTATATTAATGCTTTCAAACAGTTACGATTTAAAAATATTCAGTTCTACTGCATAATTAAATCGATGATTAATTCCAATTATTTTTATGATATTTATGAATAAATAACCCCAAAAGTTTGACCTGAATTTTCATTAGATCCTTTATAAAAGATATTAAATTTTTGCCAAACTAAGTTTTTGGCAAAAATTTCAGTCAAAAAAAATCTAATTTTAAATTTTTAAATTAATTTTCTCCATAACAAAAACATTTTAATGGTATTCGTTTTAATTTTAGCCTATCCATCATCCCCAACCTTTCAAGTTTGGATACAGCGTCAAGGACAAGCATGGAGAACAGAATCGGGAAGAAGTTGGAGATGGCAAGAACGTGAAGGGAAGCTACGGATTCACCGATGCCAGGGGAATCAAGCGACAAGTCAACTACGTCGCTGACCACGCTGGCTTCAGAGCTGAGGTCAAGACCAACGAGCCTGGAACCGCCAACCAGAATCCTGCTGCTGTCCACATCATCTCTGATGCTCCCTATGGACATGGAGGATATGCTGGACTCGGATACGCAGGAGTTGAAGGTGCAGGATATGGATATGGTGGTCTTGGAGAAAACGGTGTTGGCTACGGATATGGTGGTCTTGGAGGATACGGAGGACTCGGCTACGGAGGTTATGGCCTCGGTAATGGACTTCTCCGTGGTTTAGGATATGCAAGATATGGTTTTTAAAAACAATATTTGCTACCTTTCTGTGTAACCAAGAAATAAATATTTATTTTATTTATATTGAATAGTTTTATTTGCTTTTATTATTACTGAAACAACAAATTTTCTACAAGTATAAAAAATATGGTGTTTTCTGAAATTTCTTTAATTTCAGTAAACAGCAAAAGGAGAATACTTTTTTGTGATCAACTAACATTCATATTTTCATATTTACAACTTGTTTAATGAAAAAAGACATTTTTCTATGAAATATATGCAAAAATCAAGTTTTTAGTTTTTTTACAAACATAAAATTTGATTTCAAATTTTCATAGAGAAAAAACAGAGAGATAGAAAAAGTTTATAAGAATTGTTGTTTTTAGCACTTGTTGTGTAATTCAGAATATTAAAAAAAATGATTATAATAAGCAGCGAAAAAAATGTATTGGAAGCGTCAGTTAAAACTATCATTATAAATGTGATGTATATTAATGCATTGTGAATTACATTAAGCATTTTATGGAACATATTTATGCATATAAAGTTTTAATAATTTCTCCTATTGTCTCCTTACTTTAAAAATATATCCAAAACTTTTAAAGTGAAGAATAGATATATAAATTAAAGCATAAAAATTTTATTTCTTAAGTTCGAGATTATCTTGGGGCTACGATAGCCTTGCGGTAAGGTCTCGGCTTTGTAACCGGAAGGTTGCCAATTCGAGACCCGATTCCACCAAATAACCACCGTGTGAGCAGTTATGATGCATGTTAAATCCGTGATGGCCAAACGTCCTCCAGTTGGTATGGTGTGAAAGTTTGGAGGGAAGAGTGACAGCCCAGGTGTCTCAAAATTACGAGGTCCGCCCCAAATAGTCCTAGTGTTGCTTCAAAATGGGTCGTTAATGTAACTAAACTAAATTATTCTAGGTGTCTTTCAAATTATTCAAAAATCACCAAGCTGAATTACATATAAAATGCCAAAGGGATTTGCAAATTCAGTTAGTGAGGATTTCAAATTTTTGACGAATTATCGAGAGAGCAGTAAAAAAATGCCTTGATATTACACTTTTAAAATGTTAATGCAAAATTCTATTACTGACAATAGGCTTGCACAAAATTGTGTTTTTATGAAAACAAAGTATGGTGATGCTTGTTATTTATTAAAAATTTTATAAAGGTTACAAAGTGATTATTATAGAATACATATTGCAAAATATTTATATCAAACCAAAACTTATCATTCTCATTTTGTCAATGATTTCAAAACTCAGTTTCTAGTTCTAATTAAATATATAACTTTTAAAATATCAAAACTACTCAGAGACATTTTCCATTCTCATATTATTAAGCAATAATGCATTCTTATTAAATATTTCCCCATGTTTAGAAATTATGTAAATAATACAATTATTGAGAAACTATAGATAATTATATTCCTTGCATTTCTTTTTAAAAAGAATTAGATCATCGAAATTTTGAAACTAAAAAAATAAACAATTTACTAACGAAATATTTAGTTTTTCCTTTTCTTTTAGACCGTTACTACAGAAGTAATTTTTAAAAATAAAATACATTTAAAAATAGTAAAAACTGCACAATATCAATATTTTTATGACGAGGTATTCTTTAAATTGAAATTCAAGGATTGTAAGAATTTTTTATCTGTGTTTTTTTTACTTCATATTACCTGTGTTTATATCAATTATAATTCAAATTTCTTAGAAGAAATAAATTGGTGATGTTTTTTCGTCCCTTTTTTTATCTCATATTTAAAAAAATTCTAGTGAAAAAGAATTTGCTTTTTTTTCACTTCCATTCAATAACTTTTAGATTTTAATAAATACTAATTCTTATTCTAACAAGAGTTTAAGTTAGAGTTACTGCAGTGATTCTCAGCCTGTGGGGACCGCCCCCTTAGGGGGGCGCGAGTATATCCAAGAGAAAATGTTATTTTAAAAAATGATTAATTGACTGAAAGGAAAGAACACACACACACACATACAAAACAAAATACATTTCGACATATTTAATAATTAACTTATTATATTAAAACAACTTACTAAATTAAAAACAAATTTAATAATTATTAATGATTTAATTTGGCTTGTATTGCAGAGCAAAGTTTTTCGAAGGAGGGTATAATAATATAAATTAACTATATTAGAACTAGACACTCTCAGTTCTTTTTCTATATTTAGCTGAGATTTATATTTCGTCTTCAAGAAAGCCACCGCAGAAAATCCAGTTTCAGAAAGGTAAGATGTTGAAAATTGTAGTAGAATGCGAAATTCCCTTGTTTTTAGTGCAGAAAACTCATCATCCACTCCTGCCCAAAATTCAAAGAGTGATTTATTACTAAATTGACTTTTGGTTTCGCCGCTTGCCGTGAAGTCTATGAAGGTTTCTTCCTCCTCAATTGAGAGTCCTTCGGAAGTATTTTGAAATGAATCCCTCACCCACTTGTAACTTGATATCAGTTTGTCGTCAGCAAGAAAGCCCTTTTTAAAATTCTCTGCTAGCGTTGCTAAATGATTTTCAATGGTTACAAAAACAACTTTTACATGTTGTTATTCAGCCTTGTAAGTTTCAATTGAATCATTCAAATTTGCAAACATTGTTAAGTTTTCTTGCTTTAAATTACTTCTCCACAACTCCAATTTTCTACAAAAAGCATTAACTTAATCACTCGTATCCAATATATGTGTATTTCCTCCTTGCAGTTGAAGATTCAGGTTATTTAATTTCTCGTATATGTCGACCATGTAGATCAATTTCATCACAAATAAACTATCACGAAAATTCTCAGCTTCCGGTTTATTTTCTTCTTCTAGGAAAACGGCGATTTCTTCTCTCAATTCATTAACACGTAGAAAACATTTTCCTCCCGATAACCATCTTGCCACGCAATAAAATAGTAACGCTGAATGTACTGCACTCATGTCTTTATAAAGTGCGGAAAAGATTCTTGATTTCAGAGGTCTCATTTTTATATAATTTACTACGGTTACAACCTTAGTTAACACAATATTCAAACCAGAACTCATTTCTTTGGAATCGAAAGCTTCTGTGTGGATCATGCAATGTGTCCAGACGCACTGTGGCGATTTTTGTTGCACAAGTTGTTGTTGTTGTCTAATGCCACTTGCTCATGCCAAGCCCGAATGAGCAGAGCTCTTTCGAATTAAGGCAGAACTGTGCGCCTTTCGTTGTTAACGAGCACCGTTAAGGTGAAAGTACGACTTCGCTAGAACACACACGACACAACCCTTTTTAGGGGGTGGTTGAACTCATTCATCCATAAGCAAGTCAGAATTTAGATCCGAATCAGAGACCGGCTCATCCCTGATTCAGTACCCCCAGAGTTATCGTTTTGTTATGGGAACTTGGAGGACTTTGCAGTGGCGACATATTTTAAGTGCCCCAACTGCCATTAGCCAACACGACGATCTTTGGCCAAGACGAGGACAGAACTCGGGACCTTTCGGTTTCGAGACTGGCGCTCACAAGTACTTGAATACTTTAGAATTTTCCAGACATAGAACAAGCACCATTGGTGCATATTCCGAAGCAATTCATGAGCTCGTTCATAAAATCATTTAAGATAGAAAATAATGCGAGTACTGTTGCTTTGAGTTCCATCGGTTTGCAAAAAAGTAATTCTTGTACTACTGACAAATCATCACAAAATCTAACATAGGCAATGAAATGAGCATCTTTATTACTATCTGTTGTCTCATCGAGTTGTATCGAAAACAATTTGTCACGTAACTTCGACAAAAGCTGACACTCTACATCTTCAGCAATATCAGCAATTCGACTGGCAACAGTATCATTTGAAAGAGGTATAGACTGCAATTATTTTGCGAAATTATCTCCAAACATAATTTCTACAATCTCTATTGCGGCTGAAAAAATAAGCTCCTCACCAATGGTGTGAGGCTTTTTACATCTGACTATTTTATATGAAACTTTGTAAGAGGCAATTAAAGCTTTTCCATTCACAGAAAAAGTTTTTTTAAACAATGATTTTTGCTTTTCATATGAATTTAATTTTATTTCGAAGAATTCTCTTTGTTTATTTACGTACTCACTATGAAGCGTTTCAAAATCTCGTTTAAGGTTATTAGGTTTCATGCTGTCTGCCCCCAACATTTTTGAGCAAATGATACACAGGGGCCTTTCTTCTTCATTTACTTCAGTACTAGTGAACCCAAAATTAAAGTATTCTTGAGAATATTTTCTTAATTTTATTTTCGGAACCACGCTCGTCTGTGCACTTGTTGATGCTTGTCTATCGTCTAATCCTCGCTTACACCCGCTTAAAAATGTATCCATGATTCTGCGTAAATCTGCTGCCGTGAATATTTAATACGATGAATTGTAATTACACGAAAATATATATAACATACACATTCAGAATAGATTCAATAGCGATAGAAGGATCAACTCGAATGAGATTGTCTGGAATTGAAATTGGCGTTATAGAACTTTCTCCTTCTACCTGTGAGAAAACATTTGTTCACATCTGCACACACTCCTAACTTAACTTTTAAGCTGACCAGACAAATTGAAACTTCTCGCGAAACCGTGAGAATGCTCGGCATGGCAGGACGCAAGAGCAATAAAAACTCACAGGATTCTTGTTTTTTCAATGATGAGGATCAGTTTTGCAAAATATCAATAGATTTCCGTATTCTTGGTAATTTCTAACGTTTAAAATTATGATTGTAGTGTAGGTTTAGCGCCAAAATACTCAAAATACATTATTATTGTATACGTTTTATTGATTGAGGTGGGGAGGGGGCGCGATGAAAATTATGATTGAAAATTGGGCCGTGAATCTAAAAGGTTGAGAAACACTGAGTTACTGTAATATGTACTATGTTTATGTGTTGTCGCTCTTGTTTTATATTTTAGAACTGTCAGTATCTTTTTTCTGTTTTATTTACGATTATATTTGACATATGATAAATTTTCTATTATAGGTTAATTAATTTCCTTCGTATTCTGTACTAAAGGAATATAATAAAACAAAATAACAAGCATATAAATAGAAAATAAATGTAATGAATAGCAAAGAAATGCTATTCAAACTCAATTATCCTCTTATTTGAAATTAGATATGAAACAATTACAATCTAAAAACCTATATTAAGAACTTTTTAAAAATCATTTGAATTACTTTTTTACATTTTTTTGCAAACCTTATAATGCGTATAAAATAGATAATCTCATATTGAGAAGTACTGTTATACCTACATTTAATAAAGAAAGGTCATTATTTTGTGCTAGATATTATTAAGAAATATTTAAAAAAAGATTCCCGAATTAAATTTGGAATCATATTGTAAGTAATCCGTATTTAAAATTAAATTTGTACTCTAGTACCCTTTAATTCCCCAGATAAAAGCAAATGTTCCTTATCAATTTGAGGACAACGTTATTTGTATTCACTGCACAAGTTAGCAAAATAAAGTTGCTTTAGAATAATAGTTAAAAATATTTTTTAAAGAATAGCAACGCATGCAAGTATACTTACAGAGAGGCTCTGACTAATTGTCTACTCATATCTAATTTCACAATAACGAATATCATTATTGTTAAGGAGAAAATACCGAAGTAAGGAGCTTCCCCCCGAAAAATCGTAAAGTTGCAACACTATGGTCTAATCAGCACAGTTTCCTCTTCTTAAATATTATTTTGATGCATTTTTAATCTCGATTTTTAAAACAACAAAGGAGCAAAATCAAAATTTGCAAATTTTGATTGAAGCCCACCGTTTATCAAAATAGATCAAGTTTATCCTTTGTCATTCGTGCCATCTCTTCAGATCTAAATTGTGATTTCCTTTGTAAGAAATTCTTTCCTTATTTGCTTTCTTTTTTTATTTTCTGTTTGATACTTTTTAATGTCAATAGATAGAACACATTTATAAATATTCGGAGAGCAAATATCAATTATGTTTGACAGAAAAGGTATTGAGTTATCCAAATTTCAATCCAGAAAGCTTAAATAAATATATAACATTTATCTTAATCATATACTTCGCATCTATTCAATCAGAGAAATCTCATTTCCGACGGTAAGCATTTGAAATTGTGATTTATATCTTTTCCAATGCAGTAGGACTAATAAATTTAATAGTCATTCTTACGAAAGTAATTTACGATCACAGCTATCTTTATGATTTATCTGTGAAATACTAGCTACCCAAGCTTTATATCTGCTTGAATATGAATTTTTCAAAAAGGTCCATTGTTCAAAAAGCTAGTTAAGAGATTGCTCGATTTATTTTATACTAGATACTAGATTAAGCCACCATGTGGTTTGATATGATTATTTTTCATATTGAATATAGATTAATCTCCTAGACATAACTCCATATGTCCATTACTATACAAAAATGCTTGAAAATAAACCCCGTGATAGTTTAATTATTTTAGTCTCGTCCAGTTCACCACATATATGAATCTTTCTAATGGGGACAATTATATATTTTTGCACAATTAAAAACTGAAATACTTAGTTAACCTGTCTCCTATATTTTGCAATAACGTTTCTTCACATTACTTAAATTTGTCTTGTATACCCATAGATATTAAAGAGAAACTTAGTTGAATAAATTTTAACAATATAAAAAAAATCATGCGATTGAATATTTGATGAAACAATTCAAACAAACATCATCATTTAAACATCAGGTAAGCAAAGTACTCCATTTTTAAAAATTAAGCAATGGTGTACTTTTCAAAAATATTGGCAAACCAGTAAATATTGGCTCTTTTTTTAAATGATTTTCGTGTTTTCGTGTGTGTGTGTGTGTGTGTGTGTGTGTGTGTGTGTGTGTGTGTGTGTGTGTGTGTGTGTGTGTGTGTGTGTGTGTGTGTGTGTGTGTGTGTGTGTGTGTGTGTGTGTGTGTGTGTGTGTGTGTGTGTGTGTGTGTGTGTGTGTGTGTGTGTGTGT
>JAPMOQ010022559.1:28299-78289 GCA_026543055.1 Argiope trifasciata | reverse complement strand
TATATATATATATATATATAATGAGATATTCGAAGGCAAAATAATGTTATCATCCAAAATGTTTAACCTACTGTTTTTGCCCTGTTTCATGTCTTATTTCCACCTAGACTTCAGGAATTATCTACCTGAAATAGTATGATTTGCACTTAAAAGAATCTTTTTTGGAATTATGCTTATGTAAAAACACCCTAACTCAGAAATACTATAAAGTAAATATATGAAAGGCGATAATTATGTAAACATCGCAAATTTTCTATCAAATTTTAAAGTAATATATTTTTTCCTGTTCACACACGTTCATTATTCAAAAATTCAATTATTAGATGAAAAAAATTGCATTGTTTTCTTCTTATGAACTTTTGATCCTTCTCAAATATTTGTATGGAATAATCTGTATAGAGTTTATCTGTTTATCTGAGAGTAAATGTAAATGATTTAAATAATAATAATATTTATTATTTAAACAGAAAAATTATCTGGCATATTAGATATCAAAATTTTTATATGAGTCGAAGTTTAGACGCAAACTTTCTCAGGCGAGAAGTCAATATTTTTTTTATTTCTTATTAATAATTTGACTTTTTTTGTACTGTAAACAAACTACTCATAAAATGCTCCCTACAGTAGAATAACATGAAAATGACAAAAAAATTTAAGTAGAAAAAAAACATTTTATTTGTTTATACGTTAAAAGTAAACGCACATTGTCTAATCCGATGCCCCACCAAAGTACATGGAAATATCTGAATTACCGGACCACCGCGACAGAAATGGTGGAAACGGAAGTTGAGTCTTAAAGACCAAAACCAGTCACTGCACACACACCGTTTCATGGAAAGCTCGTCATGTCATCGGTAGGATGTAACCAATCCCCAAAAGATTTATGGGTGGTGAGAACAAACCATCACACCGGTAGCTTCTTATCTTCATATCTGAAGTGCCCCCTCTCAAATGAGATGTAATTTAAAGGTAACCATGAGTTAATTACTTTGACTCAACTTAGAGCACATGAAAAAATCTGAATGACATAGCAACTGAGATAACAGTGACAGGAACTAGGTTTGAGCCTAGTTCTTCACCGTTCACAATACAACACCTCTCATGGGAGGTATGTTACATATACAGTAGAAGTTAACAGACCCCACTCCATTTCTCATTTTCAGACCCTACTACATTCTTTACCCCATTCCATTTTATTTTATTTTCCATACGAGTGATGAGAACCAATCAAAATGCAGCAAAACTCTCATCCTCATATCTAAAGTGAGGGAAATGTAAAGATAAAAAAAAATTAGTGATAAATGAGCCACACTCGATATTTTTACTCATTGACTATCTTCCACTAAATATTTATAGAAATAAACACTAGGAAAATAATGTATTCAATTTATTGATAATATAAATCCAATCAATCTAATATTGGCGCATTTTACTTTTTTTTTAAATAAATATAAATAAAGTATACTAAGTGTAATTATTATTCTTCATTAAGACTTTTATCTTTTTGTTTTGGAAAATCATTTACTGTGCATAACAGAATAAATTATAAGCGATAGAGTGAAATTTAACTTCAGAAAACGTGTGAAGAATAAGACATATTTTCATTATTTTTTTATTTACTTTATCTTAAAAATTATCAAAATTTTTGATCATGTTCAAAAAAAAGTTTATCTGAAATTACATTAATTTCCATTTATAAAAATTTTATTTTGTAGCACTCACACTTTAATACTTTTCATATTTTATTCACCAATATATGCGTTTTTGTATTATAATTCCTATTTCTGCAGAATCAGGAACGACCTTGAACTTGATGAAGTAATCTTGGGTCATTATAATTCCTACAACTGGCAATGAGCATGGTATTAAGACGGCTTGTTTTAATAATTATGTCACAATACCTGATTTGAACTTAAAACTCTCCAAAGCACCAGTTCATTCATGCGAGAACGATTTAACCTTTGATTAAAAGTAAATTGTGGGTTAGTTTACGTGGTATAAATAACCAGAGTTTAGTGGCAAGATATCACTAGTTTCATGTTTCCCGATCGTACAACATTAAAATGATTTCACAGGTAACATTCTTATATATCAATTTATATATTTTTTCTCTAATTTCCTACTTAATTGACTAGGTTTGAATGCTTATACTTTAATTTATAAAACAAAATATTCATGTAATTGTTTAAGAAAAATATAAATTGAATTTCGAGATATAACAAATGTTAAATTAAAAGCATATTTCTGATCTTACTTTTTCTTATAAATATTGGGAAGTAAAAGTATTCAAAAATGCATTTATTTTTATTTTTAAGCTGTTTAATAGCCACTATAATTTTTTTATTCGAAGTATATTAAAGGAAAACTAATTCGTTGTAATTATTGAAGACATAATCATGAGGACTTTTTTAGGTATTTTATTCTTAACTTTATTAAAGATTGTTTTGATCGTCTGATTATAATTTGAAGAATACGGAATCACAGCTCATATTTGACTTGTTATTAAATGATAAATATTCTCAAATCATAAACTTTTTATACTGCTTTATGACGGAAATAAATCATTCTTTCTATTTAAAATAAATTTAACATCACATATTGCATTTACTGATAAAATTATCCACTTTAATTATCACTTAATAATGTATGTTATAAAATAAGTTAGTTTTCGTGAGGGAGAGCTTACCAGTATTGCTTATCATAACAAACAAACTCTATTTCGTAACTTACATTTTACTAGAATTCACGATATGCGTAGTGAGAACTGATTTACTCTCAAAAGAGATAACATTCTGGTAGCTTGGAACTTTTATTCAAACATTAAATTTATATGCATTTATAAACCATTTTTTCTTGTTTTATAACGTTTTTGCTGCTATCAATTAAAACCTTTATGTAAATTAATTCGGCTATATATAAATAACATGAAAAGTAAACTAATTTTTATCCTATTTAAAATTATTTAATCTTGATTTTTTAGAATTTATTTATTTATTATTTACGTTCTGTAGTAAATTATATGTTTTTCAGGTTTTCATCTTGGCTGCTTTGGCAGTGGCTGCATTCGCCAGTTTTCAGCATGAGGTGATTCCCAATATTATCCATTATTCTTAGTATAAATCTTTTAAGAAAAATTTGAGATTTAACTTTATCGCACAAATGAATAAAGGCACATTTCTTAACGTGATGATAACAAAAACTTCGTTTGTATTGATTTAGCTGAGACGTATAAAGAACAAGTGAGCTTAGGCATCAACAAAAAATATTTAATTTGCCATGTTTGAATTTAAAAGCAAAAGCCCACTAAAACTTTTCTCTGGAACCGTGGTTATATATTATCATCTTGTTTTTTCCGACTCTATGCATTTGAATTAATGAGGATAAAAGTCAGATTACTATTGCAATATTTAAAAAATACTTTCACTATAAATTAACACCAGAAATATGAATGGAAATATGAGTATCAATATTTAGAATTTATTATCAGAATATCTATAACTGCTCTCAAGAGAATGGGACGAAAAATATTGAGAATTTCACAGATTAGAAGAATAATAGTTACAAAACTTTACAACTTTTAATTAATTATATTCAATACAAATAATTTCAAATTTCTTTCATTATTTTTAGCTTTTCCTTAAATTTTATTCATAGAGAAAGTGGGTAACATTTACAGAAATAAGTTAAACTTAAAAATTTGTAGGAAATGCGTATGAAAATGATTGATAATATCACGAAAAATTTAGACTGGAAAAATTTGAAAACTATTAAATATAATTGACTTACTACTATCCTTAAAGTGAATTATAGTATAGTAGTTATAAAACTTATTTTTCTGTAAGCTAAATGGATCTATAGCGCATTATTACAAGACGCTGTAAAATTTCATTTTCTCGTGCATATCAAATTGCGATGCATCTTTAAAAATTCACATATTCCTTATGATGAAATTTTTTAAATCAAATATAAAAAGCGTTCTAAATTATGAATGTCGCAAAAAAGGCTGAATTAAAAATTTGTTTCATTATGCAATGAAAAGTTACAAAAATTTATAGAATATAGACTGTAAAAAGCTATTTAATATCCAACATGACAAAAATTGTTCTAGAAAAAAAAACATTAAGTGATCTATAGCTTAATTAAACTCTAATTCCCAGATTCATTGTAACTCTTTTAGTCTATCCACCATCCCCAACCATTCAAATTCGGCTACAGCGTGAAGGACAAGCACGGAGAACAGCATCGCGAAGAAGTTGGCGATGGCAAGAATGTGAAGGGAAGCTACGGATTCACCGATGCCAGAGGAATCAAGCGACAGGTCAACTACGTAGCTGACCATGGTGGTTTCAGAGCTGAGGTTAAGACCAACGAACCCGGAACAGCCAACCAGAATCCTGCTGCTGTCCACATAATATCCGATGCTCCCTACGGACATGGAGGATATGCCGGAGTTGCCGGACTCGGATATGCTGGAAATGGAGGATATGGATATGGTGGTTTCGGAGCTGCCGGATTGGGATACGGATATGGTGGTCTTAGATCAGCTGGTGTAGGGTATGGCAATGCTGGACTTGGAGGATATGGAGGTTATGGTCTTAGTAATGGACTATTCAATGGTTTGGGATATGCCAGATATGGGTTTTAGAGCAATTTTGGTGGTTTTTTGTTTTAATTTAGAAATAAATATTTATTTTTTGTAGTTTGGAAACATTTTATTTGTTTGCATTGCTCCCAATTTTTTATTAATGATGAATAAATACATACATCTCTATTGTTCTCAGATTTTACTAATAAAAGCTTTAAAAATGTGTATATATGAATTATTTAAACATGAAAAGGACTCATTCATTTTCTGATCAACATTCTGAATAGTGAATGTATAATGATTTGTATTTGTAGTAATGTGAGCAGGCATACTATGGAAAAAAGCTTTACTTCCAATTTATCGTATAGAAACCACAGAAATATAATTAAAATGCATTCATTTTGAGTATATCATTTTGTCTTTATAACTGCTGCCTCTCGAAAATCGAAAAAAAATTATTTCTGATGTGCTGGAGTATGTAAAAGCAGTAATAGTTTAAAATATTTTAAATGCATGAAATATATTAATATAAGATCAAAAATCTTAGTTATTATCATCTGTGAAAATTAATTTGCTGATGTGTTATAAATACGTAACTGAACCGTTTAGGAATCATAATTTTTAGTAAACTAACGGTTGCTAGAAATTTTAGTTAAATATGTTGTATAATCTGATTTTAATGGTTCATTGAACAAAATATTTTCGTTCTCCAAATTTTGATAGACATATAACATATAATATTTAATACTGTTTTGTTTATTGTGTTTCAAATTAATTTAATTTAACAATAATCATGCTTCTGTAATATGAATCCCTTTGCTCATATTAAAAGTCTTCTTAGAAAAAGGAAATTTTTTTTTTTTTACTTAAAGTAACTTTTATTGAAAATTTATAATGAATTATATAATATTATTTGGATATTTTTACTAAAATTCTATTAAAAACCTGAATAATAAGTCATAACCTTAAAAGAAAGTCCTAAAATGTAAATAATATATTGATAAACAAACTAACAAAATAACTTAAAATATAAACAAACAAATGATGAAAATTTGACTAACAAACTTAGAAAGCAACATAAAAAGGAATGATCCTACAAAATTAGATAATTTTGGGGGAAATTGGATGCCAGATATGGACAAAAAGTAGAAATAATGAAAAAGTATGCAATCGTTATTATCTATATATTTTTGAAATATATTAGTTTAATTAAAATAATAATTTACAATTATTTTATATAATTTGAAAATGAGTCTTCAAAATTTTTATTCGTGTTGAATCTTAAAATGACAATAGAACTCACGGATCTAAGGAAAAGAAACCCTAAAAAATATATTTGAAACCTATTTCGGTATATGGAAATATCTGGAAATCAATTTTCCTATTCATTGATTTTTCTGTTAATTTTTTTTTCGCATCAATTTTTGAGTTTGAAATATTGAGGTCCAATTGGCAATTCTTGTATAATTTTTTTAAAAAAAGAGATATAAATGAACAGTATGAAGAAATTTGTATTTGTCCATGGATATTATGAGAGCGATATTATTTTTTAAAAAAATAACATGCAAGGATGAATTCATGGATAAAATTTACAAACTCGTTCCATACGACTTAAGCGTTTTGATAACTTTTTTTGGAATTTTAGTTTACGATTGCTCATTTTCTAATATATAAATACTATTGCATGATATTTGAATGGAGATAATTCATTAATTAATTCTTAAATGTTGTTAATCTGCTAATTTTGTATTTTTTTTTTCTTTTTTCAAAAAACTAATTTTTATTTGCTTTAATGAGAAAAAAATATTTTCTCTACAAAAGAAGTTTCTATTCTATTTCAGATATAGCTTTATGCAAAATTTCAAAAACTGTGCTTCTAGGAATAATCTTTTTTCCTCTACTTTACATGTAAATCAATAATCCCTCTGTGAATATGAATAACGTATGGTGTATTACTTTCATATTTTTCAATTTATTTTGGAATTATATAATATTTTTCAAAATGCATAAATATTATTGCACTTAATTTTCTAATATTTAAGCCTGAAAGAATCCTAGTCAAGATTTAAAAAATACTTATTTTAATTCTAATAAGAGTGTATCAAACTGCCCAATTTATTTCTTTATCCATATTTAAAAATTTTAAATTCTTAGGAGAAAATTATAATTCCTACAACATATTTAATTTGTTGAAAGCCCTTCGATAGGTTATTTAAAGGGCTTCTTCCCGATACTAGATTAATTTATTCGGTAAAAATTGTGAACTTACATAAAAAGAAGTTTAATGAAAATCTTGTAATCATTAAGAAATAATTCTTCTAATTATATTTTATTTAAAATTTAAGTTTGGGAATATATAGGAAATCAGTCAATTGAAAAATATTGATTTATGTTATTTTTCGTATATTCAAACTAGTTCTTTCATTCATGTATTATAGAATATGATCTTGAGATAATAAATATTCTGTTCCAGAATTCTGAAAATTGAATAATTTTTTATATCAAATAATGATTAAATATCTTTACAAATGAGAAAGATGAGATTAAAATAAATAGTCTTCATTTACTTCTTAAAGATAAAATATTTCCATTAGTATATTCTAATTACTTTATTGAGGCATGCATCTTACAGTGCAAAAAAGAGAAAAATTGCCTTTTGCTAAGTAAAAAATCCATTTGATACATCCTTATTGTGAGAGTATAAAAAGAATTTTGAACGATATATAAAAATTATTTCTAAAATGATTGTTAATAATGTTTTATTTAAAATTTACAGCGTAATATTTATTCAAAATCTTTCAATATATTTAATTCTCTTAATTTAAAACGGTTGATTCGCTGCAACTGGAATATATTGATTTTCCACTCATGTATTATAAAATATAGCTTTAAAAGAATGATTCTCCTACCCTATTATCCTATTTTCAAAACCGAATTATTTTTTGTGTCAAATAATTATTTAATATCTTTACACTAAGAAAAAAAATGCGCTTAGTAAAGATAATTAGAAATTACTATTCTTCCTCTATATCAGGAAGATGAACTTATGTGCTTATAGGTATTTACTCGTTAGAATTCCAAGTTGAAATTAAACGAAACAAAACCAACTTTTGCATAAACATTGAATATGCATTTTCACTTTATTGAGACACGTATGCTGTAAATCAATATTACAATGTAAATGTTTATAAATTAGTGCTTGCACTAAACAAGAAATTGGCTTAATACATACCTATTTACTAATTTCAATCAGGTGACTGAAAACAGGTGGAAAAGCTGAAAGTAAATAAATAATAATTTCTTAAAAAATAATTCGGGTCTATTCCCACACAGAGTTTTTCGAAGATGAATACCAATTTTTTATTTTATTAAAGCATTTCCAAATGTTAGAGAAGAATTAATAATAATCAAAAATTTGATAAATGTTTCGAAAGACAAATTATTATCCTTCTAATTATATTTTTTGGAGATATTCCGTTTCCAAATACAGTTTCATATAAAAATAAAATGTATAACGTCAAAATCTTGCGATTAGATTTTTTGACGTTTATGAGTCTTTTATTCTACTTCGTAAAAAAACAGCAAACAATACTTTAAAAAAAAAAGAGGGCTCGGAGAAAAATATCAATATTAAAGTAATGTAAATTTTTAAAAATAATTTTCCAAGCTATTTAATGACAATATTTTCCTTTAAAAAATACTGCTTGGATCTAAATATATAACGTGAAATTTCTATTCAAATAATTGCTTATATATACAGGAAAATTGAAACAAGATCTTGAAATAATTAAATATTAAGTCGTCGTTACATTAGGAATATTGCTTTTATGCAGTGACGACTCATCATCACAAAAATCAATAATGCTGCATAAAATGTCTATCAAGAGATTGCAATTAAAAAAGTGTTTTTATCCATAAACAGCATCCCCCAGGGGCACCTCGTAATTGTGGATGAAATTCCTACGGTATTATGGTTGGATGTCGCCAGCCCGGTGGGTACAATAATAGGGGGGGTGACCTTTTCATCGATGACGGAAAGTACTCCCTACGGGTAGGGTTGTGCCATGACCGGTGACGGCCGCTAAGACTCAACCACAGCTCCTGCCAGTGTTGCTGTTGCGGTGATCCGGTCATTCAGTTTTATGTTGTTTATCTGTGTGCCTTCGTGACGGGTCAGAGATTAGTAGTACGACTTGCCCATAAATAGCGAAAAAAAAATATTATTTTCAAAGCCAGGTGTAATGTTAATTGCTTTTCGAAAAGATTAAATGTTCAGTATCTGATATGCTTCTATACATAATCACTTAAAAACTCAGTAAATTAGATCAATGAAATTCAGTATGGCTGTTCTTAAATGATTTTTTTATCCGTGGCAATAATGCAGCCAAAAAGGAAATTTTGTAATTTGCCTGAGTGTAAATGAAGACAATACTTTTAAATGCAAAAACAAATTCAAAAATAATATTTTTTTTGTTTGAAAAAGATTTTATCAGATCAAAATTATGAACCAAAGCGCGCAGAAAAAAAGCCTCTTCACTTTATTGATTGATTTTCATTATTCTATGCGGAAACTACTAATAAAAAACCAATATTATAAAAGCATGCAAGAAATCTTTTGCAAAAAAGAGATAGTTTATACTCGCTGAAAGATAAAAATTAACAAAAAAATTAATTTGAAAAATACTGATAAACAGATTACATTTCTATTCATTTTTTAATACTATATGGCTATAGAAATATTAATAATCGCTTTTAAATAACGTCTTCAATTTACTGGTAGCATATATTTAATGGATATTGATTTAATTTTGGAGCTCTATGATTCTCATAAAAAAATTTAAAAAATAAACTAAATGTAGCCTTAACTCATAATTAAGTTTTTTTTAGTGTCATCTATTGCGCCTAAAAAACAAATAATAAGCATAGCAGTAAATTTGGATATTTTAAATAGTAAATTTTATTTCAGAGTAACAGAAATTTACTAAAATTCCTAAGGAAAAGCGGGTTAGAATCAAATGCATTTTCTTTATTTCCTTATTTAGCTTTTGCTTGATAAATATCAGAATGCTCGATTTTGTTTAAAATACTGATCTGAAACTTTCCTAGACTCAAAGCATGAAAATCGTATTCGAGAAGACTCATTTTAATGCTTTTTAACATTTATCTATCGCTTGATAATAAAAACCAAAATATACTTTTTAAAATATTATAACTGCTTTTTCTACATAATCAATAATGGCCTTGAACTTGATGAAATAATTGTGGGTCATTGTTATTTCTGAAACTGAGAACAACTAGCACGGTATCAAGAGAGTTTATTTTAATAATTACTTCACAGTATCTGATTGTAACTTAAAATGCTCTAAAATGCCAATTCATTCATGCAGAAACGGATTGACCTTTAACTGAAAGTAAATTGCTGGTTAATTTATGTGGTATAAATACACCAAAGTTTGGTGGCTTGATATCACTTATTCCAAGTTTTCCAATCGAACAACATCAAAATGATATCTCAGGTAAATTTCTTATAAAGTAATTTTGTTTCAATTTTCGAGGAATTTTTTTTAATGTTTTCTGTGACTTTTTGTTTCAATAAACATAATTAATATTTTAAGTATTTTAAAAAAAGATTTTATTGTGCAAAAATATAATTGCGAAAAATCGGTTTTTCAACATTATTATCTCATCTATATAAATCAAAATGAATGTTACGCGCTGCCTTACCGCTCATCCGATTGTGATAAAACTTTGAATACTTATTACTTACATTTATTTGTTTCTGCTGAAGATGAAAAAATAAAAAAAATATATTGCCTACCCTAAAGCTCTTGAATCGTAAAGTTAAAAAAATTAGAATTAATATTATTTACGCTTCTTTTTTATATATCACTCAATTTCAAACAATATTTTCATTTCCGATATAGACATAAAGATAATTCTTTCTACCACTCCTAATTAAACGAGACAGTTATTTAAAATTTGAAACAATGTTTCCAAAATTATTTCTTCTGCGGCTGCAACGCACCGGGTAGCAGCTAGTTTATTATAAAAATCTATAATGTGTAATTTGAAATTCTGAAAACCCTTATCATAACTTCCACAGTTTAACTAATAGGCTCATATAATAGAAAATAGATTGCAATTTTTGGTCTTTTGTAAAAGAATGTTCATTTTTTCAATTTTTAGATTCTCAAATCAAGTTTATTTTTTTGAAATTGTATGAAATCTTATATTGCAAGATTCACAAGCATTATAGAATATTAAATTATTTTTATCAATTTTTACAAAGCAATAATTATTGAGAATAATTTTGTTATATGAAGCAACGTTTATATTTCAGATTTATATATCAGTTGTATGGCATTAAAACAATTTTCTGATTTTTATGTAAAGTATATCAAGAGGAAAACTAATTAGTTGCAGTTTTTGAAAATATAGTCATATATTATGCTGAATATTGAGTGATTACCTCCAGTATTTCATATTCGAAAATGGAATGAATTTAAGTTTTTAACTTGGAAAATATCTTATTCTATTTTGTTCGTTATTATAAGAAAGATATTCTTAGAATTAAAAATTTTTATATTATTTTATTATGGAAATAGCTTATTTCATTTATGTACACTAAATTTAATACCATATATGACATTTACTTTTTAAACAATCCATTCATTCCCTAAATATCATTGATTTCCGTCATCAAGAACGCTTCAGTTCCCTTAAATATATTTTAATTATATTAAGAGCGCATTCAGTATTATTAATCATAATGCAAAAATCATAATTTGCAGCCTACGCGGTACTCGAATTCACATTGTTCACAATGAGAATCGATATTTTCACAAAAGGTATTAAGGATAATATTTTATGAAATCTAAGTAAAGGTAAAAATTTTTCTCAATTCTTTTTTAATTCTCATTTCTTTTCCAATTATTAATTTCATATCTATGTATATTTTTTTCTTTAATAAAACATCTTTGCTTGAATTAATTACGACATGAGAGTAAATTAATTTGGCGAGAGATTTGAATCTGGGAAAGTAAGAAAATTTCTGTTCTACTAAAAGTGAATCATCCTTGACTTTTTAGAAATTGTTTTTACTGCGCCTTTTAGTAAATAACATATTTTGCAGGTTTTCATCTTGGCTGCTTTGGCAGTAACTGCTTTTGCCAGTCTGCATCATGAGGTAATTTTCAGAATTTTGTTCTTTATTTTTGATATAATTTTTTAAGCAAACTTTCAGACATAATTGTATAGCATTTATGAATAAATGTATTTTAATAGTATAATATATATCCATATAAAGAACAAGAATCCTCAGATTTCAACATTAAATATCTATTTTATCATTATGTTTGAAATTATAAGCAAATTCACTGAAGTTTGTTCTTGGCAATAATAAAGCCCAAGTTGTATATTAACATCTTGCCTTTTTTTACTTTTAAAATATTTAGATGTATGTAAATAAGGTTATCAATATTTTAAATGTGTGCCTATTATATAAATAATTATACTCATATAAATTGGGAGAAAAATATTTTGGACTTCACAAATTAGAAAACTTTTATAGTCAATTTTTACAGTTGTATTTTTATTTATTAAACTTCTTTTCATTCTTTAATCTTCTTTTTCATCTTTTTTAATAATATAACTATTTGTGGATAATTCATATAACCTTTTCAAAAATACATCAAAATTATTTCATTTTAAATTTTGTGCAAATATCTCTGAAGGAAATATCATACATATTTTGTTATAATTCTCCTTCTGATATTTAATTTTATCTTTTTTGGTGATAATTGCTTAATTGGATATATATTATCTTAAATATTATTATTTATTTATCTCACGGTAATAACTGCTTTCTTAAGAAATTTTTTTTATTCCAATTGTTTATCTTTAAAAACAGGATAATTAAATAATTACTATCGTTACATAAAATTCTATTTTTAATCATTATAAATAGATTTTTACACATGGAAAACGAAAAAATAATGCAGTATTAAAATAACAAACAATATCCGATTTTCCTGAACAATATTAATTTCGAAATATCATGTAAAGTTCAGAAATATGGTTTCAACTATTAAATAATCTAGGAATTGAGCGATTTTTGATTTTATATGTGGTACAAATGTTAAGAACTAATAACTATTTTACTCGAATTAACATTGATGAATTCTAAATATAAATCAAATACTGTTACTTTGACAAAATATTTGTCCGTCTTTGTAAGAAAAAAAATACGATGTCTATAAATAAAATAAAAATCCTCCATGTTATTTTTTCTTTTCTAGCCTATCCACCAAGCCCATCCATTCAAATTTGGTTACAGCATTAAAGATAAACATGGTGAACAACATCGTGAAGAAGTTGGTGATGGCAAGAATGTGAAGGGAAGCTACGGATTCACCGATGCCAGGGGAATCAAACGACAGGTCAACTACGTAGCTGACCATGCTGGATTCAGAGCTGAGGTCAAGACCAACGAACCCGGAACCGCCAACCAGAACCCAGCCGCAGTCCACGTCATCTCAGATGCTCCCTATGGTCCCGGAGGATATGCCGGAGCTGCAGGACTCGGATTCGCTGGAGTAAGAAATGCAGGATATGGATATAATGGTCTTGGAGCTGCCGGAATAGGATATGGTGGTCTTCGAGCAGCTGGTTATGGGAATGCTGGATACGGAATTGGTGATGTGGGAGCATCCGGTGTGGGATATGGAAACACTGGACTTGGAGGATATGGGGTCTATGGCCTCGGAAATGGAATTTTTAGTGGTTTAGGTTATGCTCGATATGGTTATTAGAAGACAAATTGTATGATTAGGTATTTGTTTTTTTTTATATAACAAAGGAATAAATTGTTTTGTAAATATGCCATGCTTCTTTTTTGCTTAATTGACTGATATCAATAACATAATAATTGTTTAATCTTTTGTAAATTTATTTTTTCCTTCATGTAAGTTGAATGTCTATGATTTAAGTGTGCAATATTTACACAATACAATGAAAAAATCCCCATAATTCAATGGCTTTCGCTCATTTTTCTCCAAAACTATTTAAATTTTTCTCAGGGATTTAATTATTATTATTATTATTATTACTTGCCTTTTTATAATCCATAACGTTATCTTTATTCAAGTAATGTTTTGTTTTTATTAATGATCGCTTATCTTTGCCTTGTTAATATTGTAGTCCTACCTTTTAAAATTACTTGAATTCTTAGTCTGGTAAGATTCTATTAAATTTCTAGGTCTTAAGCCGTAAGAAATGAAAATACATCATCATTATACAGAAAAAAAACAGATTTTTTTATGTATTCAGTGAAGTATCTCATTGTTTCAGTAAAGTTATAGGTAAGAGCGCTCTATATAAACACCTCAAAATTATTTAAATAATATTCATTATTTAAAAACTGACACGTTAGAGAAAATTCATATGGTTTCAGTTGAAAATGTTACATTATTTATTTTTCGAAATTGCTATGAAAAACTTAGAATGAACAAATAAAAATTTCCGTTAATAAAACAAACCTAATAATTGTTTTTTAAACGTGAATCAAGCAAATTAATAAGTTTTAATCGGAAAAAAAGTCAGAAATCACCTTTCAAACCAAACTATGTCTAAAAATGGTTAATTTATAAATGATTATTATTATTGATTTTATAAATACTAGGCAGAAACTTCTCATTTGTATATTGAAAAAATACATTTAAATACATTTTCTAAACATTGAGGGTAAAATCATTTTTAAAAGTTAAGATATTTGATCCTGTTCTTCTTTTCATATCAACGTTTTTCATGTCACTCAAACTGGCTATATTTTTTCATGTCACGCAAACTGGCTACATTTTTTCATATCACGCAAACTTGTCTTAAGCCTAACATATGGGAATTAATATAAAATCTTATCTCGTGTATCTGGTGCAGATGATCTTGATGTAGGATACGGAAATGCTGGAAGTGGGGGGAGGATATGAATGTCATGCCTCGGTGACGGACAATTCACTAAATTGGGATGCACCAGATGTGGGTTTTGAATTCATGCTGTTAGAGTTTTTGTTTCAGTTTAGAAATAACTAGATATTTTTCTAATTTAGAATTATTTTGTTTACCCACACTGTTCTCAAAATATTAGTAATGATAATTCAATGCACATATGTATATTGCTCTCATGTTTCGTTAATAAACAGTTTTTTTAATAAAAAGCAGAAATTATACAAATAGGAAAGTGACATTTTAATTTTCTTATCAATATTTTAGGTGATGAAGGTTTATAAATTTTTATTTCCTAAAATGTGAGTAAGCATTAGATTGAAAAACAAAATCATACTTTCAATTTATAGCCTAAAAAGCACAGTAACATAACTAAATTGTATTTTTTGTATAAAAACAACTTTGTCTTAATAATTGATGTCATTAGAGAGTTGAATAAACATTATATGAATTGACTGAAGAATATTAAAGCAGTAACAGTTAAAATATTTATTAAAATAAACATACATATTTATATATGAGGAGAAATTTTTTAATCATTAGCCATGTTTAGAGACTGCTGGAGGAAATAAATGATGGCTAAAAATTTCTGTTATATACTTTGTATAACAGGACTTTAATTAGTTCTTGTACAATACTTTTCTTGTTCAAATTTATATAGTCATATATTATTTATTATTGCTTTGTTCATTACACTTCCCAATAACTTATTTTTCTCTATATATTTTGATACATCCAACTATGTCAGCGTAAACAGCAGCAGTGTTTAAAAGCAGTCATATGTTAAATTTCTTTCAAGATTTTATTTTTTAATTTAAATTTACAATAAATTTGTTTCAAGGTGTTAATTTCCAATTAACGTGCACAAAATTATATATTGAAAAAATATATTTCTCTTAAAATAATTATGTTAATGCGGTAAACTAGATACTGTCATTTATTTAATTTGTTAGAAATATAAGGTAAATAAGGGGTGAGGAACTATTATTAATTCTTGCACTAAAAATTCTCTCAAGATCGGAAATCATTACTGAAAGCTATAAAGAACTTTAGATAAATTAATCAATGACATGGCTTCTATTCAAGAATTCTTATACCTATAGTGAAAGTTTTCTTAGGAAAAAGAAGTATTTAAGGAAACTTTTACGTAAAGCTTATAAAGAATTATATAATTATATAAGAAAAATTCAAGTTATTTAAAATTCAGGCTAGTTTTTTAATATTTCTATGATAAGTAAAGTCTTCAAAAGGAAGCATAAAACTTAAACAATATGTTGATCAGAATAACAGACATTGAAATCATGATAAAAATGAAAACAATAACAAAAATTAAACACTTTACTTTGAAAGTGGAAAGAAATTCTGTGGTTGTTTTTATTTATGGCATTTTAAAACCCACTGACGAAGTGTCAGCGATATAAGCCGAGTTTACAATAGCATCTGAGGGCCAAAACTTCTGAATACACGAGGACAGAAGTGACTTTTAGCTCCTATAATGAAGATACACACATTCACTTGCACAACAGCTTTGTACATGGGAGGGCTCTTTCAAACAACACACAGATGAAATATAGGGCTGAGAAAATCGATACCCAAATGAGGACTCGAGCCTAGGACGTCCAGATAATGAGGAAGAAGCACAATCCCTAGGTTACATGTCTAGCAGAAGGACTTTGCAATTCGTATTACCGGTGCTCTTTTTAGCATAAATGTCTTTGAAAATTTATTCCTATTAAGTCATATTTTGCCTTCAAAAAACGATGAGTGGGTGAGTGCTTGAGTCAGTCAGTGAAATACATATTTTCGAGTTAGTGAATGGGTGAGTCAGTTAAATACATATTTCAATATATTTAAATATTTGGAAGTCAGTATTTCTGTGTATGGATTTTCTATTATTTACTTTGCATTAAAGTTTTAAATATAGATGTTCAATCTCATTTTTAGTTTAAAATGTAGCTATGAAAAGGCTAAAAATGGTCAGGAAGAATAATTTTTATGTTTTTCAGTGCGTTAAGGCAATATTATTAATTTCTGAAAATGCCTGCATAAATTAGAATAATTGGCGATATAATTTGTTAACTCGTTTTTCCAGGCTGAAATCTTTTTGCCACTTTTCGGTTTATTGTTTTTACAATTTTAAACTCTACTTTATCGAATTTTTCAAGTTTTAAAGTATAAAATTTATTTCGTGGTATTCGTGTATGATTAAAAATGCAGATTTTTTTTTTATTATTTAGAGAATAATTTTATTAATATATTAATTTTTGTGAATCAAAAAGGATATTTTAAATATAATTTGTTATTTAAAAAACAAATTATACCGTGCTTTAATTAGAAAAATATCTATTTCTGCTTCAAAAGAAGCTACTTATCTTTTTAAGATATATGTTCTTAAGTATTATCATTTTACTTATAAAACAATAAACGCTCTTTAAATTAAAATAATGCAAATTGTATTATATTCGTATTATCAATTTATTTTAACACTATGAAACGTTTTACAAAATTTTAAAAAAAATTACAAAAAAGTGTTTTTTTCTATGTTCCCAAAACAATTAATTAAATAAAAACTTATAAACATATAAAAAAAGAAATTTAAGGAATAGCTAGCAGCTATTTTTTAAAATACAATTATTCATTGTATTTTATTTAGAGATTAGAGCCATAGCATTTATTTAAAATAATCAGCATATCCATTTTTTTAAGTCGAAATCTGTTGGATCCTAAAATTTCTCGTACATTCACACAAGATATTGATCTGCCATTTATGTATTATAAATTTTATTAAAGATTTAATATGCTACACTAATGTTATAAAAACTGAATTATTATTTATGTCAAATAAGGAATAAAAATACTTACTCAAATAAATGAAATATGCCTAGTAAACAGAATTTTAGATGATATTAAAGTAAAAATTCTTCACTTACTTCAAGAAGATTAAACACATACGTCCATTAGTATATTCTAATTTGAATTTGAATTTCAAATTAAGCTACACAAAATACCCTTTTACAAAGATTCAAGACATATTTTCACTTCATTGGAATACGCGTGCTGTAAATAAACAATGTAATTTAAATACACATAAGATTGCAATTGTACTAAATAAGAAATTGATCTGATTCATCTTTATTTCCAAATTGCAATCACAATGATTGAAAATGAATGATAATGTTGAAAGCAAATAATTCATTGATAGATTTAGAAAATATATGGGGTCTTTTCACATGCCGAGTTTCTAGAAAAAGAGTACTTTTTATTTACTCTATCAAATGATTTTGTCATTTCTTCTGATTGAAACAGAAATAATAATAATAAACAATTTGGGGCAAATTTCAAAAGGAACTTTTATCCATCTAGTTCAATACTTTTTTTGTTATTTTTAATTCGATTTTTATAATGTTTCCAAACGTAGTTTCGCATAGAGATAATATAAATAATTCTTTTTATGTTTCATAAAAAAATGAATGAGATTTGTCAAAATATTGTAGTCGAGTTGTCCGATGAAAATAAATTTTCTTTCTATTTCCTAAAAAAGAAGCAAATTATATTAAATTATATTGAAGAAATAAAGTAAAATAAGAGTAACGTAAAATTTTTAAATCAGCTTTCCAAAAAATCTAATAAAAATATTTTTTTAAAGAATATTACATAATCTAGAGATACCAATTGAAACTATTATTCAATAATTGCTAATGTATATGAAAATTGGAACTGGAATAGGAAAATTGAAATAATGTTTAAAAAATTAATTCCCTACATGAAATTAAAAAATTAACTGCATTAGAAATATTTTTCTTATGTAGTGGCGTCTCGTCAACTTATAAATTAGCTATGCGACACAATATGTCCATCCAAAGATAGCAATAAAAAAAAATTCTTCATCCATAAATAGACGAAGATTTTTTTATTTCACACCAGATATGAAACTAGATGTATTTAGAAAATTTTAAATGTATAGTATATGATATTCTTATTCTCCCGACCATAATGCAAAAACGTAGTAAATCAGCTGAATGAAATTTAGTATCATTTTTCTCCATTAAATTTTGGATCCATATCAAATATTGGGATAAAAAGAGAAAATTTCGTAAACTTTATGAGTGTAAATGAAAACAAAAATTTTAAAACACAAAATTAATATAAATAATAATAACTGATTTGTCACTTCGATAAATTGTTTATATCAATGGAATTTCCTACCATAAAACTTCCTTATTTTGTAAATTGACTTTTATTATTTTGTGATAAAACTATGCATAAAGAAACCTATATTGTGCACTTATATAAGAATGATAAAAGAAAATATTTTGCTTATAAAGTGGAATTTGTTTCTACTCGGATTATAATAACAAGTAAAAAGTTTATTAATTCCAAAGAAATGATAAGCAGGTAGAATTTTCATTTGTAGATTAGATTTTACTTATAAAAATAGTATTAATCACGAATAAATATTGTCTCAAATTTACTGACAGCATATATCCAACTAGCATCAGAGTACTTTGGTACATTATAGTTTTATGTCAAAAAATATATGATTGTGCTTTATAGACATTGGTTAATCATTATTTATAAAGCATTATCTATTATGCTTAAAAAATAATATCTAAACAAAGCAATCAATTTGTTAAACTGAAATCATAATATTAAATCCATAACATATTTCGCTAAAATTTAGTAAGGAAACATGTGTAAAAAAGTAATTAATTTTTCCTTCATTTTTATCATTTACTTAATTATTTTTCTTTATTTTACTCGAAAAATTGATTTAAAATTTCATTAGCTTCAAATTTTCAAAATCTTATTTGAGAACACTCACATTTTAATATTTTTGATAATACTCCCTGAAATATGCATTTTTTATTGTAATTGCTTTTTCTGCATGATCAGTAATGGCCTTGAACTTGATGAAGTAATTTTGGATCATAATTTCTGTGTCAGAGGGCAACGAATGCAGTGTAATTAAAGTTTATTTTAATAAATATGTCACAATAATTTCTGTGACAGAGAACAGGAAATAAAGTATAAAGAAATTTTATTTTAATAATTATGTCACAATATCTGATTGGTATTTAAAGTGTTCTAAAATTCCAGTTCATTCATGCGTTAATGATTTAGCCTTTAATGGAAAGTACATTGTAGGTTAGTTCATGTGGTATATATACACCGCTGTTTAGAGGTATGATATCACTTCCTTCAAGTTTTTCAATCGAACAACATTAAAATGATATCTCAGGTAACTTTCTTATATTGTAATTTTATTTCTGGTTTTTAAGAATTTTTTTCAAAAGGAGTTTTATAATTTCCTATCAACTGACTTAATTTAAAAACTAATTTTTTCGTTTTTTTAAAACAAAATATTCTTGCCATTGTTTAATAAAAAAGCAAATTTCATTTTTAAATGTTGCAATGGTTAAAATTATTTTGATTTCGTTAATAATATTTTATGTTCTCAAACAATTTATCTGTTTTTTTTTTATTTTTTTGTATATCTAAATTTTCCAATTAAAATAAAATGTCTTTTTTATTTAACTCCAGAATCATTGGATTAATCTATTTTCTTTTATTTATTTTCGATCAAATTAAAAAGATTTTTAGAATTTTTTCACTATTTTCATATTATTTAAAACTTATTCTGATAATCTTTCTAGAGGTTCTTTAGAAACTTATTTTGGACCAAATTTTTATTCGATGCTTCATTTAAGATCTCAGAAATCAGTATTCTCTGACATTCTCGCATTTAAACATTCATTAGGAATTAAAATAATTAAATATTTTATTCCATACATTTACTTACATTTATTACATAATTATACTTACATTTATTACATACTTATACTTACATTTATTGCAAACTTATACTTACATTTATTGCATACTTATACTTACATTTATTACATACTTCAGACTTACATTTTAATACTTACTACAAATCAATTTCATAATTTTCCTAATTATGAACATGCTTTAAAACTTCTCCCAAATGATTTTCTGATTATAACTTGGAAATAATCGCTTTACATTTTGTTTGTTTTTTCAAGACAAATATTCATGGAACGTAAATTTGTTGCGCTATTTATTGTGAAAATAATAATAACTATAAATACTCAATATAATACAATAAATGACATTTACTTTTAATTAATGTCTACTTCATTTATCCCTTAAATATCTTGATTTTTGAAGTCTCAGTTCCCCGAAATATATCCATATTTCATTTATATTAAGAATACTTTGAGTACTATTTATCATAACGCAAAAATTACAATTCGTTGCATATTTAGTAATCAAATTTAAAACGTGTACTATGAAAATTCACATTGAATTTATTCATAAAAGAGATTAATGATAGTAATTTGAGAAATATCTGTTAATGTGTAAGTTCTTTTTTTCCTGATTAAACTCGTCTAGAACTACTTTCTTTTGTTTAATGAAATATTTTATGCTTTCATTAATCACGACTTAAGTAAAAATTCATTGAGAGGAAGATTTGTATATAAAAAATGCAAGTGCTTATTTCCTAACAAAGGTGGCTTATTCTTGAATGTATAGAAACTATTTGCTTACTGTGTCCATTTGTAAATCATACGTTTTGCAGGTTTTCATATTGGCTGCTTTGGCAGTAGCTGCATTTGCCAGTCTTCATCATGAGGTAAATTCCTATGTATTCTTCTTTCTTCTTAATATTAATATTTTAAGAAAGAATTTCGACATATTATTCTAATATAGGTTAATAAATGTGTTTTTTAAGAATGGTTCAAAATTGAGATTGATATAATTATGTAGTGACGTATAAAGAACAAGTAAATCTTAGGTATAAACAAAAAATATTCTACAGATCAAACGTGTTTTAATTTATAAGAAATTTACGTTAACTGGCTTAATTTCTCTACAATCCTGAAGATGTGGATACATATTATTATTTTGATTGCTTTACCTCTACATGCCTGAATCTATAATGATAAATTTCAGATCATCATTAAATGATAGCACAATACTTCTATTTTAAAGGCACATCAAACAGCTTATATATAAATATGATTATCACTATTTCGAATTTTTATCTAACAATAAATACATTCATTGAAACTAAATTATATATAAAGGATAAGTATGAATAACATTTTTTCACTTTATTATTCAAGTCTATTTAGAGCAGAAAATATTTTTTCCCTTTCCATTCGTCCTCCCACTGGTGTGGTGTGGAGAGAGGAATGCCACCTCAGGTGCAGTCCTCATCTGACCATGGTTCAAAATTACAATGTCCGTCCCAAAATAGCCCTAGTGTTGTTTTCCAATTGGACGTGAAAATAACTAAACTTATCGTTCCATCTTCAGCAAAAAACAAATAAATTTCTTGGTTGTCCGGTTCGTGGGCATTCAACATAAAGCTAACTATGTGAAAAACAGATATTTTTTAAATACAAAACAATAATTTGGCAATTTTCTTTCCATCGGAATGAAAACTACTATAACGCACGAAATTCGAACAAGCAAAAATTCATTTTATATATTAGATATAATAATTGACTATGCTTATAGTTTTTCGCTCAAGTACAAACAGCAAGTTGATAGAACTTCATCGCAATCTGATGAATGGTACGACAGCGTATAAACTATGAATAAACAAAACTTCATTTTTATATATTATGTAATATTAGCTATGCCCATGTAGTATAAAAAACTTTCTTTAAAAATAGATATGTTAACTATTTATACAGAAATCTTGTAATATTGGCAGCATATTATAACTTTTGTTGTCACTTTCTTTGTGATATCTAATTTTTTATACTAATTTTAATCACTCGAAAAAATTTTCTCTTAACTAGTATTATTCATATTACGCTAATTTTTTTGGGGAAAACCTTCTTTGTCAGAATAATAAAAGTGGATATATTAATTAAATTATTTTTATTATTTCAATAATTTTATTTTCATCTATATAAATATATTTTTATTCAGGGAAAGTGAAAGAATATCGCAATATTAAATCTTTCAACAAAATTCATTTTTCCTGTACAATATAAACTCAAACATATTTAAAAATCAAAAATAACGTTTTAGTGTTTAAATTCATTATAAAATGCAATATTTCAGAATGTGTATATGGCGACAAATGGTAAATACTAATATCTATTTTATAAAATTAAGCAGTGAAAAATTTTCAAAATATATCGAACAAGATTCCCTTGAAAATTCATTTAAGCTTCTCCACGGTAAGAAAGAAATTTTAAAAATATATATACATAAGATAAAATAAAACATTATTACTTCTTCCATTTTAGCCTATCCACCACGCCCAGCCATTCAAATTCGGATACAGCGTTAAAGATAAGCACGGTGAACAGCATCGGGAAGAAATTGGTGATGGCAAGAACGTGAAGGGAAGCTACGGATTCACTGATGCCAGGGGAATCAAACGACAGGTCAACTATGTAGCTGACCATGGTGGTTTCAGAGCTGAGGTCAAGACCAACGAACCCGGAACCGCTAACCAGAACCCAGCTGCTGTTCACATCATTTCTGATTCTCCTTACGGGCACGGAGGATACGCCGGACTCGGTTATGCTGGAAATGGAGGAGCAGGCTTAGGATTCAACGGTCTGGGATATGGATATGGTCTTGGAGCAGCCGGTTATGGAAATGTTGGATACGGATATGGCGGTCTTGGAGCAGCTGGTGTAGGATATAGAAATGCTGGTCTTGGAGGATATGGTGGTTACGGCCTCGGAAATGGAGTTTTCGGAGGCTTAGGCTATGCCCGATACGGTTTCTAAATGGCGAATTGTATGATTAGACCACTTATTGTTTAATTTACAAATAAATAAATTATTATTTTGTAAATATGTCTTGCCTCATTTATACTTTATTACCTGATATTAATAACAATAAAATTGCTTAGTCTTTGATAATTTTTTTTCTTCTGCTTCAAGTAAACCAAAAGTTTGCGATGTTAGCGTACAATATCTGCTATGTGTAGTAAAAAATAATTTCCATAATTTGATGCCATTCGAAAATTTTTCTTCAAAGCTGTTTAAACTTTTCTAGAATATTTATTTATTTTTTTATTTAAAAAAATTATTTTTTCTTATTTATCTTAAGTCTTGATATCAGTTACGAAAAGCAACTGCAGATAAGGCAAATCATATTTTGGACTTTTCTTCTAAACATCATTTTATTATTTTGGAAGGAAATTCTCATGTAAAATTTCGTTTGATTGTAAATTACTTATAAAAATAGTCCTTAAACGCTAGCATTGTTACGCTTCAGAATTATATTATTTCTAATTAGGAATATTCTCCAGAATAGTTATTTTTTTTTAGGCAAGCAAAGGTAAGAAGCAAGAAGATGCAAGGGATGGCGATTAATCGAAATATCGATAAGAGGAATTTTAGACTATTACAATTCTTTATTTGTATACACTTTGTGTGCAAAATTTAAAACAATTCTATATGAAAGTTGGGTAAGAAAAATTCAACTGAATAATTAAATCTTTTAACACATCAATAATTTTCTCAAATTTGTAAACTATGCTTTATTTTTTAGCTTATCAGCTCAAATCTTCTTAAATTTGCTGGAAATATTAAATTTTGTTATACTTTTTGAATACTGAGGAACAATTCAAAGATTATCATTCATTTAAAAATATCGACATGTCATTTATGTGAAATTTAATACATTATTAGAGGAGATTGTCCATACCAACATTCTGGACATAAAGAAATTTTAAAAAAGAACTATCATTGGAACTCAATGCTAATTCATAATTGCCAAATCATAATTCACTCAAGGAACAACATATAACTAATAAATAATAGAAAGAAAACGGTAAAGCAAGGTTGTGCATGTGATTTCTGAAACTTCATTTAGACTAATACTGTTACAGTAAAAATAATGCGAATTCAGAACGTCGAAGTAATGTAGCTCCGATATCGCTAGGCTAGCTAACGTGAAGGATGAAAGTGTAAAAAAAAAGCGCAATATTAAAGTAAAATATAAAAAAATTATACATCTTCTGAAAATTTTCGCATCTTAATTTACACATACACATCATTACCCAAATTTTCGGATCTGTTACGTTGTTAATCTGTGTTGGTTCTTCGAATATTCATAGCTCTTTCTAGAATTATTGTTTTCGAAAGTTAATATTCCGGAATTTGTTTACTTTTATGAAAAAATATAATTAATTATGTATTTTCATGTCAATAAATTTAATTTAAATTCATTGATAAGTTAAATAAAAAATAAACTAATCAAATTTTCAAAAAAAATCTTTACAAATCGTAAATAAGTCAGCGTCTGTGTTTGTTAAAAAACAACATATTAGAACTGATTACATTTGTTAATTTACCATCTGCTACATAAATAATCTTAAGGGGAAAAATTAATCATTTAAATTGTATTTTTAAACACTTAAATTACATACAAAAGGATTCAAAAAAAGAAAATAATTTTTATGGGGATAATCCTCTAACTGCGTATCCCTCGATTTGTATTTAGTCCATTTTCTATTGCTTAACATGTTTTCGCAGTTTATTTTTACGATTAAAACTTTATTACAGTACATTATTATCGTGTAATATATAATATCATTTCATTTTGTTTGAAAAATATTTGAACTTATTGGCAAACATTTTATATAAACAGTGATTTTAAAAAATTACGCAATAAGAGAGTTGCTGAAAGAAACTGAACTGCTGATATCCAGTTTCATTAGTAATGAATATTAAACTGAATTGGAAAACGTATTCCATCTTAGTAATTTTTAATTTCAGTCAGGCATAACTGCTCACCTTTTACAAGAGAGCATATTGATGAATAAAATGTTAGTGCAATTTAAAACAATTTAATTGTCATAATGATGAATGCCAATTCTATCAACATCCATATTTCATCATATTATTCTTAAATAGAAAACATAGATAGAGGATATCCTTTCATAAAGATTTGTTTTTAGTTGAATAAATTTTTGAATTAAAGATCTAAATATCCATGGATATAGTCATAAAAAACAAGATTATAAATTAGCATTACATCAATTGTATAGCTTAAAAAGCTGAAATTATAAGAAAATGATAAAAAGGTTTAATTATAATGGTATTACACAGTAAATTATAAGGATTTGATTTAAAACTTGCCTAATTATCTCAATTACAAGAAGAATATCTATAAATAACTTTATACTTCTGACATTTGGGATTTCTAAATAATTAACTCTTTATTATTTTAGAGTTGGAAATGAAAGCAGAAAACATTGTTAAATGTCATTTAATAGCTGATCAGATACCCATATGAAAAGCATCTGTTAAAACCACAGATTTAAAATTATCGTATTTAATTTAACGGCTTTATGATTGTGTGTTTTTTCAGAATTTAAAAATTTGCATTTCTATCGAAGCAATAAGCTCAGATTACAAGCCTTATGTTACATATTATTGAGAAAATAATAGTTTAATCTGGTAGGTTTGCTGCTGTATGTCAGCAAAATTACTTAAAAGAAATTGAGAAGCAAATCACGTCATCAAGAGTTTAAACTTATATAATCTACATTTTTAAGAACTGAATGCTTCAGTTCTCACTTCCTGTACTAAGAAACGTGAGCATATTTCTTTCCTTTGTTCAATGATTACAAATGAGTCCTTGGTTTTAAAAGAAAAATGCAACATCTATATGAACTATTACAGTAACGATGTAAGAATGCATTACATTCCGAAGTAAAAAATTTTCAACTAAAATAACAATCTTCAAATTAAGAAACTAACTTTAATTCACATTTTTAAGTCACTTACCAGTTAACATGAATATATTTCTTCATCAAGTCTCAAAAGCATGTGTAAAGGATTCTTCAACATAATATAGCCGCATTCACAAGAAACGAAATTATCTTCAAGCAATAAAAGCTCGTAAAACCATAAAAGGTAAAAACTGCTACCTGTTACATTCTTTCAAAATATTTTGAATATCATCTAACCAATAAAATAAGGTAGTATTCAAACAACTCTACTGAGTTCATTTGCATAAAATCAGTTCATCTCTATTCAATTTGACGCCTCGATAACGAGGTGATTAGTGCATGTTTCAATAATGGAAGACAGCTGATTCAAAGTTTAATTTCACTGTATTCTGACTTATTGAATAATAAAACTGGCATTTGGTATTAAATACCATCACGTCCCTGTGTGTACATGTGATTAATAATACATAATTTCATTATAATAAATAAGACTGATACAGGGTTTTGACAGGGTTATTCTTCGTGCTATGATCTATCTGCGAGGTGTTTTAAAGACTCCACTCTCACAAAAAGAATGTCATCTTCAAGTGAGCAAGAAGTCAGATTTGTGTTCTCGCGTGCTTAGGGGTTTCCACCCTCAGACGCCACAACACCGTCTTTCTGTGGTAAAACGGACACAACATCATCAGAAAAATCAGGTTTTTTTTATGAAAAAATAAGCTGTAATGGCCCAGTCTTATTCATTTTTTCCTAGCTTTTTTATTTTTGTGTTTTAAGACAAATATTAATTCTTATCTTTTTTCTTAAATAAAATATTTATCAGCCAAAATGCAAATACAGAGTGCGTCAGAGAAACTTACTTATTTGAAAAACTGTCGAGTAGTGAGTTGGGTGGATAGAGGGATGATACGTATTGCTATTAAAGAGGAAAATCCTCAAGTTTGTTTCTTTCTCTAGTCAGTTGCCATCATGCACTGGTCTAGAGAACAGAGGCTTTCGCCGCCTAGAGCTTCTTTTCTAACACGCAACATGCCTTCCACGCTCACTTTGAAATTCCTCCTCCCAGACCGTTGCTGGCCGTAATTCAATTCTGTCGTGGGTTAACTAATTTCGGAAGTGTCTCTAAACGTGGAAATGGACATCAAAGTACCACCAGAACTCCGGGAAATGTCGAAAGAGTGAAGCAGTCAGTTGTGCGTTCTCCGCGGCGTTCGGCTCGCAAGCACGCAGCTGCTATAGGAATTTCTGACACCACTCTTTGACGAATTCTTCATCACGACCTTCCATTTCACCTCTATAAATTGGTTGTTGGGCAAGAATCAACTGAACGTGACTTTGTTTCCCATCAAAATGCACATAAAATGCTGCTTGACAACCTGCTTTAAGACGCGGTCGTTTTTTTCAGTTACGAGGCTCATTTGAAATCCCTGGTTTACGATCGACCATGCACAATTGCTCACCTCAAGAACAACATTATAGCTTTAAAACGTAAAAGAGATTCGAATATAAAAACGCTCCTTAACATAGAACAAATATAAAGATATCTTGTAAATGGTAAATATATATTTAGTCCCAACAGATTCCATCCCCACAATTAACTTTATGTGTCTTCTAATGTCCAGATGCGAACAATCGGCGAAGGAGATTCACCATCTCGAAAGCTGGTGGCGTTTAATAATGGAAGCGTTAATAGCTTGTGAGCAGCTGTCGGGAAATGCCGCTAATAGTGAATAAAACAGGGGAACGTTAAAATACTCTCATACTCGCTTGCACAATCGCTTTTTATAGTGATGCTCATTTACACACCTTACAGAAAGAATACAGGGGAAGAACAACTATGATCAGATCAAGACTCACGAGAAAGACTCGCTATTCCTTAAACAGGTTGCCAACAATTATTTGTTCTGAAATAATGAAATGAATTTTTATGAAATTCGCAATTAAAGAATGAGTTATTGAAAATTTAAATTTATAAGCTGTAGTCTTATACATTAATATTTTTTGTTCAAATCAACGCAGTGATTAATAAATGAAAAAAAAAGCATTTTAAGATGATTTTAGAAATTAATTTTGAACATTCACATCAAATAAAAATTTAAAACCAGATTCTTTCTGAATCAGCTTTGAAAGAATTTTTAAACTATTTTGGAAAGAATAGCAATGCATCTCTGTCTAACATTAATAATAAACATTTATTCCCCAGGCACCATTGATGATAGCTCGGTTTATTATTTACAGCCCTCCTTTGTGATTGAAATGGCATGCTTAAATAAAAATTACACGAAAGGATAGCATCACTTTATTAGTTAACGGGATAACGCATCGTATCCTCATAAATTATAGAATTATTATCAATCTCTGCCATCTCAATTTATTTCTTTTGGTCTTAAATTTTTTAACAATCTCAAGAAGCCCTCACATCTTACAATTTATTATTTTCAAGTCTTTTTTTTTTCTTTTATTTTCAAAATGATTTTAATTTTTTGTAAAGTTTTTGGCACCTTGAAATTAAAATTCTCAAAATCGCTTGATAAAAGAGACAAAAAATCATTCACCATTTAAAAGCTTTTTAAATCATGTCGAAATTGTAAATAATATATGTTTCGAATGGAAAAAGAAATATTTCACCCGCATGAAGAATTAAATAAGGAGGAAAAACAATACGAATAATATTTTGAAAAAACACACACTTTATTATCGCATTAATAAATGTTATCAATCATAGGGCGCATTAATATTCAACACGTTTTCTTGATAATAGGATTGAATAAGTGTTGACATGTAGTTTTCATTTTTTTCACGCTTTGCTGAATTTGAATAGATTGGGTATTTGAAAAGTCGCGTTTGTTTAGATTGAGGATTAACAAATGAAGGATTAAGAAATGAAATACGTGATTAAATGTTAACTATAACCGGAAGATATTTAAATAAAAACCAGAAGCAATGTAACGAGCCTTCTTTTATTTCTTAAATTACATTTAAGACTGTTTAATAAGATATTCAAATGTTGTCAAAAGCCTATATTAGATGCTGTTAAAATATAAGTTGTTACAATATTAAATATATAGTTAAAAGCCTGTATATCTATGGAAAATGAAAAATTTTATATAATACTTAGCTCATTAGTTTTTGAACAGAAATATAAAAGAAAATTCAGTGAAGTCAAGTAAAATGAAATGATTAATCAATTATCTGAGGTATAAGTTCTATGAGGTACCTATTATATACTATGCAAATTATTGTCTCCGTTGACCAGCCAAGCCAAAGAATGTATGAATAGAGAGAACAAAGTGAAAGTTAAATAATGAGATGGTAAAGATGAATAACTGATAAAGACTAAGACCTACACTATAAAAGTATTTGAAGCAAGAAAAGTTTGTTGATTAGACATCTGGTTTTAAATTTGACAACTCTTCCTACCTATCCTACTCTATCCTTACAGTTATAGGGCCGCAGTGACCTGGTGGTAAGGTCTCGACTTCGAAATCGGAGGCTTGCTGGCTTGAGACCTTGTAAGCGGGTCTGGTGTAAATCCGTCGGGGCCAAGCATCCTCCCACTGATGTGGTGTGGACGTTTGGAGAGGGGGTTCCAACTCAGGTATCATCCACGTCATCAGACCGTGGCTAAAATTATAAGGTCGCACCAAAAATATCCCTAGTGTTGCTTCGAAACGGGGCATTAATATAACCAAACTAAACCTTATAGTTCTACTTCCCTCCCAATCCTTAGAACATCAGCATGTGTCTGGAAATTTTAATTTAACTTTTGCAGTTTTTATTTTATTCTCCAGATTTCTGATGACTCAAAAGCTTTTCTTCCTATACTAATTAAGAAGGGCCTTTATGATAAATTATTAATATTATTACTCTGATTTATTTATTTTTACTTTATAATTAGTGGATTTGTTCAAATTGTCTAAATTGAGGAATTAAACAAGTTATGGACTTCTTTTAACTTGAATTTGAAGTCGCACAACATATCTATAGTAAATGTGACCTCAAGTTAATTAATGATCTCGACTTTGAATAAACCAAAGCCATATGTTTTACGTCATACTTATAAATAATAAGGTATGTCATAATATAACTAATAAAGTACATATCTATCACACATTTCGTATGCCAACTTCAAAAACTTATTTATTATTAAAAAATCAATTACATTGGATTAAAGTCAAGAATATTGATTAGCTTTTAATTTACCTTTCAGTAGTAATTCATTTTTCAGTAGTTTTCAAAATTTTGAAGCTTCCTAAAACTTTTCCATACAAGATTGGTTTCGATATTTCAAAAAAGTCTCATAACAGACTAAAGAAGGCGGAAACAGTGACTTTTATATTTTCTAATGAAATACGATTATATATCCGCTATCAAACTGAGCTGTCTCTGAAAATTGAGACTGGAAATAGGAATAGGCAGTCATTCCCATTTTGAACGAAGATTTAATAAGCTGCTTGGATGTAGAAGAAAGGGCAATTATAAGCTCAGAATTCTAGTTCTTGCAATATTTTCAAAACTACTTTTCACTTCTATCTTTTCCTTTTCTATTTTCTATTTCAATATTGCATTCAATACACATCTATGTGTATTGATTAATGTTTTGGTTTTATTATTGTTCGTTATATTTGTGCTCTGTAACATTAATAAAATTCTTTTCAATGAGAAACTGATGATATTTCGAATGTAGATTCTTAAATGTTTTTTTCTTTATCAAAATAAAACATGTATTCAGAAAAATAGTGTAAATATTTTGGTTTTAATAAAGTAACTATCTTTGCAATTTAATCAAATTAAAGATAATTTCTCCATAATTTTAGTGTATATTTCTAATCAAATATACACATATAATTTATAAATTTATTGAAATTTTCGAAGAATTTTTTTAAGTAAATGAAATTTTAAATGAAGAAATAATAATCATTAATATATAGAAAAAAGGGCGAAAATGCTTCCATTTGTTTCTGTTCCAGGAACAAATCCATAATCCATCCATTTAATCCATACAAAAGTTATGGTAGGATACACAGGAAAGGAAAAGAAAGGAGAATAGGAATGTACCTTCTTATGCATTTTTTCATACATTTATTTAAAATTTTATTTCTGATTACCTTGTTTATATTGGAAATTCATGCATAGATTCACAGACATTACATTCAATTTAAGTATAAAATACTATCCTTTATTTTTATAATAATATATACATACTAAATGTATCTAACTCAATTATTCTCAAAAGTATTTTTTATATAAAATTTGTTTTGGTGCCCTCATAAAATATTGAAATAATGTTTTTGATGAAACCAAATTCACTGACATAAATCTTTAAAACTATTTTTTATATAATCTTCAGAAATAGATATTACTGTTTAAGTAATATACAAATTTCTTTCACAGTTCTGTTAAATATACAGTCGTATGAATTTCTTCCATGTGTTAATGGTAAGGACAAAAAAAAAAACTCGTTTAATATCTGTCTAGTACATATGAAAAATTATAAAGTGAAGTTGCAGCACTGCGAAAGTTAGAAAAAGATTATTTGAGCCGTTATATGGCTGATAGTACTATGATATGTTTATATGTTATCTCAAGTTCAAGGCAGTCTTACACGATACTCTTCAGTGAATCAATCATCAATCCTAGAAATAATGAGAACTTCTCATCAATCCACCTCTGTCCCATTTGCTGAGATTGCATTATGAATTGAAAGCAGCATTTTCACTCAAGGCCAGGTACTGCGTGTAATAGAGGACCCCAGGAATACCACATTATTACCATTATCCGATTTGATAATGACAAATGGTTGTCTTATCGATCTGTCCCTTGCAGTCTTATGATGTATTGAAGTAGGAATGGTTTTCTATTGAGCTCAACAGATAGTCTCGTGTGACTGAAAGACTGAAACTGGTTCTTTCCAATGTTTAATAATAAGCACTGAGAATTGATAAGCAGTTAAGCAAATAAATTATTATCTAGTGCAGGGATGGGGAAACTACAGCCCGCGGGCCAACTCCGGCCCACCGGAAGGTTCTATCCGGCCCGAGGATAGAATTTTAATTTTTCGGTCAGAGGCAAATTAAAAGAAATATTCATATATTATATATCCATCTCCTTTTCTACTTTGTTTAAATATTATATTTTTTCTTCCTTTTTTTCAAAGAGCTGGTAATAGCTGGTTCGAACGCAGATTTCAAGATTTCAGTGCCATTCAAGCAGAGTTGGATATTTTTACCATGCCATTCAAAGTAAATTGTGAAGCAGTGAGGTCAGATTTGCAGCTTGAATTAATTGAGTTGCAATCTAAAAATCATCTCAAGCAATTGTTTCTAAATATGCCAAAGTTAGAGTTTTACAAATAATTACCGAAAATAAGTTTCCCAAATTTAATATCTCATTATCAGAAAATCAGTGCTATGTTTGCTTCATCTTATATATGTGAACAAGTGTTTAAACTATGAACCTTAGAAAGAATTATTTCTGAAGTAGACTGACAGATGAGTATTTAGCCTCGTTCCTTAGAATCAGTACATCTCACTTCGAACCTCAATATAAGGAACTTTTAAAAATGAAATCGTAATTTCATTCATCTCATTAATATATTAAACTGTAATACTTGTATATTATTTTTAAAATTTTAGAAAAATTCATCTTGGCCCGCCAAACTTTATTTTTTCAATTTTTGGCCCGCGATCGAAAAAGTTTGCCCATCCCTGATCTAGTGTGTCATTCGATTGAAAGGACTGTGGATCCAAAGCGTACTAAATAGAAAAATAAATATTTCAAATAATTACTAGTAAAAGCTTATAAACTTCGAAAAAAGTATGTTTAAAGCATAACAAAAACTTAATGAAAAATGCAGTTGTAGTAGGGAGAATACGAACACAGTCGTAGGACTCTAGCAGAAAAAACATCATCTGATAAAGAGAATGAGAAGAATTTAAAATCATTCATCAATTCACGAGCAAATACAAAACTGGCATTAATTGTCAAAATTTTGATTTCTCTGACAATTTCTCCGTATTTTAATCATTTATATACTTTTAATCAGAGTTATTTTAATGTATGAAAGTATTTTTGCATGTTTTGTCATAAATTCGTCTAAATAGTTTTAAAAAGTATTTAAAGTATTTTATCTTAAATTTTTAGGGAAGATAAAGATTTTACACTCTCTAGCCAAGATTTTGTGTTTACAAATACTCTTCACATATAAATGTTTTAATATCCTGATTTTCATGTGTTCAATCCCACCTTGTTGCAGAATTTGAAAATTCAGGATAAGTATTACTTAAAGGGAGGCCATTTTTGTAATTTTTGTGTTGCACAAGAAATAAATTGATTTAAATAAAATGTTAAAAAAAGAATTTAAGTTATATGGATTGAAATAAAACCGAAATGAATAATTACTAGGCAAATAAACAGATAAGTGATATAAAAGACTAAATGATTTAAATAACTTGTATGTGGATTTGTGATTTTTATACCCAAATTTATCAATAATCATGATTGTCGAATTAGAATTAAGACCTAAAATTATTCCTAATTCTTAGGTTATGAATATATCTGACAGAAGAAACGAAGGATAAATGATAAATAATCTGAGCCCTAATAGCATAATTCTGCTTAAATTAAGAAATTTGAAAAAAAAATTATAATTAAATCATTTAAAATAAGTTTATTTTTTACTTGTTAAAAAAAAGTTCTATCTCATGCTCCTTGTATCTAATTATTATGTTTCACGTGCAGTTTAAATGAAATAAAAAATAGAATATATTACATTTGTAAATTATTTATTAAAATCCCTAAAACTTTCAGTCAAATCTTAAAAAATTAAGAATTATTTTTTCAAATAAAAAATAAATTAAATTAAATAATCTTTAAAACCTTATTTTTTTCTGAAAAAAATATTACTTTTAAAAATAATTGTCCACTACAAAATTCTTAATTTAAAAATCAATATAAAAGATTTGGAATCTATTGAATAATTTTTCTAAAGTTATATAACAAGAAAAAAATTGTTGAAATTGATAAATTTATTTATTTTATGAGAAAAAAATATCAGGAAGTTTCGCCCTTTTGGTCTCATATTTAATTTATACATTTTTCTAACCTATTAGTATCCCCGATGAGTTAAACATAGTGGGAGATTGCACATTAACTTAAGATGAATTGTAAATTTTAATGTATAGGTTGATTTATTATGTTTAATTACACACGAGCCTATCTTTACTAAACTGCACTAAAATTTTAATGCATATGTAACAAGATAAAAAAATAAAACATGATCTGCCATTTTTCTTCATATAAAAATGATGTAAAATTGCAACTCATGTTCCAAATTTTTCCGTATTCAACTTTGCACTAAAGCAGCTTTAGGAGCATCATAGAAACGTTGATCTTCTTATACCAGAGCCACTTAAATCCTAAATTCCTCCTATGCCGTTCTTTCTTAGCATCATTCATGTTTATAAAAATAGCGTCATGAAATCACTTTGTATTTCATAATAATACACACTGACATCAGGTGGCAAAATTTGTTTTGACGTTCTCAGCTTAAAAGAATTCAGCCTTCGAATTTGTGGCGCTTGTTATCATGTATAAACCGATTACGCAGTTTTAGAGCACCGCAAAAAGACAAGTTTCATATATTTGGATTAAAAATAGAATACGGCCCATAATGTCTTGGTGGTAAGGTCTCGGCTTCGGAACAAGAGAGTTTCTGGTTCGAGACTCGATTTCATCGAAAAACCGTTGTATAAGCTGATCTAGGGCAGTCTAAATCCGTTGGAGCCAAATGCTCTGCCACTGGTATGATGTGGATGTTTGAAGAAAGGTGTGCCATTTCATGCGCCGTCTTCGTCATCTGATAAAGACTCAAAATTATTAGGTCATCCCGAAAATGACTCTGGTGCTGCTTTAAAATGGCATGTTAATGTAACTAACTAAATTAAGAGTAGAATATATCGAGCTCTCATTCATCATCGCAATTACAAAAAAAAAAGTGTGATACTTTAAGTGGGATCTATCTTGGAAAACAGACATAAATTTGAAGAATCTTGGGCGTTTTAAATAACGATTCGGAGTATATAATGTAAGAATTCCATTCAAGGTTTAGAAAGCTTTTTTTAATTATTCGCGTACTTTTTAAGGAATAATCGAGACGAGGGTTTCTGATTGATGACTTGCTGATTTTCCCAGCCAATTCCAACCTAGTTGTTCAAATAGTTTTACTCCTGATCCTTCACAGTTCATGGTAAGAAACTGAGTGCTGTCATGTTGCTCTTGATTCTTGTGAATTAAGAGCAATACTTGACTCTCTCAAATGTAAAAAACATATAATTATATAAGTTGCTAGCCACCTTTGGCGATCAACGAATCCCTATTAATATAGACCATGTTTAATTTTATTTGAATTTTTCGTACGTTGTTTGATGTTTAAAGATATTTTTAACCATTGAATTAAAAAAGACTTTATATTAAATTTTTATTAGGTTACATGTGGTTCATTTTCTGTATCTGAGTATCCTTCATGGAATTGAGGACTACAGTATGTTTGAAAAAGCTAAATACGTCGATAATCTATTTTCCAATTGAATTTCTATTTGTAATATATATATAGCATTTCTAATTTTTTTTCTCGTATTAACTACTAAGGTAATTATTTCAAATTTTCATCCTTAGCTTTAAAAAAAGGGGGAGGGGTCATTACAATTTAATTTTTGATGAAGCCAATATTGTTGAAATTTTTGTAACATTTGGGACGATAAATTACCCAGAAACTAAACAAATATAATTTAAAAGAAGATTTTTATTTTAAAATACCATAAAAATTAGAAGATATAGTTAAAAAAAATCTGAAATTTCGCTTAATAATTTAAAACTCCATTTTAAGAATTCATCGTGCGCTTTTCTTCCCACCAAAGAATTATTTGTGCAAAATTCAATAGTACTAGGCCAAAAGGTGTAGCCTATGTAATGCAAAAACAAACACAAGCGTAATTTTGTCTAATATTAGTAACAATAAATTCTAATTAAAAGAAGAAGAATATTTCTACATATTTTTTATTCATTCAATTTTTACCTTACTTTTTTTGTAAAAAAGCAGCTTTTTGTATTTTAATCTTTATATTTTGTAATATATGTCAAAAGGGAAAAAAGCATTTCGTGCGTAAATATCTTTATTAAATTCCCATGAAACTCATAGATTTCAGGATTATGACATTTCACATTATACAGGCTCCTCTTTTCATAAGACAAACTTTCAATTATCAAAATGGTTTGAAGACATAGCAAAAATTTAAATAGAAATTTAAACATTGAATCAATATGTTTAATATATAACTAGAATACATAAAAAGTGAAAAATTATGAATTGTTAAAAAATTTTAATTATTAAAACAATTAATCTCAATATTTTACCTACAGCAATGTTTTCGATTTTCGCAAATCATATTTTATCTTTCTGCAAATTTTAATGCGCATTCCTGAGTGTTTTTAGTATTAATTTATCACGTTTGCTGATACGTATCCTGAAAGGTTCCGTTATAGTTAATTTTACTGTATAATGGGTCATTTTAAGGGTATTTTTAAATGTATGAGGTTAAATAATTTTATGTGAAAATTTATATGTCTTAATTTTGAGGAAAACATGACAACATAGCTGCAAAAACTAAATACTCAATATCTTTGCAATTTAATTAACATAGATGTAATTTTCACTGTATTAGGGTGTCCCAATTTTCCCAAGGGTTAATTCCTTTCCTATTTCTATTATAAAATGAATACTCACTATTTACTATAGAATATATTATTTATTTTGTTAAATAGGAACCCTTTTGCTCTATTAGCTTCTTCCATCTCTCAGGAAACCTCATTATACCTTCTTTCCAAAATTGTTGGGTTTACGATAATAAATAATCATAAAGATGCGCTTTTATTTCGCTGATAGATTCAAAAGGCTCATCCTGAAAGTAATTTTTACTAATAACAGTAAGAAGTGATGATCAGATGGAGCGAGATCTGGAAAATATGAGGATTGAAGTAAAACATTCCAATTAAACTGTAAGAGCTTATCTCTTACGATTAATGCTGTATATGGTCTCGAGCTGTCATGATGAAAAATAAGGCCTTGTCGGTTTGTTAAAGCTGGTTTTTTTTTATATGGCAGATTTCATTTTATTCAGTTAATGACAGTATTTCTTAGAATTTTTTATTTCCCCTTAAAAAAGGAACTCGTAAAAAAAATTACGCCTTTCCTATTTCAGCCCATGAGCAGAAGAACTTTTGAGAGGAATAGACTCAGTTAGGGGTGTAATAGAACTCTGGTACGGCTGAAACTGATGATATAGATGTCTAATAGACAAGCCTGCACTCAGCATAAGATAAGACCATTCATAGCGAGATGAGAAAGAAACCTTTTGAACACCCCAGTACGTTTCAATTTAATTAACACATATATCGTTATTACTGTAAATTTTTCATTTATTAAAGAATGATATGAGAAACCTTGTTACAAGCGATATTTCATTCAGGATTTTACTCTAATTTTGAGACTATATTTTTTATAAAGATTATAATATAAGACGATTTTAAACAATCTAGTTTTTGTTTAATATCGATCTTTTAATAAAGCACCTACGAAACTTCTATGAAACGCTTCTAAATATCAATGAGTTAATCTTTTTGAAAAAATGTCATTACCTTTGTAAGATAACAGCGTGATACGCGGATTGAAATAATTTATTTTGTTAAAACTCTTTGAATATTAATAAAGAGAGATTTAACGGCAAGTTGATTATAAAAGTTTTGAAAAATTCCTTTATTGCATAAAATTTCTAATTTATAATCAGTTTCTAATTGAAAAGGCATCTTGTACAAAGAGGAAATATTTAGAAATATCGTATTAATATTCTTGAAACTTTCGAACTGTGTTATTCGGCATTAAAAATTTTAACTTGAAATTCAAAATGTGTATCATTTATAATTCTTTTTAATTCACTTATTATTCTAGTAGTAACCATAAAATTCAACTTCTAATCGCTATTAATCAGCAATTTCAGTCATGCGTATAAGTGTAAAGCATGCAATTCAAGTTGAAATATCTTAATTTTGTAAAGGTTTTTGGAGTATAAATACAAGAAGGCAACGATGTTTGGTATCATACTTTACATTTCCGTGATCAAGCAACTCAAAATGATTTCTCAGGTAAACATTCTTCCTACTTTAAATTTTTAAATTAATAATTCGATAATAATTATTTTATTATTATTAAATGCAGTGACTTGCAATTGATAATTCCAATACAGAATTTTTAAGTATCTTATTTTAATTAGCAATTAGGCCTTTTTTGAGTATAAATTTCTATATGGTTTCTGAAGAATTGCCTAAATTAATAAAATAAAGTATAAAATTAAAAAAACATGAGTATTTCATATGAATGAATAAGAGAAGTTAATTTTTTACAATATCTGCTTGTGTTTTAAAGGAATTGTAAAACTATTATGTATCTGCAAAAAAGAATAATATTTCAGTAAGAAAATTTTTTGAATTGATTATATATTTCCATTCGTTTCCAAGATTAATTACAGTTGATTTTTTTCTACGAAAATGCTGTCGCTATAGATAATTCGTTTATTTTTTAATGACAAATATAGTTATTTTATGTCAGTGCGGATATAATTTAATGGTATAGCAGGATTCATTTGTTATAACATAGTCTGCGATAGAAAGATATCTGAGAAGATGCAACATTCGGAAATTTATCAATAATTAAAAAGAAAACAATTATAGTAGAAGTTGATTAAACTAGAATATTATAATAAACAGCTTAATCCAGTTCTTCAATAAATTAGATCAAGTTAGTTGACCTATGCTTTTTACATTCTTAACAAAAAAATTTAAATGTCCAAAAAGTAAAGTTTTATTTAATTACTACTAAAATACAATTGCAATGAACAATTATTTTTATCGGGTATCTGGATTTAGAGAAGTAGATGGAAATAATATAGATATTGATTGCAATCCTGATAAAAAAAATCAAAATTAATTTTTAAGTAATGCTTAAGAGCTGACTTTCCTTTGATATAATTTTTCATTGCTTTGACTTTTAGGAATGAAGATCTGACCTTTATAGTTTTCATTGAGAATACTACTTTTAACGTTTCGGTACATAAATAAAAAGGAATAAAAGAAATTCTTTTTAAATTTTCAATATTTTCTTCTTTTCAGCGCATTTTGTAAATTTCATAATAGTAAATATGTAATAGTCTTGCCCTCTACTCTTTTGAAACTCATTAACATAAATCACTTCTTGTATTGAATCCACATTAAATATTTAAAAAAAATCATAATTTAGTTCTGAAAATTCTAAAACGTTGGATTCATTTCAAAAACATAAAACCACGAAAAGTTTTAGAATTCTTAGAATGTAGGAAACGAAAAAAGTAAATGGAAAAAATTATTGCAAAGTTCTAGCTTTTCAAATTTTTAACCAATAAAATTAAATAAAAATAATTAAAAAGATTCCGTAGAAATGAAAGTTTTGATATAATTTTTATGTTGTTCTATATTTATTGATATTTAGAAGATATATTTTACTTGGAACATAGAATGTCTGTCTCCTCTATACATTTAAAGCCTTTTATAAAGAAAAAAGATAAACAACTTTTATTTATTTTTGTTTTAGATTTTTATCTTGTCTGCTTTGGCAGCAACTGCTTTTGCCAGCCTAAAACAAGGTGTAAGTATTATATAAGTTATTCTTTAGTTGATTGATTCTTTAAAAGAAAGCTTTAATTAGAAACTCTTAATTATCTGCTTAGAAACAAGGTAAATCATTTTAAATTAATTAATAACTTTTATTCAAATTTAAAAAGTATAAAACAAATTATAATAATTTTAGAACTGCAGTTATTCTTAACACTAGCACCAAATTAGAAGTTTAAAAAAAGAAAGATTTATAAAAATAAACATTTTCTAAAGACTTAAGTTAGTTAGAATAAATGGAAATCAAATTTAACATCTAAATCAAATATGAATTGCTCTTTTTATAATTTAATATTTTATTTCGATTTAATTTCAGACTTTTTCCCAATTATTTATGATATTAGGGGCATTTTTAAGGTCTATTCATGGGAATATCATATATTTCATTATATTTTATTTTTCCCTTTGACGTCACAATGAAGAATTTTAGAACCACTGGAAATATCCATCCCAGAATTATCCATAAAAGTTTAATCCTTGAATTCAGTACATTTATATTGATTTTTCTAAATTTAGTTACACGGGATGTGACATTTTTATTTGATTTTCATTTCAAACCTTTTCTCAATCATTCATTATCTTATGTAAATTTTTCAAGGCGTTTTCTAGGGTATATCGTGTTCTTCCTCGCAACATATTATTCCTATTATAGCCATATCAAATAATTTTAAAATCACTGGAACGATCTATCCCAGAATTCTTCATAAGAATGCAGTTCTTGTATTTAATGCAATCACAAATAAAATTTAAATATAGCTGATAGCAATAAACGAAATTCTCAAAATGAGATACATTATAAAAAATTCATTCATAAATAAAAATGCCTCATGAAATATGAAAAATAAATATTCACTTATTGTGAAACGCTACTGTAAATATAAGGCAATTCAAGTTTTTAATTGACTAATTCTATTCTTTTTACGGAGTAAGATATAATATTCCTTCTTGAAAAATATCTAAACCATTTTTAAGCATTTTATTAAGGACAATTTTAGATCTTGAAATAATGTAATTTTTTATATATTACGTTTCTTCATGGTGAACAAATCTTTATTCACTTCCAGTCTCAGTTTTATATCATTTTACTAATCGATGTTCTTTCTCATAGTTTATCCTAACAATCAAGAATAAAAATCTTTTTGAAACTACAGTCCGAATTTTCACTCACTGCCAAATACTGCTTTAAAGATAAATCAGTTCAAAATATTAAATGATTAACTATATTCGTTTGATGGAGTAAGATATACAGTTATTTAATACAAAGTATCTACACTATTTCTGAGCAATTTCATCAAGAATAATTTTACTCTTTTAATCATATAATATAAACTTATATCATATGAATATTTTGTTTCTTCATGTTAAAGAAATTGTTGATTTTATTATTATAACGGTTTTCTGATCCGTTTACTTTCTCCTAGCCTATCCCTCATGCTCCTCAGCCTTACATGTTTGGCTACAGCGTAAAAGATATGCATGGCGAGCAGTATCGCGAGGAAGCTGGCGATGGCAAGAACGTGAAAGGCAGCTACGGGTTTATCGATACCAAAGGAATTCTCCGACAGGTCAATTACGTCGCAGACCATGGAGGTTTCAGGGCAGAGATCAAGACCAATGAACCCGGAACCGCCAACCAGAACCCGGCTGCTGTCAAAATCCTCTCTGATGCTCCCTATGGACAAGGAGGATATGCCAGGATAGCAGGTCTTCGAAGTGCTGAAGTTGGGTATTACAGAACAGACGTAGAGAAATCTGGAAAGAAATCTGCTGGATTTAGAGGAATCGCAGCTGGATATGGTAGAATTGGATATAACGGGGGTGAAGCTGAGAAATCAGGGAAGAAATATGCTGGATTTGAAGCTGGATATCCTGGATTCGAATATAACGGAGGTGAATCAGAGAAATCAGGAAAGAAAAATGCTGGATTTAGAGGAATCGGAGCTGGATATGGTAGAATTGGATATAATGGAGGTGAAGCTGAGAAATCAGGAAAGAAATCTGCAGGATTTGGAGCTGGATATCCTAGATTTGAATATAATGGAAGTGAAGCAGAGAAATCAGGAAAGAAATATGCGGGAGTTAGAGGAAATGTAGTTGGATATACTGGAAATGGGTATAACGGAGCTGAAGCAGATAAATCAGGAAATAAATCTGCTGGAGTTAAAGAAGTTGGAGATACTGGAAATGGAAAAACTGCAGAAAGTGAAAAAGGATTAGAAAAGGGATACACCCTTCCTGCAGCATATGGAGGCAACTAACTCTTTAACGTATTAGGATATGAATGATACGCCTTTTAAAATAGACTCTAACACAATTTCTAAATCTGAAAATACTTTTGAGCATATTTAGAAATATGGAACACTCCTTATTGTCTTTGTGGAGTCTTAAATTAATATTAAAGTAATGCTATCAATAGTTAAGTTGTAATAACTACAATATTTATTTCAATTTTTGAAATAAACATTTGTTTATTTTTGAATTTTAATATTCATTGTTTTCTGCTTTATATTTTATTATTCTATAAAAATAGCAAATGTTTTAATAATAAATTTAAATACAACTAATAACTATAATCCATTGGATATATTGAAATTAAATATGGAATATCCCACAATATCATAAAATCATAGAATAAGACAAATTTACTGTATTAAACAAGGTATAATTATAAATTTTACGGTCATTTTTTTTAATTCTACTCAATAAAGACAGATTGAACTTAACGAAAAAAATACAAGAAATCTTATCTTTTTTTTTTTTCTTATTTACAAGAAAATTTGCTCTCTGGTCTGCAGGTTTTATTGTAATGCGAATAATGTTTCTCCATTAACAGGAGGGAAACGAACAAAAAAGTGAACCGCTTCCCAAACACTTCTTTATTTGTTTCTTTCGCTGTGACGTACTCAAATCTGAAGCAACATAAAGGCTTTTTACTCTATATAGGATCTCTAAGTGGTATTAGACTGAACATATGTTATAATTATGCCAATATGAATCAAAAAAATAAAATACTGTTTAACAATTTTTATTTTAGTAACGTGCAATTTCACTTTTATCGTCTCATCCCCAAAATATACGTTTCTATTCAACTAAAATAAGGTTAGAAATTGTATTGTTGAAAAAAAAATATTTGAAAGATTAAGAGGAGAAAAACTACATCTTCATAATCTTCCTCATAATGAATAATAATATAAAGACATAATATAAATACATTTAGAATATTCAAAGTATTTTAAACTTTTTAAGAAATTAACTGAAATTTATAATAAACAAGCATAAAACATTCAAAAAATTTGGGGTGTGCTTTTATGTTTTAAAGTATTATGTTTTGTTTTAAAGTATTTTTAAATAACTAAAAGTCAATTTAATAGCTAATGTCAAAAGTTCCGGGAAACATAAAATTCTTATATGTAAGTATGAATAAAATAATAAGTAAGTATGAATAAAATAATTGCTAAAAATTAGCATTTGATTGTAAATACAAAATCATACGTAATTTTGAGCCAGTTTTATTTACGTTGGACAATGAAAAACAATAGAAAAAAATTAAAAATTAAATCCCCTGAAATTTTTTGAAATTTTTTAAAAATTATCTACCTTTAATTTTTTTTAAATATATGTTTCATTTGAACATGATTTTTATAGAAAATTGACATATTTATATTTTAATACAAAAACATAAAAAAATCCATAACACTGACTGGATAATTTCCAAAAGTGTCTACTTAAGTGAATTTTACCAACAGACGATGACATTTCGGAAACTATTAAAATTTTCACAAAACTGTTTCATACACTAAAAGAAAATTATCTTGTTTTATCAAAACGGAGAATAATGTATAAATAATGCAAATGAATTTATTTTTTTATGAAGTTTTAAACCTGAAATTTAAAAAAACGGAAATTTGAGCTGAGTAGTATAAGTTTTGTATAAGAGCAAGACTGGCATGATAAATGTTGGAATTCAAAAAAGTGTAGGAACTCTAAATAACATTTGAAATATTCACAAAAGTAAAATTCCTACAGCCCATTTGCAAAGCCTACTTTTGGGGAGACTGTAAAGGAAATTTATTGATATTTAAAAGTCCAATCTTCTTGAAAAGCGAAAGTTATCTGTCATTAGAAAATATCAATAGTTTAACTATTATTCTTTTATCTAATACAAGATTTTTATTTTTATTAGAAAAATTATTTTTATTAAACTATTTTTATAAAAATTGTTCTCATATTTTTTATAGAAAAATTATTTTTATTAAACGATTAAACATTTGACTTCAAAACAGATTGTGGATGTTTAATTATATTAAATTTACTATTTATCAGAAGTTATCGTTTGCAAGTACATAAGAGAGAAATCTGCTCCGTTTCTTATCATTCATTAAATTAAGGAAAATAAATTAGTTGATTTTTATATATTCAATGAATAAATGTGAACACTCATACCTAAATTTCTTTAATTAGATGAAAAGTGTTTTCAGAATATTCATTAAAATATTTTTATAGAGTTTAAAAACATTTTCGTTTATGTAGAAATACAATTATGTATTACGATAATGTGCCGGACATTTCATTCATTTGCAATGTCATTCATTCATCAACCACTTTCACTGTATCAGCCGCTACATAATGGAAACAATATTCATCACTTACTGATTCTTACAACAGCTTATTATAGTAGTTTTCTTAGGTATCCGAACACGTTAAAAGGTCAATTTTCGGAAAAAAAGACACTTTCCAAAAATTATTTTATTGAATAGACCAATCTTTGATCTATCCAAAACAGGTTTACTTTTGTCTCTACATTAATTAGAAGTCAAGATATTAATATTTTCGTAATGATGAGTAAACTGAAAGTGGACATTCAAATAACAGGAAGTACCAATTTACAGGCCCTAAAACATGTTAAAAATTTTTATAAACACCAATTTAGTTTTAAATAAGAAAAAGGCTTGGCACAGAAAAACACAGAATGACAATAAGAGCTTTAGCGGTGTTTTTGGGGAAATTTGTACCTAAAGATGTCTTTGTTAAGCTCTGAATCTTCAGATTTTGGATATTTATGTCTGTAATACATTTTAACCAAGGTTTTATAGGATTATTGAATATCCTTAAGGTTTTTGGAGAGTATCCTAGTGCAAATTCAGTTAAAACATTTGATGAACTTGACAAAAACAGAATAAATGATTTTAAGCAGCATTCACTGACAAAGACAAAAATTGCCAGAAAAAAAATTGATTAAAAAAGGAAAATTGTTAAAAACTGAGAAGGAAGAAGGTTTAACCTATAAATTTGGTGAATTGTAAGCATGCACACACATAATTTATTATTAAAGCCTGTTGCTATATACTTTAAATGCCTTTTTCTCAAAGCTGATTTTCACTTATTTTTTGCCCACTTCAAATCAAATAAGTCAAAATATAATTAACATATTATTATGAAATTTCATAGACATTGTCTTTATACTATTTTATAAGGAATGCACTAAAAGAATTGAAATTGAGTGAATAGTTTTTAATTTACAGTCTATTGTTTGAATGAAAATGTCATAAATTTACTAAAAATTTCAGGATAAATCTCCGACCGACTCTAAAACTTTATTTATTATTATAAATACATGATTATAGTTCATTCTCTAGAGAAAACTATGTTGTTTATTTTGGTATAAGTTTTGTTCGGATGAGAGCAATAGTTTTTGGTGTATTCAGTTTGAAGTTTTTGAAAAATGTGCTTAAATTTATGCTATTAAATGTCAATTTTGAGAAAATTTCAATATTTATATCAAATGTTGACATCCAATTTTGAATTTTGAATTTTGTAAACCCAGAAATGTGATTAAAGTATGTCTGCATCTTGTGTTTCTAAAAAAGTGCTGAGAACTTGTTCAGATACCTTAACAGGTCTTAATTTTTCCTTTTGTTTCAATGAAAGATTTTAACATGCCTCATCACTCAGTTAAAGACAGCATACTAGTTGTTGTTATCGTTTTATGACAAATGCAATAGGAAATAAGGAGGGGAAGGGGACTATTAGATTCAGCTGAAAACATGCAGCCCAGCCTGTTCACATCTTCTCTTTTATCGGAATAAAGAATATCCGTGGTGCAACCAAAGTCTATTTTAAAGAGGGCTGAAGTAATAGAACTGCAGCTAAAAAATACTTCGTGTCTAATTTCTCGTCTGAACAGTGTTTACATTCCTCATAATGTCTAGAATCATCAGGCAGGATCCTCATACCTCTCAGATGCTTCATTTTGTGGTTGTGATGTCTCTTTTATAACTTAGATTCTTCAGAGAGAATTTCTTTCAATTGTACAGAATCTGTGTCTTGCATCCAGAACAGAGGTTTAAAAGATGGTATCCACTGCTCCGACCTTTCTTGGTAAGAGTGCCGGCCTGCTCGTTTCCCTCAATGTCCACGTCAGCTGAGATCCATTACAAGGTGCAAGTCTTCTTTATTGCCACAACAAATTAGTCAGCAGATAAAAATATATTTAGAAAAAAAAAGGAATTATATAATCCATCAAGCAATTTTTAGCCAATTCACGATTCTAAGCTCTATAATTTCTCTCTATATTCATAAATTATGTTCTTGCTTAACCTTTTCGCTCAGATATTTCAACCTAATACACCTTTAAAAACCTCATGTCTTCGACTGATCGAATGCAGAATTCGATATAGAAGAACAGATTTATTATCGAAAGTGCAAATAGGGTTCATGTTTTTAGCTTGTTGCATTTATAAATGCTCACTTTTCAGTACTAGGTATTGATAGACTTCAGTTCTAACAGAATAAAGAGTTGGTATTTCAAAATTTGCACCTATTAAGTACTATAACTGGGCTTGTAAAAAAACGCTATCCATTTAGTATTTCATATTCTTTTTCTTTATCCTCCCTGAATAGAGTTAGGTGGAGAGATTGACAGACTTATTTTTGAGAGATTTCAACCAAAATTAGTTTTAAATAATGATTTTTGACTTATAAATTTTGTCCTTCTATTCTGTTTCAATTTCCAATAACAAAATCGAGCAGACTTCAAATATTCATTTTAATGACCTTAGGGTGATAAAAAGCATAAACATTTACTAAGATTTTTAGTCAATTTTTGTGAAAAATAGAATTTTTTATGCATTACAATTCCTTTAAAGAGTAGTAATAAATGTTTATTCCAAATATTGTTTCATCTCCATAAAGAATAATCTCATACAGCTCCTTAATAAGATAAACTGAAATTCATTCTTCTAATGAACTTTTCTTTTCGCAGCATATTCGTAATTATTATTATAGTGTTATATATATACTGTATCCTAAAAACAATAGACCGCGGGTTTTATTCCTGAAACATTTATCATAGACATATACTGTAAATTGCGAAGTTGCGCAAAGAAAAGTGCAAAATGTTATGAAGATTAAAATTTTCAAGAAATTAAACTTTAAAAAAATGCGAAATTAAAATTTTTATGCCCACCTCGTGTAAAAGAAATCCCAGCTCAATCCTCTAACAAGGTTGTGTAAGAAATTTTAGCATTTTATCACAAAAAGTCTCAAAGATTTGAAACTACATAAATGTTTAAACCGCTTTTCGATGCTTGGATATGATTTCGTTAAGAAGAAAAATCATGTCAGATGTTCGTGTTTGTTTCCGGATTAAAATAAAATTGTCAACATCTAATAGGCAGCAATAGATGCATTTTCTTGTAATTTTTAGTTTATTAGGCAACTATAAAATAATTTTAAAAAATAAATTGGACAATGCATATTATTCTACATTAAATCTAAGATGGCTGTTAAATTTTAAGGTGGGAATCAACTACAGAGTCTGAATTGTAATTTGATTTCAAAAGTAATTAAAATGTCTCAATATTTAATCTATCTCAATAATAAACCATGAAACCTTGAAAAAATTAATGAGCATATAGAAGATAAATCTGAATAGTAATGTTTATTCATCCAAAATTTATGCGCATTAAAAGTAAAGAAAAGACTTTTTTTTGCTATTGATACACCAAAATTTAATTACTATACTATATCCGTATTTTTGGGTGGGATATTCAACAAGCAAGGGTTTCTCAAAAAGTCTGAGATTTATAAGTTCAGTGATGTCGAATTTCTTGTAACAATCATTATTATATAAAGGCTATAACTGATTCCTTTTCCAACTAGCATTTTATCACTATATATTTTATTTGTTCTTCAAAAAAATATAATATTACATAAACATGAAAGGAGTATAAAGGAATTAAAAGCATAATTTCAACCCAAAATTTATTTATTGATAATTTAATATTAATTGTATAGATATTATATTCATATTCATATTCTAATAATATGTAATTTATTCGTCTGTAGTTTTAATAAATAACATTTTAAAGTATATAAGCAAACATTTTTTTTATACTCAATTGAAATTTGTGGTAAAAAAAAAGATCACATAGATTTCATTATTTGTTTTGTTGGGGAAAAAACGAAACAAATGAGTTGGTAAATATACCAAAAAGGTCGACTGAAGACGCTAAATCACTTCCTCATTGTCCGGAAATCAAAGAAGTGAAGGATATCATCCGGAAGTAAAGGATACATGCCTGATACCAGGAACAAAATATGTAAATAAAATGTAATCTTCGTAATTGGAATATGACATGTATTCTGTTTCTATTTTTAATTAGCTTGCTTTACTTCAAATTTCCTCCAAATTATTTCGAATATATTTTTGTATTTTTTTCAACCAAGGTAGCAGCCAAACTAGATTTAGGAATCGCTCATTTTATTTAATGACATAGAAATTAAAAAATTATGTCTAGATACAGTATTTAAAGAAAAAAACACTTGTTAAATCTTTTTGGACCTTTATATATTAGACCTTTCATTTTTGACAACAGTTGAATTGATTTAAGGATTTATTGATTTGGGTTTTCGGATATTAAGCTATTAATAACATATGTTTTTAAAACTTCCCTCCATTTCTTGATAAGATTATAATACATGATTTGAAGATGAATTTAAATTCATTTATATGAAAATTCTCTGATTCTGTGTCTGATTTTGAAATAAAGCATTCTAATCTTAAATTATCTAAACCAAGTGCCTACGTCTTAATGAAATGTAACAGTAAAAAATAAATAGGTTTAAAAGTCATAAAAGATTTCCCCACTATGTATATTTTAGAAAAGAATAATACATACTTCAAGAAATTAAATGAAATAACCTGAAATTATCATTGAATTTCTAAAGATAGCATCAAAAATAATATTAAAATTTCATGTGTAAATAGCTAATAATCATTATATTGGAAATGATAAGTTTTATAAAGCATAAAACTCTTTACTTAGTCAAAGGACATCTGAATTATAATATTTGCTGAATTAAAACAAAACTAGAAACACGCAATTAAGATTTAAAGCAAATGTACCTTACCTCCTTTATAAAAATATCAACTTGTATATGGCAGGAAAAAGTATCACGGTATAATTTTTTTTCGCAAAAAAAATATCTTCAATGCATCTTTAAATGATAATCATATTTTAAGAAATGTATGTAGTCTGTTGGGAATAAATATTTTTTCCCAAGTATCAACTTAGTAAAAGGTATTAGAGCATCAACATTTGTTAAATATAGCTTTAATAATCAATAAAGATAATGAATTTAAATTATCTCATGAAGCAAAATTTTATAAATTGTTTATCATAATCAACATAGCAAAGTTTCATCTTTATAATTCATCATAAAGATGAAAACTATTGTGAAAATAACGAAATTTTTGAAAAAAACGAAAAAATTGCTAATTTTTCAAATGAAATGCATGTTATTCAATGTCTTTAGTAAGTATTTGAATAAAATATTTAAATTAAAAAAATTTGAATTGAATATTGGAATTTGAAACCATATTAAAGTATTTTTACTTGTGAATTAATATT
>JAPMOQ010022559.1:0-12171 GCA_026543055.1 Argiope trifasciata | reverse complement strand
TTTTCTAAAATTGCTTTTTCCGACGCTTCCAGAAACGTCGAAGATGAAGTAAATTATGATTCTTTTTGGGTAATCGATGGATAGTACCGGCGGTGAGGGCCCGATTTTGGTTCCATTGCGCCAAGTTTCTAACATTTCTTTCTGAAATTTCTCGAGTTCTTGTTTCTGCTCGGATTCCTTCTCGGCTACTGCCTCTTCTAAAATATCTCTGACTTTTGCAGTGTTGTCAAAGTAATAAGAACCTGAAAGAACAAATATGACTAATTCAGCAAATATGATATTCAGTTGATTCAAAGCTTTATTATCACAAATATTTCGCCTAACTTTATTAAAACTTTCAAATATCGAATGATAAACATCAAAATATTTAGAATTCAATTCTGATGGCTCTAGTATTAGTATCCAATAAAGCTCAAAAGAACTATATTAACATAAACAGTCAAGTAATGCCCTTATTCTTGTTTTTAATGTCATGCATAAAATTTAAATCCTCATAAAAATTCTGACTTATTTGAAAATCCTCATAACAAGTTCAACTTGTTTTTGTCTTCTGCTTAGTAATCTGTCTAATTAAGTTTTTACCACTTTCTAGAAATGAGTTGTAGGTATCCTCCCGATATAGTGAACGCAAGCTATACATTAAATAACAACGGAAACCATTATTTTAATATTGGAGTCACAGCAACTTACACTTGCGATCATGGATACGAATTTGAAAATTCTACAAATTCTATACTCACCTGCAATTTCAACTCGGATATCAATCAAGTGCAGTGGGAAGGTGTAATCCCAAAGTGCATAGGTAAGATTGATAAAATTGCTACCTTTTATTCATTTTTATTCATTATTTTTAGAAATGATGACAATTCGAAATTTTATTTTCAAATGCAACCGCTTCTGAAAATGAAGTTACAATACACTCCCGAAAATCCAGCCTAATGTGGCGGAAAGACTGGCCGGGTAGCAAAAAAGCCAGAGTTCTATGAATTCATTCCTTTGCCCACCAAAACCAGAAGACATAGTTTTCATACCAAAACTCATTGTTATAATATTTATTCAGTTGCTGTTGAGTACTAAGCTCTCATTTTACCTCAATTTGAACGCATCTCCGACCCGGTGAATCATGGAATCAGTTGCCGGTGCCGTGTTGAGTTAAAATAAATATGCTAATATACTGCATTGCACGTTTCGAGAATGCATTAAAGAAAATGTAAGTTAAAGGATGTAAACTGTAATTTAATTTAAACATTTAAACATAAATTCTGTTGTATCCAACTTATGCACTAAAAATAAACAAAACCTGAACATAATTCTTACGAAATTTGTTACGGCCAATTACGGCCTAATTCTTACGAAAATTTGTTCAAAATGATTTTTTTTACTCTGATAAATGATTACACGAATATGCAAAGGTAATCCTAAGATAAGAGTCAAAACATGCAGTTTTTATGTTTTGAAAAAGTTCTTAATAGATGATTTAATAGACGGCTTGCCTTTCTTATAGAATTATAGGTAGTCCCGAACCGGATAATTGGGATATTTTTTGCTAGCTTCTCAAATCTGCATATGTCTACCAGTTCATCCTCTCAGAAATTCTGTTTTCCATTGAGTTAAAATATTAAAACATCCTCATAATTGTTTCAAGTTTTTTTCCTTTAATGGTTGATGGAACAATATTATTTTATTTCATTTAAATTTCTTAGGTACACAATTTTACGAATTTTAAATTTATGCATTATAGGAAATGCAGAAATTTTCATATTAAGTTATTCAAATTTTTATTATCCTCAAACTTTGATCAAACATTTCATAAACTAAACAAAAATCACAGAAAAATCGTTTGAAGCCGCATATCGATAAACTTCAAGATAACATTTTATCAAAATCGATAGACATATTTCTATTGTATTATGAAGCTGAAAATAAAAAAAGTAATACTTTCAAAAAAAGAAATTCAATTGATTTTACTTTAACTAAAAATAAGTCATAAATTCTAGTAAAGATACTAATTTGCTCACTTGTAATTTAATTTTTTTTGTATTTTGCTTTATAATCTGCTAATGATTTAATAATAATTTTATGAATATTAAATATGTGCATTACTAAGGAATTAGAATTTGAAATTCTTTAAAAATCATTGAAACTTTTATTATTACACTATTTACATTTCCAAAATTAAACCAAAATCTCTGAAGTTTCAAATCAATAAAATTCTAGATAGCGTTTTGTCAAAATTAATAGACGTATTTCCAGCTTATAATGAGGCTCAATAAAAATATAGTAATACCTTCAATAAAAAGTTCGTCTTCTTTTTCTATACTTAAAAATAAATAATAAATTCTTATAAAGATCCCAATTTGTTCATTAGAGAGTTACATTTATTGAGAGGTTTTTTCTAATCCTTTGTATTAAAATATGTTAAAGATGTTTTTTCAACTCTCTAGAAAGAAAATGTAATATTCTCCCAAGTATTCCAAACGCCAGCTTGTACGCTGCACAGCAAACAATCCACTAACTATTGGAACATGGATTTCCTTCTCAAATTACATGTTACAATAAATAATATTCTTCAAAAAAATATTGCTTTATATTTTTAATTATAGTTTTTCAATATATAAAGGTATATAGAAAAGAATATAATATAAAATTTAACAATTATTTCAAAAGTAAAAGAAAAATGACAATAGGTAAAATTGACTTATTTTTTATTGGTTTGTGTGATTTTCGCAGCAGGATTTTCTAGGGCATTTTAAATATACATGTTAAGAACTAGTATAAAAATCAATCTATAAATTATGTCTATTTTTCTCTTGTTATATTTATATATTTTAGTAATTTTTAAAATACATTATCACTGGAAAAATTATTTATTTTTGTATTATTTTGAGTTTTATTTTGAATATATATATTAGAATCAGTCGAATGCGAACTTTCATCGAAAAACGTATCTGTACAGTTATCATTATCACTAAAATCCCTTTCTGCTTCATTTAAAAGTGTCTAAAGCACTACTTCATAACAGGATCAATGAATTGGATAATATTTCGAGGCCTAAGTTTTAACGCCATATGCTACATCTTTTTTAGCACTGTGCCATTAACGGAGTGGTGTGGTCTTAGAGAACACGCTAAAAGAAATAACTGAAATATTTTTAAAAGCATCCATGGAAACCGGTTTAAAAAGCGCTCTTGTATTGATGGTCACAAAACAGAAAGCTACAGGGTCAATTGCGCTAAAAATAGAATAGGGTTACCGAAGGTCCATATCTAGTGGTCTCACAGACCGCACGTTCCCAGTTAAGGGTTATTTTAACTTCAAAAATAAATCCTAAATCCTCACAGACTTTAGTGGCCTGACAGTAAAATTTCGACTTAGGAACCGGAGAGTTTCAGATTCGAAGCCCGATTCCACCGAAAAGCCGTTATGTAAGCAATTTTGATGCATGTTAAATCAGTCGGGGCCAAAGGTTCGCCCCCTGGTATGGTACGAGTGTTTGGAGAAGAGATGCTAGCTCAGATGCTTGTACTCGCCATCTCACCGAGGTCCAAAATTAAGTGGTCTGCCCCAAAATAGCGATAGGGTTGTTTTATTACGGGGTGTTAATATAACTAATCTAAACCTAAATTTTTGTGCCTTTTCAAATTTATTCATTTAAGAGTTATATATTTTGTTGTTTAATAATCTGTTTTATGATACTTTTCAACATTTTAGAAATGAAATGTAAGAATCCACCAAGTATTCCACACGCCAGCTATATGTTGTACAGCAACACAAGCAATCTTTTCAGTATTGGAGCCACAGCAACTTATGCGTGCGATCTTGGATACGAGCTAAAAAATTCCAAAAATGCTGTACTCATCTGCACTTTCCACTCAGACATCAATAAAGTGATGCGCAGTAAATGGGTAGGAAAAAGGCCTAGATGCATGGGTAAGATTCTTGATTCAATAAATAATCGGCTTTCTTAAATTTTGTAAAATTATTCTGGAAATAATTCGAAAAATTCTAAATATCCTTTTAATTGTTAGAAATGTAGATATATGATTTCTGGCACATTGAGTGCCGCATATATCTATCAATACATTCGATCGTAAATTTATGCTGTGCTATTAAACCGTAAGTGAAGACAAGAATTTTCTCATTCAGTCAAGACATGTGGAGTTAAAATCATTCCATTGTTATTATTATTATTGTTGTTGTCTTTTTGTAAACTGCATTGGAATTTGCTTTGGAAACACAATACATTCTGGAAACCATGTAGTTATCAAAAATATTTCAAACATTAATATTACTAATGCTAAGTGTAATAATATTAAATGTTGGGAAGATGTTATACAAAAACCTTATCAATCTTGTAATGCGTATTTACTTTGTTAAAGAGCTAGCGTCCTGGCGTAGGGGTAGCGGGTCTACGGTTCGAGTCCCGTTTCTGGCCTGGTTGTTCTTCCTGTTTTCTATCCGTGAGTAATATGAATGTACCCCCTTGTAAAAAGAGTTTGTGCCAGCGAATGTGAAACATGAAGTGGTCAAGTCGTACTCTTGGCCCTAGTTGGTGCTACTGAAAAAAACAAGAGATGCTAATTTGAGCTTAAATCATTGACAGTTTCTGTCAGCGGGTTTGTAAGAATGCCGTAAGTAACAACAGCTTCTTTAGACGGAATTGCGCTAATCTTAACAGTTATAAGAATTTAGAATCTAATAAAAATGAAGAATGTTTTATTGTAAAATATTATTTTAAGAGTATTCCTTTACTGATAATATCATTTTTTTTTCAAATATGACTTTTCTGGGTGTACACTTTTATAAGCTTTAAATAGGATCATCATCAAATATGAAGACTGTTTATTCTTGAGCTTAGTCGAATTTTTTTATTATCAAAATTTAAAAATTAACAGAATTTTCTGAAAAACGTCTCTTGAATTTCCTGTCGACAAACTCTAAGATATGCTTTAAGGACCGCGGTGGCCAGGGAGTAAGGTCAACTTCGAAACCGAAACCAGAAGGTTTCAGGCTCGAGACCCGATTTCACCCTAGAACCATCTTATAAGCTGCTCTGGTGTACGCTAAATCAGTCGGGGCCAAATGTACTCTCGCAGGTGTGATGTGGAAGTTTAGAAAGGTGGTTGCCAGTTTGGGTCTAATCCTCTTTATCCACTGTTCACAATTACGAGGTCCGTCCCAAAATATTCCTAGTGTTGCTTTAAAACGGGATGTTAATGTAACTAAGCTAAACTAAACAAAGATGTGTTTTTGTCTAATTTGGCAGTTCTATCGTTAAAATTTCAATCGAAATAAAATATCATGAGCAAAAATAGTTTGACTTGGTATTTTATTTTTAGATATTAATCGTAAATCTGGTGAAATTCCTAAATTATTTATTTAAAAAATTTTCTGTCTTTATTGAATAATTTATTTAATTACTGGATTTTATTTCACTTTTTAGCAATGGAATGTGAGTATCCTCCGAGTATTCCAAATGCCAGCTATGAATTAAACATCAGAGCATTCGACACCCCTTTAGGCATCGGAGCCACATTAACCTACAAGTGTAATCATGGATACCAGCTGAAAAATCCTACAGATTCTGTCCTCACCTGTAATTTTAACTTGAACATCAATAAAACAGAATGGAAAGGAGTAACGCCGAGGTGCCTCGGTAAGGTGATTACATGTGTAAATAAGGTTACATGTGTAAAGAGGGTTTCTCATTTGTTTTTATGGATAATTTCTAATGTCCCTCTCGCTCCTTAATAAACAAGTTATATAAATAAAAAATTTAGAATTCAACAAAGAAAAAAAATTATTTACTTTTTATTAAAAAAATTATTAAGTACCAAAAATTATTGATTTTCCCAAGAATTGAACACGCATTCCTCAGCTTCACGTGAAAAGCACTTAAATCCTACATTTTATCGATTGAGCTAATGTCTATTCATTTCAATTAGCATTACAAACTGCTAAAACTTTTTTAAAGTATTAAAAATTCGTTAAATTTAATTAATAAGTTAATATTTAAAGAAACTGTATTATCTAATGTCATCCTCTACAAGTTTTAAAAAAATGTATTTTAACTATATATATATATATATATATATATATATATATATAAGAAACTTTAGCTTTACAGAATTGGCTAAAATGCTGGAGGACCATGGTGTGCCTTAGCTCTTTCGAATTTATTTAAATAAATAAATATTTATTTATTTATTTAAATGTGGCAATTACAAAGAATGTTAAATATTTATTTTACAATCGTATTTGCTTCAATATTTCACAATTTCTATGTAAGGATAGAAGGCGATATGTTATGAAAATGTTATTTTAGATTATAAGGAACTTACTTTCACTTTCCAGCTTGTCAAGTGAAATTTATTTCATTTTTTGAATGATGTAAAATTTCTCATTTGATCTTTTATTCACATTTTGAATTTACTTTTTTAAGACAGCTGTCCGAATCCCGGTGTTTCGTCAGATGGAGCGAAAAGTGGAAATTGTTGTTTCATTGGAGATGCCCTCGAATTTTCATGCAACTATGGATTTGAACTCGTTGGGAGAAACAAGATAGAATGCCTGCAGGGTCGGAATTGGAGTTCACCGAGGCCTCTTTGCAAACGTAAGCAAAGACGTGAAGCCATTGTAACAAATGAATTCTAAAATTTAGCTGAAAGAAAGATAGCTTTGCAATCCTGAATCTATTGATATTTCATGAACAATTGTTCCTGCTCTAGACATAGAGGCTTCTAATCAAAGGGTAGCGAACACTAGTCTATTTGCAGTAAATTAAGAAAAGTGAAACTTTTTTGCTTTATTGGATGGCATATTTTCAATTTGTTTCATTTTAAAGTTTCATAAAAATAACCCTTTTTTTAGAATATATCCCCAATTATGAAATCACTATCAAATTAATTCAAAATTCTTCATATTTTCTGTTAGAATTTTCACATTTTAAAATTTGTGTTTTCTTTTGACGAAGAACGAGAAATATATTTGCATGTGTATAGTTTTAGGGTGTTATTAATAAAAGTTTAAATGTTTTCGCAAATTCCTAATTTCCAAAGCATTTTAGGAAAAGTATTTAAAATTTAATATAATCTATAAGCTAAAAGCAAATCGTCTTTTATTTGTCAATTGTCTTAAAGATTATATTTAAGTAGCGTTCACACAAAACAAACTGTTGAAAGCAGTGGAAGACCACGGGATTCCATTGGGACAATTAATTGCCATTATCTCACTGCGATCACATGATCTTCATGAAGTGGGCGTGACCTTCCACTATGTGTAATAATTGATCTTATGTGAACACTGCTTAAAAATAGAATCAAAAATATAAAAAAGCAGGTATAAGGGATAGAAATAAGCTGATTTAAAATAGAATATGAGTGTGCATATATATGGATGCACGCATGTATGATTGGGCATTTTTGCTGGCAGAATCACTAATAACGTCTCATGTTTACGCTAAGACTATATAAGCTATAGTCCATAATGAAAAAATCACAGGTTAGAGAAATTCTCCATTCATATTTTGGCTCACGTGATGCACAGTAGGACATTGAATTCTACAATGTCATTTAATTCATCCATGCTTTGCTTCTTTCTCTTGAATGATATAATTTTTAAATGATCTTAATCCTGCTCTCTGTTATAATACAACTTTATGATTTGAATAAATTAAAAAAATACTTGCCATATTTTCTGTTTGTCATTTTTCAGTACATGATCGTAAAAATGACCAAAAAAATGCATGCCCTCAGGAAATATTATTTTTTCACGTTTTGATTTGCATGATGTGAAGCAATTTTGTAAGATTAAGCCTTTTGTCTACTCCAATAAAGGGTATATATCATATATCTGCTAAAAGTTTCTTGTTGTTATTCTGGTAGCTGTTGAATGTTGGCTCACTTCAACCATAGAACTGCTCTAGACTTCGTACTGCTCCTACTTTATCGAAAGAAGCCAAAGAATAAATAGACTTGTTCTCCTACCATTAAAATAGGCACTATATATTTGGAACCTGTAGATTTCTTTTATGTATACATTGAAAGCATGATTTGTGAATGTTCTACAATGAAATGTTAGGCTACAGAAGATGATACTTTAAATACTTGACATATTTAATAATATCGACATCAACTCTGTCAATATTCTGTTTCTTTTTAAAATATTTCTTAAGCTCATGGGTTTTTTTATAAAAAGAACTACTTTTTTTCCAGCGTTTGAATAATTAAAAATCAACCTATTTGTGCTCTTCGTTTTGACATCCCAATAGAACATTTTAGAAGCATTCTTTTTCTTACATTGTTTATTGAAAGTAAGTGATTCTGAGATATTTGAGGAACTTATGTAATGAAGCAATAAAATAATCTCGGATTAATTCTAATTATTTTAGCTGATTCAGACCATTGTGAACTTCCTCCAACCATTCCGCATGGAGTGGTCGTTGGTGACAAAAAGGGGGACTACTACCTCCCTTACAACGAGGTGGAAATTCGTTGCGAACCTGACTACCGCTACAACGGATCCACGAATTTCATAATGTGCGAAGAGGAAACCGGATGGGAGAAAGAGTTTGAAGAATGCGTAGGTAAACATTATATTTAATAGTTAATTTGATACTATTAAGTAAGTATTCTACCCTTAATGAGATTAGTATAAAAAGTGGCAGATTAGAGAAGAGCCAGATTATGAAAATCTTTAAATTTACTGGATAGAAGTTAAAATCTGAAATCATCAGAAAATCAGATGAATTTAGATAATTCTAAAATCATCCACTTATAAAAAGAAAGTGCGATGCAAGGTTCTGAATTTCAATTTGCATTGATGTACGTCCATGAAAAATTAGGCTTCTATGATCAATGAAATCTCGTTTTTAAAAACCTAATATATGAAAAAATAGAATATGAAAAATTATGGTCCAGTATGAAAAAATAGTAGGAAATTTTTAGAAATGCAACAATGAAATAACATTAGTCCTTTTTGAAATTTTAAAGTTAGAGCTTCATCTAAATTCAAACTATACATTTCCGATAGTCAAACATCAGCTGCAATGTACGCAAAACATGCCATGTGTGAAATTTGGAATTCTGTGTAGAATTAATACTGTAGTCTTCTTGGTAACTGTGTAACTAACAAAAAGTAACAACACCTTTTTTTTATTTTTCTACCATTCAGAATATATTCCATTTTCAATTCAACTTATTAATAGTGTAGTGAATGTCTATCATAAATCATGTATTGGTGTGAATCTATAAACTTAATGCTCTGTGTGCGACGTAACCCCATCGTCCGGGTATTGACATACTAGATGCTTCCAAAAATCTATTCTCTCCTTTATCTTTAAAACGCTCGCACTCTCGCTACAATGAAGCTTGTAGTCAAATTCAGTTACTTAATTTTTTAAGTTTAAGATAAATAAAATCTTTTTTTTAATATTTTGCAATAACTGGAGTCAGTTACAACTATACGCAACCCTAATTACGATAAGGTAACCAGCGGTTGTTAAACATTTTAAAATCTGTCGTTTGATATTTTCCGTTTTCAAAGAATTCAGACGTGGATGAAGTATCTGCAGTGGTGTTACTCTCATTTAATTCAGCTCACCAGCAAATTCGGTTTTTTTATGGTGAATGATACACTTAGATTAGCAGTTCCAAAGCCAATAACTACAAATGAAACAAAATTCAACTATTGTGCTACGCATATTTAATTTGAAGCTAATTTTATTGTTCGTGACATCATGATTAACCCCGATGAAGAAAATTCATACAATCAACTAGAATCGGAAATAATAAAAAAGGTTCAAGGAATCGACATCTCAAGAAATCCGAAAGTCCCCTCACAGGCGAGCAATTGAGAGATCTAGCGAGTTACTTCGTATTAAGCAAAGGCTGGCGGAAAATCTCACAATTTCAGTCACTCTATGGTTAGAATTCTTTCTACAACAAATGCTATATAACGTGCTATCTATTTTAAAATTTATCACTAAACTTAAAATTTATCACTCAATACCACTAAAGACACAGAAACGGCTGATAGGGATCGTCCATGGTAAGTAAAATTTCAAGCCCTGATTCTAGTACAAGTTTGAATAGGACTGATTCTTACTCAGATCTTATTGCGGAAGAAAGTTGCATTTTTGCGCATATAAAGCAGTATCTCTCGACAACCCAATTACTTTCGCTGCCAAAAGCGTAGATCTTCTGCTTCCAAGAGCACACGCAATCAAATCAATGTCTTAAATTTAAATGTAAACAAAATTATTTTTCTAACATGTCGCAGCAATTGTAGTGTGTACAGTTACACTCAACCCTAAATAAGACAATAGTTTCATTTTTTTTTTTTTTTTTGCAAATAAAAAAAAATTTAAATTAATTTTTTGAACAATTAAAACTATATTTAACTGCAATATTTTATTCATAAGAAATTACTTCATAATCGAATTCTAACAATTTACTTTTTGATATCTCTTCTACTGTAGAATTCACCTGCGAACCTCCAGAACCCTTAGTACACGGAACCATCCCAGAAATTGAATCGAGTAACCTGACATTATATCCTTTCCAATTTGAATTAACCTATGTCTGTGACAAAGGTTTCAAACTTATTGGAAATAGTTGGAGATTCTGTGACAGTAAAGGGTGGTCCGGGAAATCTCCAACTTGCGAAGGTAAAGATAATTCTTGCAGAGTTTTATTCCATTTGACTTTTTTTCATAAGAAAATAGAATTTTGTAGAATTTTCTTCCGATTTTCATAAAATTTTTCCAAGATATATAGCTGTAATTATTTGAAACCCAAATCGTCATGGTTAACGCCTATTGAAAAAAAAATGAGAAAAGGATATTTGTTAGTTTTATATGTCTTTTCCATGTTCAAAAAGCAATTTTTAACTTTTGATTTTTGCTTTTAATTTTAAGACCTTGAAGAACAACTTTTTTGAAGATAATAGTGCCAAGAGTATACAATTTATTAACTTAATATTTTAATCAAAAATATCCTTGTCCTCTCAGTTTTATCTAGATTAAGTAATTAAGTAGAAATAACAATTGCAATAAATAGGTCTGAGTATTTTTGTAAACTAAACTTATTTATTTTTATTTGAGATAATTCGAACATGAATAAAAATAATTTATAAAAAAAACAATATATATTTTTAAATACTATTAAAAATTCTTCAAGCATGTGAAAAAATTAAAATCAAAGCACTTAAAAAAAATTAAAAATTTCCAGTCAGATTTAACGTATTATTTCTATAATAGATGAATTTACCATATCAAAATAAGAATGGCATTTCTGAACGGGAAGTGATTGCAGGTTTCCTCACCCACAGGAAATATTATTGAAATGGTTTAGTTAGCCAAGGTATTATAGATTTTTTTCAAATTTTTGTTTAAAGGGAATGAAATCCTTTGTGTGTAATGTGTCTTTGTACTGCTTTTATCAAACGCTGAAACTTAGACGGTATTTGTAACATTAACAATATTTCTCTTAAGTTTCATACAAAAATTGTTGTGTGAAATGTGTTATATTATTTATATACAATTAGGTAATTGTGATAAAAATAATTATATTGTGAATTATTTGGAACATGATAGTGAATTAATTGAATTATAATTCCATACAATTTATTCGAAAGATATTAAAATACTCATTTGATTTATGCCCTTTAATTATATTATTTTGCACTTGTATGCTTTGAAAAGACGAAAATGAGCATAATATAATTCAAGATTATTGTAATTTCGCCAGGAAATGTAAGCTCATAACAGCATAGAGTAAGGCTATCAGGCCATTTCCTGGCATAAGGTCAGGCTTTTTCTATGTAAAAAAATTGGCTTTCAAATCTTTACTTTCAATATTAAGATTTATCATCAGTTTAATATTATTTTAGCATTATTTTTTTATCGTTTTTGGAGAAGTTATGAGAAATTAATATTTGTAAGCAAAACCAATTTTTCACATTCTGATAAATGAATAAATAATGCTAATTATTTGAAATATATATATTTCTGATAGTATAATTTTATTTAAACTTGAAAATAATGTATATTAATGGATTTTTTATGATAGTGAACAAGCGTTTTTGTTGATAAATATTTTAAGATAAATTTAAATTTTTACTACATTTAAAAATATATGCTATTGAGTTAAAAGAATGAAATGTAAAAAAAAA
>JAPMOQ010022554.1:0-10138 GCA_026543055.1 Argiope trifasciata | reverse complement strand
TCTTTATATCAATATTCAGTTTGGAGGCCAATCTTCTTTTTTTAAATTTTTACTTAAATTGAAAAATTCAATTTTGCTATTCAGGTATTTTCAAAATAAGTGTTATGGTAATATGAAAGGAAATACTCAAAATACGGTATTTGAATTTTAAAGAAAAAAGAACTGGTAATGACATGTTTCAAGAAACATTAAAAATTTCCGTAAAATAAAAGAAAATATTTACTGTGTTAATAATGCTTGTTAACATGAAAATTCAAAGAAAAGTTCCATTTTCCTTCGTGTGTTTGGTTTGCTTAACGAACTAATGAGAAAGTTTTATTTCAGACATTTTTGAATAATGTACCAAATGTTGTTTTAATTATCACATTCATTAAATAATAAAAAGAAACTTTTGATTATTCTGTGGTGGATAAAGTGAAATTAGCTATCTTAGATTACCGATTAGTTGGCTTTAGAGATGTTTCAAGATATGTCTCGAAAGTTTTCATCATTACAAACACGGATTTGACACCACACTACCAGAAAAATACAAATGTTTAATGGATTTAATGTGCAAACTATCTGCTACCATTTTTGGTATAATAGATATTCTAAAATATACAGTTTTAAGCATTAAAGAATCATATGGATGTTATCATTATATAAAGAATATTTTTAAAAAAACAAATTGCATAAAAAAATTCCTCGACATTTCATATGCATCCATAATATTTCATTTCGTGCATTTAATTTCGCAATATTAAGTGAAAAATGTAGGCATTTTGTCTTTCCTACTAGCCCGAATAAGTGTATATTTGTGTCTTTACTAGCCCGAAAGAGTGCATATTTGTGTCTTTTCTACTACTCCGAATGAGTGCATATTTGTGTCGTTTTTACTAGCCTGAATGAATGCATATTTTGAAGCAACCGAATGAGTACATATTTGTGTCTTTCCCTACTAACCCAAATGAATGCATATTTTGAAATAAGTATATAATTGAGGTGTCAAAAGTACAAGTCGAATTTCATTTGCCAAGTTTATCATTTCGAGTATTCACTTAAACACGAGAGGTTTATTTCAAAATCAAAAGACTTACAATTTTTATGTAAATATTTTGTTGTTACTTATGGCATTTTTACAAGTCCGCTGAGAGAAAGCTGTCAGGAATTTAATTCTGAATTAGCCTCCCTTGTTTTTACAGTGGCGTCACCTAGGGCCAAGAGTGCGACTGAGCTACTTCATGCTTCACGTTCGCTTGCACAACTCCTTTTTACAAGAAGTAGGGGGGGAGGGCATATTCACACTACTTCCAAATTGAACACAGAATAACAACCATGCTCGACCCCGGGATACACAGAGAACGGGGAAGACACACTACCCATGTGCCAGGACGGCTGCTAATGTAAATATTATGTACTGGATAAGTAAATAAATGTTTCCTGTTTCATAAGGTTCTAAAATGCGTTTTATTGGTTTTAATAAGACAGAAATGGAACTAAGGATAATTTAAAGAATGCACTTAACTTTCATTAAATAAAATATAAAAACAATTAGTGAAACTATCCTCAAATACATGGCACATTAATACATATAAAATTTTTATATGTTTTATGTATGTTAAATAATATTAAAAAGTAGCACTAAAATTATTCAATATCCGCAAGGGCTCGGAAATCTGTAACATGGCGCCAAGTGCAGTATTTCAAACCTGGCATTTGAAACTCCATCCTGTAATAGAAATACAGACCAGATTCTGAAGAGGGGGGGGGGATCAAAATATTCCATGAGATTTTTCGCATAGTGGAACACGGCTTATTCAATATATGGGATATAACTGACACACTGACACTACCATGGGGTGATTGATTGCTGACAGTAGTAATCTCATTTTCGGGGCTATACGATGGAATTTATTTTCGTCTATCTGGGAGACTGTCAAGTTTGCCCAGTTGTTTCATTTTCAGTATTATCTTTCATGGGGCATGTGGAGGTATCAGAACCTTTTGAACCGCTTTTAATGATGAAATTATTTTACAGTTTTTGGTTCTGTTAGAACAATTTTACTTGTAGGGCTTTTTCAGGAAACTGTGGCATTAAAAAGTAACTAATGCTTGTACAAAATTTGCCTCTTTTTTAAAACAAAGGATAATGTTAATATGTTAACAATAATATAATAAGACATATTCTGTAATGCAAATGATATTGCATACTTTCAATATATGCTAATAAATAACATTTTTGTTACAGCGCCCCGATTTGTAAATTTCGATACTTAATTTTTTTTATTGTGTCACATGCGCATAATTTCAATTATCTGTAGTCAAAATTTTATTTCATTTCGATTAATAGAACCCATTCTACAGCTTTTTGAAATAGGAAATACACTTATGGAAAAAAATCCCAACACTAGGAAGGAGCTGTGCTAGATAAACGAAATTTGGTAGGTGTGTTTATACATCTCAACGATGACGTCGATTCAAATTTCGAGCTACACGCGTAAGTGTGGCGCTAATAGCGACACTATGAACATGCAAATGAGGTTTGCTTTAAATAAGCGCTGTAAGCTTCGTGATCATTATTTACAGTTGAGATTTGACGTAGTGGGTTAATGTTAGTCAAGGATGCCTCTGAGAAGACGAAGAAGCCATTATCAGCAGCTCACTGAGTTTGAACGAGGTCGTGTTGTAGGGCTACGAGAAGGTGAGTTTTCTTTCCACGATATTGCTGAAAGACTTGGCAGGAATGCATCCACTGTGCATCAGTATTGGTGGCAGTGGTCAAGGGAAGGTACTGAATCAAGAAGACCAGGTTCCGGGCGGCCACGTGGTACTACTGAGTGGGAAGACCATCGTATTCGGCGTATGGCTGTGGCTAATCGTACTGCGTCTGCAGCTGAAATTCGAGCTGCAATTGGCAACAAGTGACACAACGAACTGTTACAAATCGGTTATTTCAAGGAAAGCTCCGAGCCAGACGCCCTGTACAGTGCATTCCACTGACTCCAAACCACTGCCGTTTGCGACGTGAGTGGTGTCAAGCTAGAGCTCATTGGAGGACGGAGTGGAGATCTGTTGTGTTTTCTGATGAAAGCCGGTTCTGCCTTGGTCGCAGTGATAGCCGTTTGTTGGTTAGAAGGAGGCCAGGTGAACGCCTGCTAGTGACCTGTCTGCGGCCTAGACACACAGTGCCTACTCCTGGATTTAGGATTTGGGGAGCAATTTCGTATGACAGCAGGAGCACTCTCTTGGTTATCCCACGCACCCTGACTGCAAATTTGTACGTCAGTCTAGTGATACAACCTGTTGTGCTGCCATTCATGAACAGCATTTCAGGGGGTGTTTTCCAACAGGATAACGCTCGCCCTCATACCGCTGTTGTAACCCAACATGCTCTACAGAGTTTCGACATGTTGCCTTGACCTGCTAGATCACCAGATCTTTCTCCGATCGAGCACGTATGGGACATCATTGGAGGGCAACACCAGGGTCATCCACAACCAGCATTAACCGTCCCTGCATTGACTGCTCAAGTGCAACAGGCATGGAACTCCATCCCACACACTGATATCCGACACCTGTACGACACAATGCATGCACGTTTGCATGCTTGCATTCAAAATTCTGGCGGTTACACCGGTTACTAATGTACCAACATTTCACATTTGAAATGGCTCTTCTCGCCAAACGCTCTACCTGTGATCTTGAAACTTTAATCAATTAAATATGTTACCTAGACAAATGTATTCCTAGAATTTCATTACTGTACAATAATTTTTTCTTGGTGTTGGGATTTTTTTCTATCAGTGTATATTTCTTGTTAATCCCGATATAGAATTCGTCTCACTAACTGTCTGTGAAGATGGTTGAATTAAAAATAAAAACTTCTTAAAGTATTTTTTTTTATTTCCGGATTTATCTGCTATGTGGAAAGATTTGGATCACATATAGTTAATATTGCATGCACGAGTTTCTTAATCCAATTGATTATTTATTGCTTAGTTTGGTTTAGTTATGTGAACGTCCCTTTTGAAAGCAGCACTAGGACCATTTTTGAACAGACCTCTACAATTTGAACCAAGGTCAGATGACGAGGACGATACCTGAGATGACACCTCCTTCTCCCCACCACACCAGTTGGAGGGCGTTTGGCCTGACAGATTTCACGTGCAAGAGACTCTCTTACATTACGGTCCTTCGGTGGAATCGAGTCTCGAACCTGAGACCTTACCTCCAGGCCACCGAGGCCCTAATTATTTATTGCATTTGACCACTTGAGGTTGCAAGAGTATATAGGTGGGATTTATTCAACATTGATGTTAATACCCACAGATAGTTGATGATGTAGTTGAAAGTTGTAATTTAATAAATTGGCTTACTGACAAATCTGGAATTCATTAGTAGCGAAAGAGCAAGACAAGTAAATCAAGTTAAGGGTGCCGTATACACGCCACCTACAATTTTCAAGCGTAATGTTATCCTACGGAGAAAATACGAAGATATTTTTCCGTTAGATATTGCGGTTTCTGTTTTATGAAATCAACTGCAATTGGTAGAAGGAATAAAAACACAGGTTTCTGTCTAAGGAATTTTTTCTCGGACTTTTAATAGTATTTTTTAAATATTTATTAAAATATCACATAATTTCGACTGCACCATTTAAACATTTTTATTAAAAAATCTATCATAAATAAAATAAAAGTTGCAAATATGAAACATCCGTTTGGGTATCTTCTTTCAGATGCATATTTAAAAAAATTTTAAAAAATGTGTAAAAACAGTATTTTAGACCTAAATTGGAAAAATAGTTTACACTTCCTCCCCCCCCCCCCCAATGCTCCTTTAACTCCACCCATTCGTGGAAGAATACTCTATAACCCCTCCCTTTACCCTCTGATTGTTTGTAACTTTTCTTATCTGGTTTTCACTACGTTTTCCCCTCAACATTTTCTTTCTGTCTTTTTTTATTTTTATTTTGTTTACCATCACAGCTGTGGTCATGTACGCAGGGGATGGGCTGATTGATAATGATGAGATTGTTGAAGTAAAATACCCAACATCCTATAGAAATATTTCTCCAGATGAGGCAATAAAAGAAAAAAAGAAATCCATTTTGGAAATTAAACAAAGATGGGAAAACAACTGTAAATAAGAACCATAAGTATTATTTTCAAGTGCAGGGTCAGCTACGTATGACGCAAAGATGTTTTTGTATATTTTCGATGTGGACGGAGAAGGGGTAAAAAACGGAAAAAATAACTCGTGATGTTAGATTTTGGCAACCAAAAAAATTGGAGAAAAAATTGAGCTTCTTTATTTTAACTGTTTATTGCCAGAACTTGTTGATCCAAGATAGATGAAAATTCGGGATCTATCTACTATTATTGAGGACCAAAAACAAAAAAAGAAGAAAACACCTTTAAATAAAGCACTTTCAAATAAATAAAAATGTTTCTAAAGTTTATTGTTCTCTTCACACTTTTATAACAGCACTTTTTTTCTCTTTTTCTTTTTTTTTATAATTCGTTGCTATTCTGTCTAAGATTTTTATCAATGTTTCATACATTTGATCTTGTACATAATGTTCATCTTATTTACATATTTTACCATAAAGGGTAATAAATTTTATTCTTAATGGAAACATTATATTGCTTTTATCGGAAAAATAATTACTGGAATTAAATTAATTTAAAGAGAGGTAAGATATAAGAAGATCTATATCCTCTTTTATTTACTAATATTTGAATATTCTCATATTTCTGAATACGTTTTCTTCAAAACTTCTGTAATCTATACTTATAAAATAAAATGCATGTATATTACATTAGTTCGCTAAGCAATATCTTTCTAAAAAAATTTAAAAACCCGTCTAAAATTATTATTTTTTGACTTTTTAGGGATCAATACAATTTAATAGCTTTATTTTATGTTTCTGATTTTGCTAATATTTATCAAGTTACGAGTAACTCCGTGAAAAATCTGCTAATTACATTAGTGATTTGAGAACTATTTTAGAAATCTTAAATAACGCTTTTAGAAAAATTTTCATGCATCGCTTAAATTAAAATTTCAACAGCAAAATGACAACAAAGTAATATATATATTTTTAAATGTATATTAGCATTTCTGTACCCATATATTTTACTTTTGATCTTTCAATCTATTCACGTATTTACATCAATTAAATTTGGGCTTTGAGAAAATAATTGTTTAACAGAACAAGTAAAAACCAAGTATTACGAGTACTGAAAAATGATAATTTTGATTAATTAAAAATGAAGTGAAATTTTTGCGTTTTACGTGATAATTTCCGAGAATATTACAGCACAAAAAGTTTTTTCAATATTTTTAAATTCAAAGAATAACCTTATTAATAATGTCACTCTTTTGCTGCACATTTTTTTTCAAATTTTTAATCTATATTTAAAAAAAATCGTAAATGTATTTTAATATATATTTAATTGTTGAAATGAAACCTAATTCTCTTTCATTGTTGCGACCAATATTTCTTTTGGATTTTTTTTATGGTGAAATTATGAAAAACCGGTTTATTGTTACGTAATGTTTAGATTTCGATATAAAAATATAATTTGAATATACTTTTTTAAACAGGTTTTAAAAAGTATATTCAAATTATATTTTTATAGCAGGTAAACAGGTTTATTCAGGTTTCGTAAATATGCAACAGTGAAATTTTTATAAAGTGCATCCATGTTTAAATCCTGTGACTCTTTAATGTAATAAATTATTGGATGTATAAAAATCAATACTAGTGAAATTAATTATATTAGATGAGAATATAATCTGTAATGCTCATAAAAAATGCTGAATGAGAAAGTTTTTGTGTTAATTAAATTTTAAATATTTTCGTTTTTCCAAGTTCCCATTTTTGTGAGATTATTGAAAATTAGAAAGATGCCTTGGACAGAATGTGGAACAGTATAAGTTTTTTTTAAAAAACTAGTAGTAAATATTGCATATCAATAGAATTTGAAGTTAAATATACTCTTGTGAGTAAGTGATCCAAAGCAAGCTGATTTTAGCAACCATAAATCTGGATTATAAAAATTAACTAAAACTAAGTTGATCGCTTCTTTCATAAAAACTTTTTCTTATATGACAGAGATATAAGGTTTTTTAATGTGCATTGGCATTCATGTAACAATATATTTTACAACATTTTTCTTACAATTCATGGTTATATACGAATAATCATAATTTCTATTTTGAGCGAAGCAACATTCCTACCTATTTATTTAATTGAGTCTCATTAAACAATTTTCTTTTTAAATTTTAGTTACTTACAAATTTAAAAAAAGCTGATGAGTCTTCAGAAATGCTGAAAAGTTTTGACTTATTCCGGATATCAAAGATAGAAAAGTTTGCGGTTACTTTATTCTTTTCTTTGTTAAATATATGTGACCATATTATAGATATTATTACAAAGCTAAGAGAAATTTTCAATTTGAAACATTCCAGAACGAGGAGACATTTAATCTAATATATGCAATTTCGCTAATTATTTTTTCTTCCAATTTACGCTTATTATCATATTCAGTTGGTTATATTCCACCGTTAGGATAAATGCTGTTATTTACTTTTCTAATATTATTTTCAAAATATTCATTTTTTCTTTTTAATGTGGTGCAAATGACTCATTTAATTAAAATTTAGGACATTTTCTTTTTTTGAGAAAATTAGGGAGAAATTAGTATCCCAGCTACATAGAAATACCAGGTCATATCAAATTCGTAGCATGAGTTGAAAAAATCACTTTCATTCGTTTACTTCATCATTTAAACCTTTTTAATATTTTTAAATAATTAATTTTAAAATATTAAATAAAAAAAATTAGGGACATTTCATTTAAATTCACTGTTAGTACTAAATCTATTGAGAAAAAGGATTGAGCCCATTGTTTAGGGATGAGTTTGAGGTCTTACATTTACATAGGCACATAGATCTTCCCCAATTCTCTTGGATTAAAAAATCAATAATCGTATTTATTGCTAAAAATGAAGTCTTGTTAAACGAAATACTATAAATATTAAATTACTCCTTCTAAATTACCGGATTATCTAATCTTAATTAAAAGAATTATGAAGAGCTGTTAAATGTCCCAAAATCGAAGTATTTCAATAATTTATCAGTTATGTGTTCTATGTTCTAAGAGTATTTCTTACATTCATGCCGCTCTCAGTACGATTTTCCGTGCAACTCTAAAAAGTATATTTTAAAAACAAGTTTGGGTGGTTCAAAAAACCCCTCTCGTGATGTACAAAGACAGTGTCGGTTTTCAGAAGACCTCTTCAAATAAGGGAAAGTTTTATTGGGGGCAGTTCGGTGGGTCGGTTGACCTTCTGAATGTCGCACTCCCACATAGCAATATCTCTTGGGGACTAGGAATTCTTTTCTTGATGGGTGTTATTCGGCTTGTCAATCAAACCTTCCTTCGTTTCATAATTAAAAGATGTAAACCACAATGTATGTATTTATTACAGTTGCAATAATAAATTAAGTAATAATATTCTCTGAATATTATTATTTCAACCAAAGAGACATTGATTACCATAGGTCATAACCAAACAAAAGAGCAAACATTTGGCGAGCTTTCATAAGAATGGCAGAATTGTGTCGTGCTTGGCGGAAAATCTCAGCATAACGAGTAATTTTTTTTTCTTAAAATTTCCTTGATTTTTTCAATTTTTTTTAATTTGTTTGAGAAGTTGTTTTAATCCATCTCAGCTTCGATTGCCTTATAATATAAGCATGCGATTCTTCTTTAGAAGCTTTCGTCAATTGCATTCTCTTTCCTTCTTTTACTTTCAACCATTACAAAATTATTGTTAGAAATGAAGAAAGTGACTTTTCTTTAGCTCGTACCTCTAGAACAAAAATATCAGTCCTCGCCTTAAGCTTTGTATATAAGAAATTTAATCAATAGGTAAATTTCAAATTACTACTGTATTCAAAAGAGAATTTAGGGTACTTTTCCATTATACAGGCGCAAACCTCGCCAAACACTTTTTGGCGACAGCACACTGTCTCAGTTTTGGCGCAGGCGATAAAATGGCTGCGACCTTCTTTAAAAATATAGCGGCAAAAGTTACCGACGGCGATATTCCGTTTGGCGTTGGTTGAATCATTATAGGCGATTTTTCGCCTGCGCCGGTATAATAGAAAAGTACCGAATATAGCATGATCTGTATTTATCAGAATTCCTCAGGTCTGTCAAATTTTCATTTATTCATTACAATAAATCGTTGCCTATCCGCTGGCGTTGACAGGTCGAAGGGATAATCCAAAAGCTTATTTAGGCTGTTATGGGAGCTGTTATTAATCCCGTTAAAATTTGTGCTCATTATTGCTCATTTTTAGAATCCGAAACCTTCCATGCTTGTGCATGTATTTCGTCAAAAAAAGGGCTGTTAGGAAAAAAATGAAAGATGGTGATATTTGCATTCAGCAATAAAAGAGATTCAGATAATTTGTATTGTTAGAAGCGTAACAAATGCTTGTTTATCAGCCTTTAAAGAAACATTGTAAAGTGCTAGTCACGGAATTTTGAAATAAATAGTAGGTGAAGTTTTATTTAAAATATTTATTGCTATTATTATCTATTTAAAAATGAAAAAAGCGATGCTTGTCCTTTTAATCAAATCACAAATTTGATTTAAATACCAGACATTCTGCAATTCCATGTTTGCAGAAGATCAGGAATAAATAGACCTGACTTAAAATTAATATCCATTCACTCTAATTTAATGTTTTTAGGCTGACTTTTCGTCATCTATAACCTATACAATATTACTATTTTAATCCAAAAGCTATTTATTATCATATGTCGTAATCATACAAAATAGCAAACATTTGGCGAGTTTTCATAAGGAAGCCAAATTTTGTCGTGCTTGGCGGAAAATCAGGTTCTTATTTTAAAGTTTACATACAGATAAAAAGATAGCAATTTTAAATAAAAAAAATTTTAAAAGTAAAAAGAAGAAGAAAACAACAAATTGTAATCTATATTAATGAGCCTTTTAAATTTATCACCAATGCGGTTGCCCAAATAAGCACACGGTGCAGTTTTAGTAATTATTAATTAACGGTAATAGAGTCAAAACTCACCAAATGTAGCACTAAAACCAAATTGGTGCAGCAACCC
>JAPMOQ010022551.1:0-16514 GCA_026543055.1 Argiope trifasciata | reverse complement strand
TTTCATCAGTCTAGTTCAGAATTATCTTTTTTCCAAACAGAGAGGTATAATATTTAATATATACCTATTTAACACAGATATATCTTAAATGTGAAAATACGTCAAAATGAAGAGCTCGTTTTTTTTTTACGGTTGTAATATTTTTTTTTCTTCTTATTTTTGTATAATGCTTGATAGACAAGAAGGGGATGAATTTGGTGGTAAAGTCTGGGTTTCAGAACTGGAAGGGTTGCAAATTCGGGGCTTGATTGCACCGTAGAGGCACGAAGTAAGCGTGCTTGGTGCAAGTCAAACTCGTTGCGGCCATGTCCTTCAACTGTTGTTGCGTGGAAGTTTGGAGAAGGGGGCAGCCTAGGTTAAGTCCTCGTCATCTGGCAGCGACTCAAAAATACGAGAATTGTCCTAGCGTTGCTTCAAAACGGGAAGTTAATATAAATAACTAAACTTAAAAATTATATGCAAGAAAAAACATAATAAAACGTAAAACTATGTTTTTTTTTTCAGTTTAAAGTAAAATCTCAAATAAAAGTAATTTTCTTACAAATGTTTGATGTTTTTCAATGATTTCATTTAAAATGTCTTCAATCACATTTATTCTGACTTTATTCATCAACCATAAAACTTGTCATTCTTTAGGAATCGTTGTATTCATAAAAATCTCTGAACTGAGAAATTGATGATGGGTCATCTGTATGTTCAAATATGATCAAATTTTAAAATATCTGAAGTCGTCAAACATTTTTTAAGGAATTTAAAATTACAATGGATGTTATCCCCGGACACCAAATCTCCTTCATTTAATTCTTTTGTTTTTCAAAAAATTGTTTTAATAAAATTTTGCCGCTTTAATGTCAAAATAAAATGAATTGTATTTTTCTTCAAAAATTAATATATTTATTTATATGAGCAATAAATTCTAAGTTTCTTCAAAATATTCCAATCATTTTATTTCCTTTAATCTATTTAATACATCCAGTTATATTCTGCAATTATCTTGTATTCATAATGTTAGTAATTTATATCGCTCACAAGAAAACAATTTCGATTAACTTTAGTGATTCATTACCCCTAGTAATAAATCACTAAAATGCAAATGATGCAGATATTTTATGTAACTATTTTTTTCGCTATTACAAAATTTTATATTTTTTTCAAATATAGAGCAAAACCGATATACCTAAAGTTTCACAAGAATTAATTTTCAACGACTTAAAAAACAAAATTTTAAAGTTTCTTTTGAAATAAGATTTTGTGAAATTCATTTTTGAAATAAAATTACATGTTTTTATAAAAAAAAATGAAATTTCCCGAAAGAAATCCATTTTTGAGTTGTTAATTTTATTAAAAAAATTTACAGGAGATTTAAAATTATCTTTAAAATATTTGTTGCTATTTTATTTGCCCTCATTTAAATAAACAGTCTTGAATTTATCATTTATTTCAGTCACATATTAAAAATGCTATTCTTTAATACTCATAAAATATTTTTAAATTCATAGGAATGAATCCTAAAATTAAAACTATTCTCAAATTTTTAAGTTTGGTTAGGATTTAAAATTGTACGTAGATGCATTCCTATAATTTTGAATTATTTATATTAGTATGTTTCCAATACTAATTGGGAGAATAATTGTTTTATCTAATTAAAAATATGTTTATAAAAACTTCTGGCTTATGTTTATGTTTATAAATAATAATAATAATAATATGTTTATAAAAGAAAATCGGGGTGAGAGGAAATATAAGCTGTTTACATTTGACAGTGATGAGTCGAGGTTTTAAGAAACGAAAATATTACAAATAATTAGTAATATGGAAGAAAATAGGTACTAGTTTGCTGTAAAAAATTTTAGTGTAATTTTTATTTAATGTAGGGAACATAAACATTAAATTATGAAGAATAAGTAAAACATTTATATTCTGAAAATTTGATAATTACTTTTTACAAAATAATAATAACCTTTTTATAATAATTTGCTTCTTTATTATAAGTTCTAAAAATTTTTCGGAAATATTTTAATTCCTCTATTGCTTTTATTTCACAATATTTAATGATAGTGTGTAAAATTTTCTTTCTATAACTCCGAGGAGCTATTTTTTCCCACTTGAACTAGCCATATCGATACGAAATTTCGAGCTAAAATAAATACAGCATAATAAATACAACAATCACATACTCATGAAAAAAAAAGAATTAAAAAGTATATATTCATGGAAATACAAGGTCGAAGGTGAATACTAGATATGTGCGTTTCACGTCGCAATGAAATGGAATCGTCGAAAATCGTCCGTCTCAGAATCCTCTGATGAACAATAGTAATAATCCTCTGATGAACAATAATTTATCTCTAATTTAATCATCTTTATCCTTAATTTAATCATCTTGCCTTCGTTATCTTAGTTACATTATCGTTTCGTTTAAAAGCAAAACTAGGACGATTTCTGGATGGACCTAAAAATTTTCAACCGTAGTCACATGATGAGGATGATGTGTCTGAGCTACAAACCCTCTCAAAACTTCTATTTCACATAGGTGGCAGTTTGGTGAAAGCATCCTTCGCAACAGAAAAAAAAAGTTTGTGAAAAAGAGGAAAGATCCATATTTCACAGGAATGAATTCGAACATTTGGGTTGCAATTTTTATTTTTAAATGCCAGTGACCTATATTTATACAACTGCTACAGGATGTATAATTCCAACATAATTCGAACTTCCTTTTATATATTCGGGCGCATGCTTCATAAAAGTATCGCGTTCACAAAAAGCCTTGATTTAAAAACGCCAAATAGATTGCAACGTTTTTCGCCACATATATGATTATAAATTATGGTAAAAGTTGTTGGTGTTTACCTTGTCTCGTTCTTGTTTGTTTTGCTCCCGTTATCTGTAAAATGTGTCTTGGTGTATCATGGCCAACTCTTGCTCTTGTGCCATAAAATTCCAATACGATCCTATCCAATGATCTCGTTATCTTGAATGCAAATGATTTGTTTCGTTTTAGTTATCACACTAACAAAAGCAAGAATTCATGAAAGCAGTCATAAGATTTGATATTTATACGGATTTAAATTATTGACGAATTCAATTTGTTCCCTCTTCAATGAAACCAATTATCAAAAGGGACCGCATTCGTTTGGTGGTAAAGTTTCGTCTTCTGTGCTCGTTTCATTCCTCGGAGTCAAACGTCCTATCCCTGGTGTGGTCTGGAATTTTGGATAATGAGTGCGAGCACATATGTCAACCTCGTCAACTGACCCCATCTAATCAAACTGGAACGAAATTCAAGTTTAACCAAATACAAAACTTCGTAATATTATCAAAGCCTCCTGGTTTATCCAGGATGATGCTTTGTTCACAGATCTTAAGACTCCAAACGACGATTATTTCCTCAAATAACTTTAAAGCTTTTTTTAAATTAACACAGAAATCGAGAAAATCCCGCAATCAAAGGGCAAATTAACTATTTCCATTACATTGGGAAATAGGTCCATCCCAATGCTAAACGGACATTGCCACTTAATCTCCATAGCTTCATCTAGAATTTAAATTTCATCTAAAGAACTACTTCAATCTGCACCTTAAGCGCATACAAGCTATCTTTTTTTCTGCCAAACTGACTCAACAGTGATGTATTGCTTTTGTTTTTTCCTTCCTGCTACAATTTCAAACTGTGTAGAAGTTCCTAGCTTCTACGGTTTTAGTACAACAATTTCAATGTACAATTTTAAATTCAATTCCTCTTGTTTTTATTTTATATATTTTTTTTTTAGAATATTTTTGTGTGAAAGTCTTAAATTCGGAAATTTGTTAAAATATAAAACATGGATTTTTGCCGAATACAATTCATTTGATGATTATAGTTCTGATATTAAAAAACTTAATTTTTAAAATTTAAATTATGAAAAATATATAGTATTTTAAAGCTTTTCATGCATGCAAAATCTCATCTCAGGGAATAAAAAACACTTTATATCAGTATAGCTAATTCTAAAATCATAAAAAAGTATAATTAGAAAGAAACTACTGAGTTCTTAAACATTTTTGAATTAAAAAATTCATAACTATTTTTCTATATCACAAAATTATAAAAATCTGAAAATTTTCAAATTTAACATTCATTTTTTCTTAAAGAAAGACAAATTTGAAACAAAAAAGTTTTTGGGAAACCATTACTTCAGTTTTAATAGTTTCGAAGTCATGAGAGAAGAATGTTTTACCTTCATCAAGTAAAAATAAAATTTTAAACTTTTATTTATATTATAGAATATAATTTAATTTGGTTGAAATCTCAAATCTAATCTAAAATAAAGCAACCGCATAATATTTTGGAAATGGTGGGAGCTCTTAAATCCAATAGGAGTCTCTGTCTTCACAACCAGCTAAACAATTTTCTTATTGATTCGCTAAATGTTATTTCTAAAATAGGCGTAGCAAGGAAAAATTAATTAATGTTGGTTTTTTTCGGAATATGATTTGCTTAAATTACACAATGTACAAATTTTGCAATTAGTGTAACAATGTTCTGCTTAATTCTGAAAATGAGCGAAAAAATTTATGTTAAATATCCATGGTACCGAAATTTTTTAATTAGCTTCGCTTCCTAATGTCATAATACTATATGTAAGAAAAAAGACTAAATATACATCTTTAATTACAAAACGCAATATTATGATTTCTTATGTTCCTGAAGCCTATAGTACTATTTAACCAATTGTAAGGCACAAGATTGAACGAGAAAAAAGAGTATAAAAAAAGAAAGAAGCAACACACCACCCAGGGATCTTCAAAGAGAGTTCCATCGGTATTCAATACTACACTCATTGTTTATGAGTTATTATTATCCAACTGCACTCATTGTTTTGGAGAAGTTATAACTAGAGGGAGGGAACAAAAATACCTATGCGTTTTACTTACAGGAAAAATAGATTACTAATTGAAAAGGAAAAAAAATGATGATTCTCATTGTCAGCAACTGTATGACATGTATAAACATGTAAACAAACATTTTAGAATTAGAAATCTGTAGTGTCCTTCTGGGTCCTGAGAGGGGCTTAAATTTTCTTAATTTGATTCACGCAACATTTGCGACAAAATGATGAGTGAGTTTGAATAGAAAAAAAATTATATTTCTCAAGAGTGACTCCGAATTCAATTCAAGTGGAGCGTTTAGATATATGTTAAAAGTAGTTTAGTTTTATTTAGTTATATTAAAGTCCCGTTTAAAGCAGCACGAGGGCTATTTTGGGACGGACCTCATAATTTTGAACCACTTTCAGATGACGAGGACGACACCTGAAGTGGCACCTCCTTCTCCACACCACACCAGCGGGAGGACGTTTGACCTGACAGATTTAACGTGCAAGAGACCCCCTCACACACCGGATCTTCGGTGGAATCGAGTCTCGAACCTGAAACCCTCCGGTTCCGAAACCGAGACCTTACCACCAGGCCACCGTGGCCCCATATGTTAACTGTAATAACATGTCAAGAAGAACGGAGATTTATGAAAATTCTTTAAACAATTAAATAAATCTGTACATAAAACCAAGCACTTTGCTAAAGCAAAAGCTATGCTTTTTCAACGAAGGAAATAAAAACCATATGACAAGGAGTGTACTATTTTTCTATGTTTTTGAACCCAAACTATTTAAAAAGTTGCTGGTAATTAAATGTTTTCAGCCATGTTCTTTTTTTTGAAGTAATTCTGTATGTGTGACAGTTAAGAACAAGAACTTATGAAAAAAAATCATAAAATTATTTTCACAATTAAAAAAATGAAATACGATTAGAATTAAAATGTCGAGCAAAACTTCTCTTTCCCGCCATTCTTTCTTAAAAAAATAATTTTTCAATACAAGATATAAAATCCTGGTTTTCTCTTTAAAACTTGAAATTAAGCTTTATTTACAGGGAGGAAAATATATAACATTGAAATGAGCTTAGAATTATTTCAAATTTGATTAAAGTAAACTTTGTTGCTGGAAGAAAAATAAGTTTCATTAGCAGATAAAATAATCTTATTTCACAAGAACACTTCCGGATCGAGTGATGCATTTGACAATAATATGTCTGCCACGACACACCGAAAAAGCTAACCAGCTGGTGTGGTTTGCAAGTTTTGCAAGGACGTGCCAGATCATTTGTAATTCTCATTATCTTACAGATGTTCAAAAAAAGGTCCGTTACAACATAGTCCTTGTGTTGATTTAAAAGTGGATGCTAAAAAAACTATAGAAAAGTAATCCGAAAAAGCAAAGGCAAGTATGTTTCTCCATGGAGTTCGGGTAAAAAATAACCATGGCTTACTGGTGCTTTAATTAGATATGTAAAGAGCCTAAAGGCCTAGGCACTTCTTTGAGTTAACTTGAAGCGGAGAGGGAAAATATTAATGTCATTATTTGTATGTACAGGTGGTTATAAAAATGATAAAAAAAACCTTTGGATAAAAGTGACACTTTTGAATACGCTTCCTGAGCACTATATATAATAATAGTCACCATTATTTTATAAGTAAAAATGTAAGAAGTCTAATAGTATGTGTTAACTTTATTGAAGATCTGTAATTCTTTGAATTTTTTTCAAGTGCTTAAAATATCAACTTCTCGGATTATCAAGGGTGCCAAATGCTTTGAGGCTCTCTAATTGGAGCAAATGTGGTGGATCGTAACTGCAGGCCAAATCTTAACCCTAGAAAGTAGGATATCTGGGGAAAAGTATAGAAAAATTTTAGCTGACCAGGTCCATCCTTTGATTCAAATTTTGTTCCCAGGAAGAGAATGGATTTTCCAGGAGAGTAATGCACTTATCCAAGCAGTAAGGCATGTGCAATCACGGTTTGAGGAACACCAGGATGAAGTTAAACTATCCGTTCAGTTTCTTGGTCTTAATATAATTGAGCTGTTATGTTCTATTTTAGTGCTTTCAATGCAAAATTGATACTATCTAATGGAATCTCCCTATCAGGAAGAATAATATAGTATTCCTCTAAACGCTGTTCAAAAGTTGTATTAATCGATTCCTAGGCGAATCCAAGCAGTATTAGCATGCCAAAAGTGATTCTAAACCATACTAATAAATTATTCCTTATAAATTTAAGACATTTCCACAGTGTTGTTAACCACCTGAAATTGAATAGAAAATTGTTTGATTAATATTATCAAAAAATTAGCCATAAATAATCTCAGAATTTTTTAGTCACTGAAAGATGCATGAATACAGCTTAATGGTTACTTTTATTTTAATTTCAAAAATTGATGAGATCAATTCACATTTTAAGAGAATGGTACATGTTTTGACAATTAACATTATATATAAAAAAAATTGAAATATCGATGTAAAGTATAAAAGGAGAAAAAAACTGCAAGGAGTATAAATTAGATACTAGATTTCTTTGAGCTTCTTTGTTTTAAATTTCTATGACTTTAATAAATAAAATTTTGACATTACGTGTCTCAACTTGAGAATTCGATGTCTTAAAAGTGCTTTCCCGTAAATAAAAAGCAATATAACGGAAATGCTTTCAAGCATCTGTTTTTTTTTTTTTTTTTTTTTTTTTTAAAAAAAACATTGCTTCTTTGTAACAATTTCCTGACTGTAACACAAACGCGAAGGAGACCTGCTGTCGCCTTTAAAAATATATATTCATGAAAAACTTATTGGTGTTGAAAAATTTAACTCGAAGCATTTCTTTTGTTTTGATTCAGTTGTAGTGAGTATCTGCTAATTAAAACTAAGACAACAACCTGCAAATGCAGTCATAACACTCTTTTGAACTTTTGACATTTATTATTAGCAGTCTTTTAGAGATTGATTGCCAATTGTTTCATACCAACTGCCTCGAAAGTATAACTATTAGAATAAAAGGTTAGCATTAAATAATTTCCTCCAAACTCTTTGACTTGTGCACTCTTAGATATGTGCTACTCTGCTGTCGTTTTCTGGACTTTTTAAAAAGGATATCATTTGAAGGAAGAGATATTTTTGAATGGGAAACTTACAGCAGAAGTATTTTTAGGAAATCTTATTTCCTTACCTCAGTTTTAAGTTTATTTGTTCATTATTTAACTAATTTTCCTTTTATAATGGTAAGGTAAATGCTTTTATACACATTTTGAAAAATAATAAAACTATGGAATTCCATTTTTTCGTAAAGAAACATACCGTGCACTCTAGGAAATATTTTGAGACACCTCCAAGGTTAACTTCATTGTTGACAAAATAGTAGTAAAATAAACATATTTCAATTTAAATACCTTAATATTTATTCTGTGATATCGTTATGAATTTAAAAGCAATTCTTGATACATTTATACATTTTTTAAATTTTTTTATGTGTACATATATATAGTCTTTTTTTCGATACATCTAATAAAATAAGACATTTTTTTTATTGTTTCTATACCAATGTATCTTATATTTTATTATATGCATACAATTAACAGTATCAATCATTGAGTACTTCAGCGACTTTCATTCTTCCTGATTTCAAATAAATAGATGTCTAGATCAAGATTATTTATCCTTGTTTTACATAATATAGTGTTTGAACAGGAAAGGGAGGTGATGAGAAAGAATTCCGAACTTATATGAAGTTTAAGCAAAGAATTGGTAGATGCAGAATTGATCCCGCAATAATTTAATTAACACTTTATTTTTTCTTTAACACTTTTATTAGAGAAATAAGCCTTTTTCTTTAAAGAAAAAGTAATAGATGAAAACTCTGCAAATCAGATCAAAGAGTAGGCTTGATAAATTAAATTCACCTCCTACTTAGCATTGTAATACACGTCTAACTATATTTTGAGGACACGAAGCCATCGCCTCCACCGCCTGTGCTGAAATCCGCCAATGTCGAGTAGGAGGATCAAGCCTGAAGTGATGGAAGGGTAAGGTGGATCAAAAAAACCCTGATAGCCCTTACGTAGTTATGTACACATTTCTTTGCTCATACCTTGAGGTGTGTTGAAGAGCGCAGACAGCGAGTATTTCTCAAGCGAGTGTGTGACTGTCGTCTTCATATAAGCTAGAAGACAGATTTCTGACCTCAGAATCCCATGTCCTCAGAAATATTTGCAACTCTCTTTTTTGTTGTGATAAGGACATGACATCAGCATGCACACTTGTCACTTTCTGAGCTTGTTTTCTCTTGTCCCCCGCTATACTTTTCCCAATTCCTAAAACCAAAAGTTATATATTTTTAATATTACTGTTCGAGCGTATTTGTCCGTCCCGCCCAATCACCTGATTCAATGTAATCACGTGACTCAATGCAATCACATGACGCGAGCTATCGATATATTTATTGCAGTACTGTGATGTTCTGTTTGTATTGCGTTTTAATAAAAGCTTGTTTTTAACATGTCGTGGTTATTTTAAAGTGTAATATTTTAGAGATCATTAAACAAATGAATGTGTTGTGAGGAGAAACTAATATGGTCCGTCGATGTGTTGAGTGAGGAATTAACAATTACACCATATTTTATTCGCTGTATAGTGCGTAATTTCTACTCCATAGTCACTACAACTTTTACCCGTTTATCACCCGTTTTGAAATCTACATTATGACCCATTTATAAAAAAACATTAAGCATACCCAAAAACACAATTCGTGAAATCACTATATACTGAGCAGTTAGAATTTGAAAGAGTGGCAACAATTGAAGTTCATTACACACTAAAGAAAAAAAAAATGGGAAACGAGCTGATCTTATTCTGCCACGGCTTGCATATCAAACAGGACACGTTGAAAGATCTTAGTAGACACCGGCTTCAAATGCCCTGGCATTATTTCCAATGCAACGACTTGCCTTCTTCGTTGAATTATGATAATATAAAGTTAGGCCGGATAATGCAGCCAGATAGGCACAAATCGGATATTCGGGAATACATTCTAGAGTATTCTACAAATTTTAAAATATACCTTAACACCTTAACACCACACCACACCTCCGTTTCTAGAGCTCATGGAGCCCCTTTCCGGTTTGGTATAGATGTAGGTGAACTTTATTAACAAAAGAAAAAAGTACACAACAATGAATTTGAAAGATACAGAAAAATAACTAAATACATAAAAATACAACATAGCAAGTGATGATAAATGCTAGACTGAACTTCTTGAGCACAAGAAACTGGATAAATGAGCATAGTAATATACAGTATGAATGCACAAAAGAGTTAAAAATATTGAGAGGGTGATGAAAATCAAGTTATAGATAAAGTACGAGCTGTATTAAATGGTGACCTAAGAGATAATAGAGTTATTCTAATTGAAGCAGCTTTCCCTGATCAATTAGGAATCTAATCATGTTTATGATTCTACTTTTGGACGATGGATTACTAAGGACTCTTTTGTACCACAGACTTTGTAGCGATGATGAGAGTTTTCTGAGGTGAAATGAAAGATTAAAAGGGCAAGAAGTCACAAAGTGAATGGGATCGCCGATTTCTCCACAAGAACAGTAATCATTCGCCGATAGATGGAAGCGGTGAAGAAAAGACGGGAAAGGTCCATGTCTAGTAACAAACAGGATTTCTTCACTAGTCCAGGAAACTCATATACCAAGATGTATAAAAAAAGTAAAAATTCATAACCAGTAAAATATTAAGCTTTAATTTTACAAAATAAAACCTTAAGTTCTTTGATTGACAATACATGCAAGTTGAACATAAACTTAAAAACAAGATCATGTAATGGGGCATGTAAAAAAAGCACTTCTCAATCCTTTGAGAAGTTTTTTATAAAATGATGCAATTCTTTTTGCCAAATTTATCTTCAAATTACATACTTTTATGGAAAGCTTAATTTGCTACTTATGATAATTTGTATTTTTAAAGTGATTATACATTTTTTGCATACATTATTATTGTTAACTTCTTTGTAATATATGAATGTGCTAAAAATTTCTAGGGTTGAAAAAGGCATAAAATCAATGCAAGTTTACCAATGCAATAACTTTTCATTAATGGTCATTACTCTTAATTCAAAAACCTGCGTCGATATAGCAGGAAAATAAATTTTATTTCTAGTTGCCCTACTGAATTTCACTTACCTATTAAGTTGATTGACAAAATCTGCCAGTACTATTTTAAACTGTTCTGTCCCTCTCAATGATATAAAAATATGTTAAAATCAACCTTTACTCAAAATGGCAAAGTTAATGGGATTCGAAGAATGCAAATAAGCTCCATTCAATTAAACACATTATTAAGCATTGACCAAACTTACCTAATAAAAATGATGATACAACTCTTACTCTATTAAGAATAGTTCACACTCGACTCACACATAGGCATTTGTTGCTGGAAGAATCCGCCCCTTTGGTGTACAGAAAGTCACATTACATTCCACACACATTACATTTCACTCCATTTTTTCTTGTTACCGAAAATAGATATACAAACATGTATGTTACGTTAATTTAACTCTGCCATTGGTGACCGCCTTCGATTTTTTAAATGTGGAGTAGACCACGGATCCCTAAAGTGTGTCCACCCCTGTTCTAGAACAACTAATTTTGGAAATTCGGTATCAATTATTATACTCCACATAGCCGTAATGAGACGAAAAGCAAAAAATTCTTGTGGGAAAAAATATAATAGCAAAACAAAAAATACTTAATTATTTATGAAAGTATTAATATTTTATTAATTGCTGTTATTCTTATGTCTTGCGGCGAGTCTTTGGTAAAATGTTTCTATTTCACCTGATAATTGTCATTTTATATCTCCAAGAAAAAGTTTCTTTTAAAGTATTAAACCTTAATTTCAAGAATTATCACAAATGTATTGTACTGTGAGATTAGACAATCAAATTGTAACGATCAGTTTAACAATTTAAGATCTAATTTCAGAGTTCTTAAGACGCATCATGTATATATATTAAATAACAGTGTAAAATAAAAATTTAACTAATTTCTTTAATTTATCTAAGATTTAATTATCTTATTTTTTTAAAAAAAATATTTATAGTGACGTTTATTTGTAAAGCAACTCTAGGATCATTTCAGGACGGACGTCGTAATTTTCTTTCGCAGTCAGGTAAAGAGGACGACATTTGAGCTGTCATCCGTCACCAAACTCCTGTAACATACGAGAGGGGCTTTCATAAAAAAAACACACCTTTTCAACAGATAAATGAAAGATTTGTGAAAAATTATGATAGAAACGTATTTCTGAACAACGGAAACGAATATTTATGCTGCAAATATTAACATTAATTTAAAGACAAAAATATTTCTACAACTGCAACAAATCATGTTTGAAAAATATTATAAGCTCCTTTTTGCGTTTTCGTGCGAAAGTTTCACAAAAGCAACCTGCTCTCAAAAAGCCATCATAGAATTTGGACATTTTTTTCCGTTTTCCCTACGTTTATGATAGTAAACATCACATAGCCGTAATGAGACGAAATACAAAAAATTCTTGTGGGAAAAAATATAAAAGCAAAACAAAAAATACTTAATTATTTATGAAAAAAATAATATTTTATTAATTGCTGTTATTCTTATCTCTTGCGGCGAGTCTTTGGTAAAATGTTTCGACTTCACCTGATAATTGCCATTTAAAATATCCAAGACAAATTTTCATTTAAAGTATTAAACCTTAATTTCAAGAATTATCACAAATGTATTGTACTGTGAGATTAGACAATCAAATTGTAACGATCAGTTTAACAATGTAAGATCTAATTTCAGAGTTCTTAAGACGCATCATGAATATATATTAAATAACAGTGTAAAATAAAAATTTAAATTATTTCTTTAATTTATCTTAGATTTAATTATCTTATCATTTTAAAAATTTTATTGATGATGACGCTTTGTTGTAAAGCAACACTAGGATCATATCAGGGCGGACGTCGTAAATTTGAATCACAGTTAGTTAATGAGGATGATACATGAGCTGGCATTCCTCACCAAACTCCTGCACCATATGAAAGGGGCATTTGTAAAAAAAAAAAAAAAAACTTTTTCTACAGAAAAATGAACAATTTGAGAGAAAAAAAATGAAAGAAACATATTTCTCCACAACGAAAACTAATAGTTATGCTGCAAATATTGACATTATTTTAAAGACAAAATCATTTCCACAACAAAAACGAAACATTTTGAAAAGCATTATAAGTTCTTTTTTTTTTTTTCAGTTTTCGTGCGAAAGCTTCACAAAAGCAACGCATTCTCAAAGAAACTGTCGATCATAGTTTTAGGACAACTTTGTTTTGCTTTTCCTACATATATGAAAACATACAGTTGAAAAAATTATTGCTGCTGAAAAATTGGCGTCCTTGTTTCGTTTCGCTCTCGTTATCAATATCGTCTTAGCGGTAGCATAACTAATTCTGTTTCTTGTGCCATTAAAATCTAATCAAACCAATCCAGTGTTCTCATTATTTTGAGCATCCATATTTGCCATTGTTTCAGTTATGATATCAATTAGAGCAATAATTCATAAATGCAGTCTTAAGACTTTTTGATACAACTTAAATGGTTCATAATTGACAAATTCGATGTTCTTCTCTCAACTACAAAACCAAATATCAAAGTGCCGTGGTTGCCGGATGGTAAGATTTCGGCTTCGACACAATTCCTACAAAGATCCTTTGTGTAAGCATGTCTGGTGCAAATTCATTGAGTCCAAACTGCATCCCACTGGTGAGATGTAGAAGATTAGGTATGGGTTGCCAACTCAGTTGTCGTCCAACGTAGTTGCCTCATGGTCATCTAATCAAACCGGAACTAAACTCCAGTTTAACGAAAATAGATGTGTCGTAACGTTATTAATGCTTCTTGATTTATACGGAATTTTATTTTGCACCATAGACTCCAAAACGCGATGATTTCTAGAAAAAAAAATTAAATGTTTTTTATTCTCTTAAAATTTATGAAAACCCCACAGTCAAGGAGAAAATTATCTATGTCCAATGTAATAGAAAATATGCCTTTCCTTAATATACCACCAAAAAGACTTTGTCACTTAAAATTCGATAGCTTTTTCCGAAATTTAAAATAATCGAAACAAATGCTTCAATCTCTATCTTAAACGCATGGAAGCAATCCTTTTTTATTCTAAATTGACGCACCAGTAGTTTATTACTTCATTACTTCTATTTTTCCCTCGGCTACTCTCTACCTCAAATTTAGTAGATGTACCTATAAACTGAGTTTTTCATCCAAAAAATTCTAGTGAATAATAAATTTTTAAAATCTACAAAATTCTGAATACATTCCGCTTTAAAGAATATTTTTTTATCATGTTAGAACATGATAGTGTTTTTGCTTGATGTTTTTTGGTGGTCTCAAAATGGGAAAGCAATAAATTTTTAAGACTTCAAAAGGCTTAGGCAATAAGCTTTCAAAGCTTCAAAAGGAACAATTAATAAGTTGGGGATTTATTTATTTTTATTTTTGAGTCGACTTTCACTGTACAGCTTTTAAATATCCATTGTCTGCTACTGTAGTTATATTTTGGAGTCAGCTTTCACAGCATAGGTTTTAAAATATCTATCGTCTGCTAAAGCAGTTTTATTTTGGAGTCGGCTTTCACAGTATGGCCTTTGAAATATCTATCTTCTGCTAATATTTCCCATAGAAACCACAATGTTTTTGCCTAATTCTAGCAACATTTTTTTTCAAATTAAAATATTGAAAGAAATAAAAATATTGTTTGTTTAATCGATAAAGATTATTTTTTCAGGGATAATTTCAACTCAGGCTATTTGAAATTAAGCAGAATTTTGTCACATTTGAAGATTTAATGCCAACTAAAGTTACAACTTGATTTCCAAATTAGACATTCTCTGAATTCATACAAATCATTTTAATTAATTTAAGTTCAAACGGTAAAGTTCAAGCACGAGATTATCAGATTATACATGTGTAAAAATCTCATTGTTTTTTTCAAATCGCTTTAAAGTGGTTAATGACTTAAGTTAATTAAGACAATTAATAGCTTAAAAATAATATTCTCATATTATAACTTGAAATTTGCTATAGTACATTTTATTTTTTATTTTTAGGATATTTTAGTGATTTAGGTCTTAATTTGAAAATTTGACAAAATATAAAATTTGGATTTTTGTCGAATACATGTGACCATTGCAGTTCTAATAGTTTGAAATTTTTTTTTCAGGTAAATTAGGAAAAATGTACGGTTTTTCAAGGCTTTAGCCTTGTTAATAATATTTATAGCTAATAATGTTAATATTTAATAGCCATAGCTAAGGACATTTTTGTAATAAAATATTCATAAGGAGTCGCCTATGCAAGAATTTAGAAAAGCTTGAAAATTTTCGAACGTCTAAATTTCTTAAGAAATTTCAAATTTCACATAAAGAAGTTTTCGGGAAGCCAAATTTCTTTAGTTTAGTTTCAGTGGTATCTTAATCATGAATGAATCAATCCTCAAATTAAAATAAAGTTTTAAACTTTTGTTTATATCACAGTAAATAATGTAATCAATTGTCAGAACTTTTTTGACTAAGAAATATAAGATATTGTACACATTTTGCACTCAAACATAAGGATACTTTTCACATATTAATAGTATTTAAATTGTAATATAAATTTAATAAAATAATACTTTAAAGGCTTTAAAATTCATAAAAAGCAATAGACGTGTGTTTCTGCGGTTGTTGGCATAGAACTTTGACATCAAACAATCCCATAGAAAGAAATTCGATGGTATGAAATCATTCGATAAAGGGGGCCAATTCTCAAAATTTCGAATTGTAGGTGAGATTTTCATTATTTTTTAAATATTGTTCAACCTTAAAAACAAGTTGTTCAATCGTGTTTTTACCAACTCTAAACTATAAGCAGTCGAATGATTTTTTAATAGGATGCCAACTCTTTACTGCACTAATGGCGGAAAATTCAAATTTAGCGTTAATTTTGGAACTCCCTTTATTTTTAAATTTCTGCCATCTGTTTAACAACACAATTCTGAAGACATTTCAGAAACCTTGCTGATATAATTGAAAACAAAATGTAGTTTTCTACAGTTCCATTACAGAATATTGCAATTAAATGAAAGATTAAAAGTGCGTACAATTTCTTGGTTTAATTCTACAAACTTTCTTTTCTACAAGAAGAAGAAAGAGCATTTTAAGCAGATTGAAAGGCCCTATTTATATATTTAAAGCATGCATTTTGCTGACTACAAAACAAGCACCAAAATCAGAACTAAGATAAAAAAAAATATAATATCTCAACTCCCATTAACACAAAAATAAATTATCCTCTGAAGGAATTATTATTATTTTTTTTTCATTCACAAATGTCCACCTTCGCTAAAACAAAAGCAGCCCTTCCTCAGAACAAAAAGCTATAAATGATTTTAAAAACGCTGCTATTTTCTTTTACATTTAAGAATACATCTTCTTGAAAATATTGCTAGTGTTGAAACATTCGCTACCATGTTCTTAATTGCTTCGTGAGTTTGGTCATGACATGCTATAAATGCATTCATGGTATTCTTTAGAACCTTTAAAAAGCATCAAATGAATATATTTTAATTGT
>JAPMOQ010022550.1:552025-563266 GCA_026543055.1 Argiope trifasciata | reverse complement strand
AAAAAAAAATCTCTATAAAGGGTTTTGTGAAATATATATTATTCTTAGATATTGTGAATACAGTAACATTTTCATGTTTACACAATACACAAAAAAATATTAAAATAAAAATGACTGGGAAAATACATAGAACCCTATGCAATAAATATGAAAGACATTTAGCACAAAGTTTTTATTGCAACTTTGAAAAAACGAATCTTCTTAATTTTGTTTAGAATTTCAGTCCCCTCCCTGAACTCATACTTCAAATAAAACTCATGAAATTCATTTCATAACTTTATTGCCTTTCTTTAGAATTTCACTAATGAAGTTCAATGAGCTATTACATATATAAAGCCTACAAGATTACCACAACTAATTTTGTGACAAAACATGCAGATACTAATTTGCATATTCCATGCTCAACCAGTATATGATTAACAGCATATTTTTGAAAACCAATCAGAGAATTTTATCACAAATGAAAAAAACATAGACGGTCACCATTTTAATTATTTTCTTTACAAGGGAATTCTCTATTTACCAAGCATATTATAGAGCATTATCTCAAAAACAATTTCGATGTACACAGAAACACAGAATTGCAGTGCTGTGTATAGAGATAGAGAATTGTTTGACATTCAGGTGACATATACAAATATTATTCAAACAAGTATAATGCAATTATTTTATTGAAATCAAGAATTACATTTTTTTTTCTTATATATAAAAAATATGATTTTAAACCTTATGAAAGTTAATAAAGATGCTAAAGGCTTATATTTAAGGCCACAACATTTTAATACTACTAACTTTTTCTATCCTTACTGTTTAAATCTCAAAACATTTTCTAATTTAAAAAAAAATGAAATATTTCTCTGTATAAAGATGCTTCACATTAAAATTACAGATTTAAAAAAAAATCAAACATGAAATAAACCAATGTCATCTTTTTATTTACCATTTCTATGAAATTTCCATGAATAAGTTGCACATTTTTTAAACTCAATAATGCACATAAAAGATCTAACACTTTAAAAGTCTTAAAAAAGATTAATATGACGCATTGGTAAAAATAAATAACATACAGGAATTATATTTTAACTCATTATTTAATTTAAACCAATAAAAGTAATATTTATACATTGAATTTAACTGTCCTGCCAATAAATAGTGAGAATGACTAGGCTTATATTAAAGACATCAATTTTAAGTATAATAAATTCAGTATGAAACATAGATATTTAAAACATTATTATTCAAGAAGTCACAACTAAATATTTTTTTTAAATACCATACTATATATGTTCATGAATAGGAAATATTTTTTATTATTCAAAGAAATAAAAAGTTTCAATGCATTGAAACCATTGTTCAGCATGTTGCACTCATTAATAATAATAAAATAATAATAATAATAATAATAAAAGAAGAAGAAGAAAGCTGAAAGACAATTTCTAAGACAAGGGGGAAAGAAAAGCTGAAAGCTAAACAATAAACATGCCATTCTTATTACACCGAAAAACTTTCACACAAAAAATTAAATGAAACAAAAATCAAAATGAATCATAATTGAAAAATACAATTTATAAATGTGATATGAAACAATAAATGCCTCCCTTTTTCCTTTACTCATATAACAAATACACTTCACTGTTTAAAATATAGCAAAACGGTAAAGCATTTTATTGAAACTCCATGGATACTAAAAATTATTAATGAGAAACAGACTAAATAAAAGCATTTTCTTTATTACAGAATATTAAAATGTCTAAGTCAGGGGTGGTGAACCTTTTTATATTAGAAGGCCAATTTTCATTTTACCATTTTTGAGAAGGACGCATCCATATATATATATATACGATTTAATTAAAGGGATTTATATGCAAAATTAAAATACATAATTTTCTTTTGCAATTAAATAGTTTATTTTTTAAAATGACATACAATTAATAAATTCCAAAAAATTTGTCATTTAATTTAACGATCCAGAAAATACAAGAATGCACTACGAGAAGTGAGTGACGTCATGAATTCTGTCATCACTTCCTGTTGCGACTACTGCGGTCTACGAGGTAAAGCAGCTGCATTAGCTAAAGATGGCCGATAGTAATTTAAATCAATGAGGGAATTGATCAACTGATATTTTAGTTTTATAGGTTTTTTATATTTTTATAATTTTTAATTTATGAAAAGGCCACAACTTGGGCAAGAAAAGGCCACATGCGGCCTTAAGGCCGCACGGTCGCCACCACTGGTCTAAGTTATTACAGAATACGTCAAAGTTAAATGTCCTAAAGTATTTAATATAGTATTATTGGGAAAAGTAATCAACTATTAAGATAGAAATTCCTAATATAAAAACTTTAATAGTAGACAAAAACTATCAGTTATTACAGTTAAGATTGCCAACATTAGCAATCAACTTTTAATAATAATCTGCATTAGACACACCTTTGGCAATTTGTTGGTTCTTAAGGAATAATGGTGACTAAACATTTCATATTATATATATATATATATATATATATATATATATATATATATAGTTTAAATTTTACAAGTTGTTCTATTCTTTCATGCTGTTCTTTTCATTTCACAATGTATTTATTTCTCTCTCTTTTTTGTTAGTCCCTTAAAACTGCATACAAAATTGATAACAAAGCAACCTGATTTCTAAATTAAAAGAATCACATTATTTTAATATTCTTTTTTATTTAATTTTTTTACAAAATCTTCAAAATTTAAATAAATAGATTATTTGCTTTACCGAATTCTGCTTTGCCAATTGCAATCTGGATTAAGAACAGGATAGTAAACAAATATACACAACTTTAATGGTGACTTCTATCAACTCTTCTTTCAATTTTTTTGTGCTTGTTTTTTGATATTATCATTAATAATGTTTTATCACTTTAAAAAATGATGAAATAGAATATTATATATATATATACACACAGCAAAATTCTTGTTACCATTAAAGAACATAAGACTTTTTAAATTTTAAGATGTAAAAACCCATTCCTATTAAAATTGAATTTCTTTTATTGTAATTTTTTGGTTTACTAGTAAACATTTCAACAGAAATAAATATATAAAATAGAAGCAATTGAATAAATAGAATTATATATGTAACACAACATTTTTCTTTTTGCTTATCTTTTACAGACATATTAATTGAACTAATCCCTAAAACTGAAATAGCAAGCATTTTCAAAATAAACATAAAATTATTTTAGTTTCAATAATCTTATTTTGAGAAATTCAAAATATGATACATGCAGTATAAGGCACGCACATCAATGAATAGTCAAAGACACAGAGATCAAGGAAATTGAAAAACTTTCAAAACATGGCATTTCATTATGGCTCCGAAATTATTATTTACTTTTTACAAAAATAAACACAAGAAACATGAAGTATAAAAGGTGATAGGTGAGGTTTTGTCTTCAAATACTTAAAAAGATATCAAGAAACACATGAATAATATATAAATATATTATAAATATAAGCTTAGATTTTATTTCAGATTAGAATAAGTTAATAAAATTAATTTCATTTCTAAATAAATGCATATTACAATATAAGAAATAAACTTTAGGTTCAATTACTTTAAATTTACAAAAAAAAAAAAAAAAAAAAAAAAAAAAAACAATAATTATTTTATATTTAGCGGTACAAAAAATATTTCACAAACTACATTCAAGGTAAGAAAGAAGTTTGATAGGGAAAGGACAGGGGAAAAAGATGTTGAGAATATTATTTACCAAATGAAACTGATGATTTCTGAGACAGCTCAGATGACACAGATGAAACTTTAACAACTTGACTAACTGCTTTACTTTCTGAATGCATTGACATGTTTTGAGAAATTTTGGACTGAGTAGATGACTGATTTTCAGACACCACAGACATATTCTGAGATACACGAGTTACTTTAACTACAGCCTTTTCTTCAGAAGTAGATGCTTTTTTTCCTAATGTGGAAGCTACACGAAATGGATTGTTTAAAGATCTTTCGGAAATGGGCGAGCTTAGAGAAGCCTGCTCATTAACATTTGGTCGCAATTTTTCCACAGAAGTATTTTTCACTGTATGTGTAATTCGAACTGGATTAGATGCCTTTATTTCAGTAGGTCTATTTTGGTTCAATTTCGATTGATTATTACTCAACACTGAATTTATTGGTCTTTGGCCAATAGAGCTTTTGGTTTCATGAATGACTGCAGAAAAATTTTGGCTTGACCTACCCTGATTAGAATTTATGGTTTTCACTTCCAATGGTGGGGAATTGAGAGCAACACGACCTTGACCTGTTTGTAGTTTTCCTTCAAATGTCAATTGACTTTGGTTACGACTCTGATTTCCTTGGTTCTTAGATTCTGAAAGGGTCGATATTTGACCAATCCTGTTTTGGCTTTTATTATCTGTCACCTGGGAAATGCTTGGAACAGTTCGAGTATTCTGAACTTTATTCTCTGAATATGCAGCTGAATTCTGTAAATTACGTCCTGCACCAGTAGGGGTTTTGTTTTCAGGTTGTACTACAAGATTAGATGTCCCCTGAGCTTTGTTTTCAGTTGGTGCAGACAGAACTGATTTACTCCAACTTTGAGAACCAAATGCCCTAGTCTCTGAACCAGTTACATTAGGATTAACCGACTTTGTAATACTTCCAGGTATTTTAGCATCTTGGAAACTTGTTTGACTGGCTGACTGTCCAACAGCTGTTCGAACTTCTGCAGATGAATTTGGTACCGATTTAATCTGTGAAATGGTTGCCTTGCTCTCTGTTGCAACTGAGGAACGTGTTGGAAGCTTAGGGGTTTTATCTATTGTTACAATTGGCTTTGTTTCTTTAGATACCTAAAAGAGAAAAGCATTTTCAGACACCTCGAAGAAAGGGAATACACATAATCAAGGCATAAGTCCAATCACCATATTAAAATTAAAGTAAATGAAAGAAATTCAAAGTTCCATGGCCTAATATTTTAAAGTGTTTTAAAAAGAGAGTTTTTTTAAATGAAACAGAAATATTTAGAATTTACCTTGAATTTATATTAATAGAATTAGAATTTATTATTTACTTTAGAATTTATATAGATAGGTTTCTTCAATATAAAAAAAAGCAATTTTGGAAATAAAAAGCACATTTGACCACAATATTAATACCTTAAAGTTTTGTATAAACTATATTATTTTGAAATATCAATGCATATTTAAACTGTACAAATAAAACAACACCACTTAAAATCAATCATCAGTGCAAGAAATGAAAAGCATAGTCCGAGATAATCTCCAATCAAAGGCCAATTAAAAAAATTTCTTAATAAGACTAATAAAAAAATCTTAGCGTTGATGGACAATACAGCGATTTATGAAATAATGGCATATATGAAAAACAAAAGATTCAAACTGCCATTTAATATTAAAACAATGAAATAAATTAAGAAACAATTTCTTTCAATCTTTTAAAATCTTTCAACAACTTAAACATTTAGAAGAATTTTGCTTCATTATCAATTTTCTTCTTCTGCAGTACATTATACAAATACACAAACCCAAAAATTAATTAAATTAGAAAATTAAGAACATTTTTTTTCACTTTTGAAAATAAATATGAAAGACACAAACAGAAAAAAAGTAATTTAAATACATGGCAAATTTGGGAAGGGAAGTCTACTAATTTTTCCAAAGAATCAAAACACCTTAATACAAAAATGTTAATATCATGCAGTTAAAAACATTTAGAAGGGTTATTAACTGAAAAAAAAAGTCAGCTTACATTTAAATGAAAAACTATGACGATTTCTACAACATGAAACATTCTAATATTTTCGAATTTTTTATCCTTATTTAGCGAATGTTAGTTTCCCTCTGAAACGTTATCTTATTTCCGATACAATTCCCAATTTTTATTTAATTAATTGTACAGGTGCTCAATAAAATTCCTCACTTCAGCAATTTCTTATGCTCTGAGTGAAGAGCTAGAAATCCTTAATGCTTACAAGATATCTAAATTTCATCTTCCTAAGTTTACATATGTCACAGAATCCTTATCAAAATTTCATTATAAAATCACTGTAGGGAAAATGTATGGCCCTTTCTGCTCTTGTGTGGAAATGCAGACTGACATATTTCTTATTCGTTCATAAATTATATCTCCCTCAAGTAAACTGAAGCTTCAAAAGTTTCTTTTTCTCAGTCACACACCTGGTTATACATAGAGAAAGAAGTAATCAATTCCAAAAAAAAAAAAAAAAAAAAAAAAAAAAGGCAGGAACTGGCTTAAACAAATGGTAAATCTAACTCAATAAATGTTTTTTTTTTTTAAATCTGTGGGAGATGGCAGATTGAAGTATATATTAATGTACAGAAATCCTTTTCTAAATTACCTTATTTGAAAAACAATTATTGACACATTCTGCATCATGACCCATGCTTCACTGATTACTACTATCTTGCAAATTTTATATACTTGTGGTGACATCTTAATGAGCCAGTAACTACCACTAAACATTGGTGGCAATTTTTGTATAGTGGATAAATTACATGATTTCAAACCCAAACATCGCAGGTTCAATCCTTGGCGGAATTCAACCTACGTATTGGCACAATTCCGCTAACACCTACGCCAAATTGGTGACCCGGACATGATGAATTTTCAACAGCTCTCTTGGCGCCATCTCTCCATCAGCAACGCAAAGTCATCAGACTCACTTGACGCAGCAGCACAAAGTCATCAGACTCACTTGACGCAGCAGCACAAAGTCATCAGACTCACTTGACGCAGCAGTAATGCAAAGTCGTCAGACTCACTTGAAGCACCAACACAAAGCCGTCAGACTCACTTGACGCACCAACGAAAAGTCATCAAACTCACTTGATGCAGCAGCAACGCTCATACACTAGTCATAACACTTGGAGCAATAAAATCGTTCGCCTCTCTAGCGAGCTCACTGGTAGGGGAGTATTGTGGTGACATCTTAATAAGCCAGTAACTACCACTAAACATTGGTGGCCATTTTTGTATAGTGGATAAGTTACTGGATTTCAAACCCGTACATCGCAGGTTCGATCCTTGGCGGAATTCAACCTACGTATTGGCACAATTACGCCAACACCTACATCAAAACTATCATATATAAAGGTTAACATATGATGTAATAGTGAAACTAGTGAAAAAAGTAATTCTGTCTCTTCATAAAGGATTTTACAATTTTTTTGGTCACATCTTAGAAATATAAGTATCATTCAAAACTCATTCTTCAGTTTATCAAAATTAATAATAACTAGCAGATACTGCCATTTGAATTTTTTGTTTTCACTACTTTATAAACCATTGAGACCTGGAATTGTGAACTCACACTTTTGCTTTTGAATCCATACATTGGAAAAGCTATATTTTCATAAGTAGGCAGGTTTATATACTGTCAAAATTAATTTTTAAAATTAAATAATTAAGAAATAATTATTACTAAGGTTAATATTTGAATCATTATAAATGATTGCATACTAGAGATTTAAGAGAGAATTAACAATCATACCCAAGTGCTTGTTTTGGGAATTTTTACCATCAGAGATTTCTTTGAAAAGACAAGAAAGGGGGAAGCCTTTTAAAACATTGAAGAGCATTTGGTCTTGAGAAGTATTTACATAGAAATTAGCTTTCTGATTGAAAGTTTAAGTCTTTTGAGTTAATAGCTTGGGTAAAACAATTATTTGCTTCTGACATGTATATTTAACACACAATTCACATCATAAGTATTTCACATAAAAAAAATCAACCTTAAAAGTTGATAATTAGGGAATGGAATATGGTGGTAGTAGTTTCAAATTAAAGGCCACACTTATAAGATGAAAGATAAAATTTGTGATTATTTGTGTCATAAAATATTACAAAATCATCTGCCTTCAATGCCAAATTGATAATATTGTAAGTCTCAGGAATATCCTTTAGATAAACATGCCATTATTAACAGACCAAAGGTTAAAATATATACTTCTTTTTCATACAATTAAACTACATGAAGACAGATATAAATAAATAATTTTTGTAATCAATTGCAAATTCCAAGTCACAAGATATGATATCAAAAGCTTTTTAATTCTCACAAAAAAAAATTATTACAATGAATTTGCATCAGCTATAAATCTGTTTTGTGCCACGAATTAACCTATCGAGCATGCTCAAAATTTTTCGGAAGCCAAACTACAAAGAAATTATCAGAGTTCTGTTTTTCCAACTGTTAGAAACATTAGAATATGTATTCATACTTCTTGCAGATTACAATGCATTGAAACTCGAAGAAAATTTTGAAAAAAATTCCAGTCCTATTAGAAATTTATTATCATTAGTGTTTCCCAACATTGGAACTATATTTGAGCTTAAAAGTATTTCACAATTTCATAGCAAGGACTAAAGACAATGTAATTGTTTACGAGTCGGGATATTTTTCCCCAAAATGCTTATTTCTGGAGAGGGTGTCTTTATGTTGAAAATAAAACTACTTATGCTGATTCATTTATGTATATTCTATTCACTGCTTTTCAAAACCATACTCTGCATGAAAAAAGAAATGGAGAGAAGAAGATTCTAACATTTAAGGAAAATTCTCCAAATTTAAAACAAAACAAAGCAATGTTTATCCATATGAACATCAAAATGAGATTAAATAAATTAGAGAATTAAAAAAAAAAAAGAGCTCAAGAACTATCTTAGCATTGTTATTCACAGTTAGAATGTAGATGCATGGATCAACAAGATAAAATAATCAGCACCTATTTGACTTCATATTTACAAGAAAAATTAATCTCTCTCTCTCTCTCATTTCAAAGTCTTGTTCTCTCATGAATAGTTATATCACAAAACATAGTTTTACAAATTATAAAGCTATTTAAAGATGGCCAATATTATTAATCAAATGTAATGGAATTTTTTTCTCTTAATTTCTTTTTTTAGATCCAATTAACATAAAATTATGTTTCTTGTTTCTAATCTTTTCAAATGAAATAAATTACACCATTTTCAAAATAGGAGGGGGGATGTACTGAAAACATTAAAAAGGAATCTAAGCTGGGTTAGTTTGAATCTAATTTTGAAAATAAAATTTGTTTTTCAGATATGACTTTTTCAAAATTATCACAGCACCGAACTCAACAAAAAAGTGATTAGTTTTATTCTGCTCAAACTTGATTTAAGGTTACCAAAACTAATCCTGTTAAATTCTAATAAATTTATTGATACGGAAAAAGCTGAATTAGCCTTATTTTGAGCCAATAAATTTAATATTTTAAATTCTTGCTTTTAAACAGCAATAATAAAAATTTTATATATTTTCTTTCCTGTATAAGATTTTTATTTAACCACTTGATTATTTTTTTTAAATAAAAATTATTTTCAATTATCAGTCAGAAAAAAGCAGCCTGATAAGATATTTCACAATCTTTTTAAATCTGGTGCCTGAAAAAACTTAATTCAACATTTTAAGACTTGGATTGTAAGTCAGAACTTTTATATCAAGTAATATATTTTTTTAATATTAAATTATGTTGCAAGATTTAATTTATAAATCTGCTTCCTTCTTAAGACATTGCTTATTTAATTTTTATGTGATATTTAGAACTTGGGCAAGGATAACTAAATTACATTTAAATGTGCCTTTTCAAAAATATTTTATTAATCACAAGCCATAAAAAAAGTGCAAAGGATGAGATGAATCATACTAATGCTTATTTTATCACTTTTTCATTACCTACTGAATAAAAACAAAATTCTACAAAATGACATTTGTTCCAGATGATGTCATTTAAACATATAGCAAGCAAAAATAAAATGCTATAAAATCATGAGCTTGTGACTTTTAATCCATTAAGTTTATTATGAATGTAACAATTATAAGCATTCAAAAAAATTTTTTAATCAAATTTTTGTAACTGGAAATAAAATAAGAGCCAATACTTGACACACATTCAAAATTTGAAAATAAGATGTGTTTTGTTATTTTAAGAAATGTCAAAATTTATTTTTAAAATTTTGATAAAAAATATTTTATTTGTAAAGACAAGCAAACTCTTGCCGATAAAGGGCTCCTAAAATTATACTCTGCAATAAAATATCAATTAATCTGAATTGATAAACACTATGAAGAATTTCAAGCCCCATCACTGGATATTTCTTTGTGCCTTAACTCATTGCAAATATTTTGTTTAAGGATGTTTATGTATGCTAATTGGCTAATTAAAACTTTGATAATAGAAATACATCTATAAAGACAGTCTAAATGAAGTAAATAATTGCATAGTATGTAAAATGAGTCTATAAATGTTTTAATAAATAAATAAAGTTTAGCTTTTATCTAGATCCTCTGCTCTGTGTATCATATTATTCAAGCACTAATGTTTTAAATAGGAAGAGATAAACTTCAATTAACTAAGTCTGTCTTTAAATCACTATTCAATAAAAGAGGGGAATCAGAAATTTTTGTTGAATAATTCTTGAGATATACAAATTATGAAAATTATTCTGTAGTACATGTAAGATTCAAATGCTGATGAACTCCGTTTTCAATATTAACATTAAAAAAGATGAAAAGTTTCAGTAAAAAATGTTTTTATATCAATTGCAATTTGATCGTATGCAGTTGACAGATAGTTAGAAAAACATATTGTACGTTACGGTCTTGAAGCCTTTATAAATGCATGAATGAATTATATCACTATCAAAATTTGAACTTTAAAAATATTTTGATTAAGTAACTATTAAAAAACAAGTTACATAGAGTATTCAAATGACAATAACAAGTCTCATAAAGTATTTAATTCACAACGACGTTACACAAAGTATTTAACTGACCATTTTGAAGAGTACGAAGATTGACTAACCAGCTGTCATCAAAGGAAGCTAGTAAATAAACTAACAAATTAATGTATTCTGGTTATAAGTTTCATCTATGCCATCTGACAACAAAAAGTTTTTAGTAAGATAAAGAAAGAATTTTTTTCCCTTCCTAGAAGACTGGATAGACCAAATTTAAAGTCTACACATTAGCTATAACTAGGTCCCCACACTTTTTGCATAAAAATTTAAGGCATTTTCAAAGATTTTCTAAAAGTTGCTCTTTTCATGACACATTGTAATATAATGTTTTGATGTACTATTAATAAAGCCAGTTTGTTACAAATATAAATGGAATACATGGAGTTTCAATACAGATCACAATAAAATTTTGATTTTTAAATAAAAGAAATACAAAACAAAAA
>JAPMOQ010022550.1:465410-551625 GCA_026543055.1 Argiope trifasciata | reverse complement strand
TAAATATATATTATTAAATCTCCTTGCAAAGTCGAGTACATTAATTTTAGAAAAATATTTATTTAATGAACTTAATGTTTATAACAACCATTAAGCAATGTTGAAAGCTATACAAATTCAGAACTTTAGAGTTCTTTTTAAATATACATCAGAATTAGCTTAAAAAATATGGAAAATTAAAAAAAAAATAATGAACTTTCATAGCACTTCAAACAACCAAGCAATTCAAAACTAAAAAGTAAATTGCTAGAAAATTCCATTTTTCATTTTATATATATGGTTACAAAATATTTGCTCTATAACTAGAAAATACAGAAAGAGGAATAAAAATTAAATATATTATTCATTATAGAGGTAATTCATCCAAATTTATGAAGCCACCACTGTTAAACTTTAAAAAAATATTTTATATTCATGTGAATTCCATTGTTTCATTAAACATTTATTAAAAATGAAGAAGCAAAACTATTTAACTATTAAAAAAAAAACAAATAGTTAGTCTATAACATTTTGGATAATAATTTTTGAAATTTTTTTTACATCACTAATAATTTTTCTAGTAATATATATCTGCCCTTAAGATTTTTTCAATGGTCACCCTCAGGCAAGGATTCAAAAAAGTGAGGGATTTTTTTTTAAAGTGAGAAACTGGAGAGTGTCCAATAGTATTGATCCCCAGTGACCCGAAAATTCAGGCAAAATTAATTTTAAGGCCTTAATTTTCAGAGAGTTTTAGGTTCTCGAGGGGTCAATATTATTCAACACTATCCGATTCCTCCCAGAAAAAAATCCCTCATTTTGAATCCTTGCCTTAGGGCGACCCTTGAGTCTTCAGGGCACAGTCTTTTTCTATTTGTTGTAATTTTGATTATGTTGTATTCCTTTTTACTTGGCTTATATTGCTCATTTATTTAGATTCATCTGCATTTTAGAAGTAACTGCATTAGTATTTACAAAATACAATAATAGTATTTTTAAAATTTTTAATCTTGCTCAAATCCGAAATAATTTTTAGCTTTGATTTCAATTTTTAGTTTTGCTTATTAAATTAATTTTGATTTACTTCATAAGTAGGTTTTATTTTATTTATTTTTTATAGTTTAATTCGATTCTGATATAATTAATTAGGTTTATATATATATATATATATATATATATATGTATATATAAAAGCTATTACCCATGATTCTGTATGCATGGAAATTTTGATGTATATGTACGTAAAACAATCAAATAATGATAAATAAAAATTAAGCCAAACCTAAAAGTATAAACATATACAACGTAAATACAATTTAATAATAATAATAATAAAAAAAAAACACAACTGATGTTAAAAAAAAAATTTACTTTGTATACCCAAACTAAAACAAAACAGCCAAATATGTCTGGTCAATTTATTGATCGAAATGAGTGTATTGAGTGAGAATTTATGTGTATAACAGTACTATACACATAATTTTTAAACTTTTAATTTAAATGAAAACACAAATGTGAATAATCATGAGCAAACTTTCAACGCCAGTTGGCGTAACGCATATGTCTGACTTTCCTAAGCCAGTTAGGATAATGCAATGCAGATTAGAAATTTTTTATTTCCTTTATGCTGTTTTCTTTTAATTTAAAAGTACTTCGGTATGAATCCAAAAAAATCAATTAATTAACAGCATCTGATTTTATTATGAAACACAAAGAAAATAAATAGAGCTGTTTGAAATAATTAGTTGAAATTCCCCCAAGCCTAACCTCAATTCTGAAGAGAAGAAAGGGGGGGGGGGAACCCTGGAGCCTTACTAATCTTTGGGGGGGGGGGATTTGGCCTCAGTTTTTTGGCATGAAAGTTAGTTTTTAATAAATAAAAAATAACCACTCAATTAATTCGAATAAAAAGTAGCCTGTGTTTAATTCCTGACTACATCTTTGTACTAAATTTCCTCCAAATATATATATATATATATATATATATAATTTTTCTATTATTCAAGGAATCATCAATAAATAACATTTGAAAATTAACTATATATGCAACAGGAGAAGTATCATAATTTAAAAATAGAGGAGGGAGGGGATGATATAAATACTATTTTTTACTCTACTTCTTGGTAATTTATATAGATTAATAAATTCATTAATTTAAATTAAACTGAATGATGCTGATAGTTCCAAAGTCAATTGCATTGATATATTACATTAAATATTGCAAATAAATAAGGGTATTAGAAAATAGAAATGAGGTTGCTTGAAACTGTACTAAATATAATTTATGAAAGATACATAATGTGATATGCACTGAAAAATAATATATGAGCATACTTACAGGAGTATCCAATGAAAATGAGGATCTAGCACTATCTGGATTAACAATAGATATAGACAGCCCTTGTTTCTAAAATAAAGGTTTAATATTTTTAATACTGAAAACCATTAAGCCACAATACGAGTGAATATAATAATTAAAATTGAATTATTAATGCTGAATACAGAGTACAGTCTCGAGTATCTTTTCTAACATTTTAAAAGGCCATGCCACATAACAAAAATTTTGGAGTTTTAAGAACCCAACTTTTAAACCACTAATATGAGAAGACTAAGTTTTTATACAAGAGCTCATTGTTATAATATGCATTTCCACACTTCTTATTGAGTACTAAGCCCACCATTAGTCTCAGGCCTTATAGATTAAGAATATAGAGGGTGAAACCCTAGAAGCAATTGCCGGTAACATGTTGAGTTAAAATAGAAGGCTCTGTACTAGTAATTCATATATATTTATAAACTTCACTGCGCCTTTCAATAATTTATTAGAGAAAAAAAAAAGTTCATGACAAACTTTTCCTATTTTAAATATAAATTCTGCAATCTTCGCTGTAGTATACTTTAAAAAAAAAATCGAAGCATACCATAAGCTCAATTTACAAATATTATATATACTATATAGGCATAATCAGGAATAGTGGCAACAATTGAAGAGTTATACACTGACTGAACACCCGCAGAATGGTATTCTTTTCTTGTCACAACTTGTATTTTACAGATATCAAGAAGGTAGATCATAACAGATATTAGCTTATTATACCTTGACAATGTTACCAATGCAATGCCTTGCCTATTTCATTTAATTATGATAAAGAAAACATAGGCTGGACAGTCTCAAACTGGACATTTAGGAATGTACTGCATGCTCTTTTTCATCATGCCAACAATTGTCAAAACAAGCTATTGGAATTTGATATTGTGAAATTAACTAGTATCAGCACATTTTGGCTATCAGAATAATAACTTTTGTGTTGTAATTTAATCTTGATAACAACTGTTGTTAAGCTAGCAGAAAATTTGTATATCTAGGTTGAAAAGTATCTATGATAGAATATAAAGTTTAGATTTACATTCAATTTTTTATAAAATATTACTTTCATTCTTGTTAACATGAATCCTAATTAATTGTTCAAATCTTTTAACAATGTAAATGTTGGCATCTTTTTTCTTTCATGTTGCTAATTATTCGAAATATAAAACACATTCTTCTTAGATTTATGCAAATTTATTGCTTTATTTCCTGAAATCTGCTTTACAAATAAAGATCTGTGATAAGAGAAAAATATTGCAAACTTAAACAGATATATAACTGCAGCTTTTTTTAATGGTGATATCTATTAACAGCTCTGGTGTTCATCTGGGATTTTTATGTTTGTTTATATATAACTATTAGTGATATATATTCATTTAAAATATTTGTCAAAAATGAGTTGAAATCAGAAAAAAAAAAATAATACAACAAAAAAAAAAGTTTATTTTTTATTTTAATGCAACATTATTTTGTCAAATATTTTTAAAGGTTATAATTTTTTTAAAACCAAAATTTTGCTTCATTTTTATTCACAAATTTTAAAATAATCAATCTGAGATGCAAGTTTTTATTTTCCAAAGATTGCAAGAATCAAGTTTAGTTGCTCTAGGTCAATGGTCAAGTCGGCAACCTATTGAAACAGAAGAGCCAAAAACAACAATTTACAAAATTTTCCAGTTTTTAAAGAGCCACTAAAATGTTAGATTCAATATAATAATAGCTATTATATTAAATTGAAGTATTATATACATGAATTAAAATAAACATTTTTAAATACAGAATAATTTTAATTCATATGAACAAATATATAGATAATTACATCAACGAAAACATTGTCTTTGCATGAAATTTTTTTGAAAGTTTTATTAAATCTAGCTTATAGCTTGTTGTTTTAAGTTTCAAGCACAACTCTAGATTTTTGTTTCTTAGTTGACTTCTAAATTTACTATATTTAAGCAAGCGAAAGCTTGCTCAAATGAATATACCAATTTCTTCATCTCACTGTAGCATTATGGTAGACTATCCCATGCTTCGAATAAGATGGCCTCAACTCATGGAATTTCTTTTAGAACTATCCATTTGTGCTGCGCAATCTGCATGCATTTTCAAACTTTCAACATGCTCTTTAGTTCTGTGAACTTGCCACTCCATAAGTCTTTGATTTTCAAATCAAATGGTGACGGCTTTGGTAAAGACAAAAATGAAATTCATTTGGCTTAAAGATATACATTGTTACTGAGCCTCATTCCTAAGAACAAAACAATATAAATTTATCTCATTACCATCATCTAAAGCATAGAGATTTAAAATTAACGAGTATGTTAACAGAGGCTGTTGAGATATTAGGTACTTAAAAAAATACATTTTTTATTTTTTAAAGGTTTTGATGATAAATTATTAATTTTTTGTGTGGAACTGGAGGGCTGCAACTTTACATCAAAAGAGCCACTTGCAGCATGCAAGCTGCAGGTTGCCGACCCCTGGTGTAGTCTATAAAACAAAATTTGCACATACATTTAATTTTATTACACACGCACGCACACACACGCACGATGTTGCAAAGCTAATTTTCCATACTATAAGGGATTATAGAATTTACCAAAACAAAAAACTTTCACCATACAATGTGGGGTTGGAAAACAAATGTTGGGCCACAAAAGGTGTTTGTCCTGTCCACAGATGAAACTATATTCACCTGTAATGGTGTGTATATGCATAACAATCATGTATGAGCTGCAGTAAATCCGCATGGTACACATTAGAGTTGTAGCAAGCAAAGATTCTCTGTGAATGTGTGGGCAGGAATGATTTATGATCACTGAATTGGGTTGCATCTGCTATCAGACTGACTAGATGGATAAAAGTATCTCATCTTCCCCCAGCAGAAGTTGCTCCATTTATTGCAACATGTACCAACAAAAGTTAGAGACATCATGAGGTTTCAGCACGAGAGTGCCAGATCATTTTTTCAGGAAGGTACGAACTACCAGGATACTGCTTTTCTGAACAACAGATGGATTGACTGGGGGGGGGGGGGGGGTCTTGCCTCTCAAATCACCTGATTCATCCTGCTTAGATTGTTTTCTCCAGGAATAGCTAAAAGGTGTTGTGTAAAAGATGCCCATTGTGCAACTGGAGGACCTAGTAACCCAAATTAGCACTGCAGCTGAAGATATTAGTGACATGACAGGAATATTCCAACCTACACGAGATGCAATGCATTGACAACGCAAAGCCTGTATTGCAGCTGCCAGTCACTCATTTGTTATCAATAGAGGTTCTTTGTCTCCATATTATTATTCTTGGTTATTATTGTATTCTCCATTTCTGCAAAGTACGCAACCTATTGCAGCCCAACATTTGTTTTCTGACCCCACACTGTTTAATGAAAGTTGTTTGTTTGGGGGTGTTCTATTATCCTCTGAACTATTTATATAAACAAATTGCCTTTTAAAAGTGCATAAGTGATTTATTCTTATAGAATGCTTTGATTTTTTTCCATTAGAAGAATAAGAGAAATTGCATTAAACTGACTGTCACAAGACATGTAAATGAAATATTTGAGGGTGTGCTTAGTACAAGTCTTGGTTATGTGTTGATTTATATTGAGCTTCATTTTGGTACTTATGGATAAGACACCATATCACTTTCCTAGATTAGTGAAATATTAGAGATTTTAGTAATAACAACAAATCATAAGGCCCCATTTAAAAAAATCAGAAACAGGGGATATAATAATAATATTGCACAAGATGCATGCAACTAATGCACTTTCTGAAACAAAACAGAAATGAAGAGGAACATTTCAATGAGAACTAATCCGACGTAGGTTTTAAAAATTGGAATATCAGTATCTACAGATAGTATTTAAAGTTCATTTTTGTATATATAGCATTTGTTTAAATGGATATAGTTAAAATTTCTGTATTTTACTCATTTATTTTTTCATTTCTAGTAATATTAATACATTTAAAGCAATAATGTATTATATATGTTACTATAAAATTGGTCATTATATTAAAATGCTAAATTAGTTTATGATAATGACATTTGTTAGCCAAAAACTGGTTTTGAAGGGTGTTAAAAATTTTAAATGTGAGTATCTGAAATAAGTTTCCTGCTTTTAATTTGCTCATTATACTTCAGAATGAAAATTAGCAATCATTTAAAAAAAGTATTAATTAGATAAATCTAATCAATATCATGATTAAATGCTATATTATATAATGCAAAAATTTGCATTATATTAAAGTTATTGTTGACTTGCATGATTCATATCATAAAACTAAAAAGCAATTTCAATTGAAAATTTCTTTAACAATACAAACTTTTCTAAGTATAAATATCTATACATCATTCAAACATTTTAAAAGCAACTGAAAACAGTAGCACCCAGTAATGGCACAGATGGGACTGTATCATCTCTGGTTAAAATAACAAAAATTTCTTTTATTACAGGGTTCAAATTATGCCATTATGTCTTACAATCCAAAGTTTATGCACTACACAAAGTATTGGCAAAAATTGGCAGATATGATCAATAATAATATCTAACTGATGCTAACGTGATGTATTAAATCTATAATATTTGCAATAATAGATTTTTTAAACAGAATATTATAGAATAAAACCAAATAAACTGATTTCCTTTTTTTATTTTTAAGAGCAACAGACCATTTTACATTTTTAGTTTTCACAAATGAGTTCAATTCATAATTTAGGAGGATTAAAATTTTACTTCAATATAATGTTCAACATTTATCTTCTTTTTTCTTAACCAGAGGATAGGATAAATAATGCACAATTTAACAATATCTAAAAACTAAAAGACATCCTACAAGAACTTGTAATAAAATAAACACTACACTAAAATCATTCCATGCAACTTTAAAAGAAAAAAAATTTGCAAGTTGTTATAATTTAAATATTAGTTTATAGTTTAAAAATAGGCATGAACTTTGAATTTTATAGTGTCAAAAATAGAACATTTATATAAAATCATCATATAAGATATTGCAATTTTAACTTATTGTTCAGAAAATGTCAATACATATTCCTTTAAAAATAAATATGAAATACATGCATAAAACATTAAAAAAAAATAGAAATTAAGTCAGGAAGTTTTATTAATGAAAATTATTATATTAAAAGTAACATTTGAAAGTATAAGATGGAAAAAAGAAAGATTGACCAATATTTTTTTTTATAAAAGAAAATCAAAAGATTTAAATTTCTGATTAATGTAAAAATGTATAAATTTGCTTAACAACAATTAAAAATCAATCTGAATATACAATAAATCATACAAAATTACTATAAGTAAAAGTATACACATAAAAGAAACCATGAAAATTTCAAAATTATCTTGGTAAGATTGCTTTCAAAATTATTCTTAATATTATATGATTCAAAATCTGTTTAATTTAGAATTACTATTATTTCAAAAATGTTAATAAGTATTTCAAATTTCCAATACTTTTGAGCAAAAATTTCCAATTACTTAAAAAAAATTATTTGTGAACTTGTCAAAAGAATTCAGTAGAAATGCTGTTCAGAAATAATGAAAATCGAATTTGCTGTCACAACAGTTTATGTACAAGTTTTAATTTGCAATAATTCCCATTTATCTATCCTGTGACTGCACCTATTTCATACTTCTTTCAACATTTTTCTGAAGGTTAAGAATTTTACTAAGCCTTTCGCAAATCGATAAATCATTCAAATTTATCAAAAATGGAATTTAAAAAAAAAAAAACAAATATTTAATAATAGCAAATACTATAACAAGTTAAAATAATATTAAACATACTTGAATCTGTTTCAGCGTTTCAACAGTAGATCTTTGCATATTTGAATTAGATGATGTCTGGTTCAAGTTAACAAAAGAACATTCCAAAACTTTATTGTTCACTAAAAATAAAACAAAATAATTAACAATTGTGGAAAAAAAAAAAAAAATCTGAAGCACATCTAAGATAAGACTAACATTTAAATTTTATTAAAATTTAACTAGCAATGTTTCATTTAATTAACATTTTAAAATCCAATACCTAACCTTAGTTTTTATACATAGTTTAAAATTAAAGTACGATTATTAAAAGCATCTAACAATGATACTGCATCATTAATATGCATTTTGCATTAACTAATAATTTGAATGTCTCCACTATAAAAAATAAAATTCATTTCGGCTAAATTACACTTTATTTTATTGAGTCTAATTCAGTACTATGTGAAACTTTATTAATTCATATAAATGTTATGATTGAAAACAAGTATCATTATGAGTAGTAATAAAAATTTCTTGTATCAAGACAACAAAATGAAAAGTTTATATATAAATTAAAAAAGAAAACTTATGAAAAATCCAAAATTTTCTGTAATTATATAAAAAAAATACACACAATCTCTGTTCTATTATTTAAGGTGAATTAAATTAGCATGTTTATAAATCAAATCACAATATTAGAAACAAAGCTATTTCAAAGATAAAATAAAGAAAATGTTTAAACTTTTTCTTTCAATCATCATACAATATTCTAAAACTGAATATAATAATAAATTTATATAAAAATTTTCAAATTAATTTTTTATAAAAATTCCTCAATCTAATACCACAATCTCAAATAATCACTATTATTATATGTTTTGTTTTTACCATCTGTCCATCTTATCTATATGATATATAGATTTTGTCCAAATGCTCTTTTACTGATAAAATCGTTTTAACAATGTAATTGTCTTAAAACTGGCATAAGGAATAAAAATGTTGTAAAATGTCAAAATGAAGGATTTTTTAAAAATGTAAATTCAAGATTCAGTTCATAAATTAAAATTTACCACTAAAATTAAATTTTATTTCATACTTCATTTAAACATATTTTGGTTTCATAATCTTTTAGATACTTTTTTTTTATCAACAAATTCAAATATTCTGTACTCAATACACAATAAGTATAATTCCTTTAATTAGATTTCAATGCATGAGCTATTTAAAAAACACTAGTTTAAAGAAGCAAAAAGATATGTCATATAACAATCCAAACAAAAAGTGCAAATACAAAAAATAGTGCTTTCATACTTTTAAAAATATTATTTAGATATGGGGAAAATAGATAGTTAGTTAATTATTTAGATATGGGAAAAAGGGATAAAAAGTTATAGATTTGTTACTGTTATTATACCATCAATGATGATTCCGGAAAAAAACAAAACAACTCAAGTAATGTCCTTGCAATCATCACTTACCTTTAATACATCAATGCTTAAGAAAAGGATGAGAGGAACGAGTTAAAAATTGTGGCTTCCATTATAAAACTGAATAGCTTAATACTCAGCTGCAATTCATATTTTTATAAACATATTGGAAACAAAAAAGAAATCATAAATACATCTTAAAATTCAACTTAATTAAATGTATGTATATTTTTTTAATTACTGTATTTGTTCTCATAAAAAATACATCCTAGTTATTTGAATCAAGAGAAACTTAAAAGAATAAATAAGTGAAAAGCAATACAAATATATAAAATTAATAGGGGGGGGGGACTCCAAATTTTGTCCAATTAGCCGTTATCAACACAATGAAACTGAAATTAACAAATTACTCTTTATTAAAGAAAAAAATAATAAACAGTTTTCAAAGGAACCATAAATATCAATGTAAAATAAATAATAAGCAAGTATCTAAATAGCTTTGTAGATTTTATTCTCCAATTTTATATCATTTTTAGAGAGCATTATATTAGAGACTTTAAAAAATAATAAAAGAATTCAGAAATAATTGCTCACAGCAGTTAACTAGTACGTCTTACAATTAATTATATATACTGATCATATTTATTATTGATTTACTATTATTTATATAATTACAACAATTATTTTCAATCAAGGAGGAATCTTTGCATTTTCTTAAGAATAAATTCACAAAGAGATAACTGCACAAAACACCAATGAATTAATTCATTAAAAAAAAAAGAAAACAAATATATATAATTGCATAGTATAACTTAAAGCTGACAATTAGAAGATTATTCGATTGACAGGACTCAATTGAATTGAAAAAAAAAAAAAGCTAGATTGTTCACAAATCTTTTAAGTGAATCCTTGCTATTCTTCGAATAATACGCACTGAACATTTTTTTATTTAGCAAAGTTAAATAAACGTTGCATGCCATCGTTTACAAACGTTCGATAGACAAAGTAGGTTCATATTGATATTGAACTCAAGAGAAAAAAATCTGAAGTAAAAAATAATTAATCAGTTTAAAAAATATTATCTAATATAAACACGACTCTATCAATTTCCAGAACGAAACTAAAAGGTTTGAAATTCGCCGAATTTAAATACAAACAATTAGAGCTAACAAATATTTAAGATTGCATATGCCAACAAACCATTTGAAAATTTCTTGTTGTTCTGCAAAAAAATGGATTTCTTCAGAAAAACACAAGTGTAAAAATTTCAAAATAAAATAAACTCTAGCTTTTATACAAAAGTTAATGCATTTTTTTCATATTGCCGATCACAAAAATGTTCAATAGTCAGCCATCATAAACCAAACACTCTGGTGGTTGCAGTTAATGATTAAAGTTAATACAGTTCGAACTTAACTATACATTCCCAAGTGATTAAAGTGATTATATATATATATATGTATAAAGTGAAGTATATACATATGTATTTTATATTTAAGAATTAAAAAAACTTTTTATTTGTTTGATATATACAGTTTTAGATTGCTCGGCATTATTCCACATTTGCAAATACATTTTGAAATGCAAACAGCATGCTGATAAGGAAAGATGACAAAAGAATTTCGTTGAATATTTGCTTGAAACGTCAAATATTAATAGATTTTGATCATTAAACCTCAGTTATTTTGCTAAAAAAAGAAGTTTCCTTTGATTGCATTGAAAAGACAATGGTGCATTTTTTTGTTTTTTTATTTATGAAAGCAATGAACCTTTTTGTGTAAAATTTAAGCCACAATTTTAGCTACTTTTTGTAGAAAGATAAAAGAAATTGTATTCTAATATATCTATATCAAAATAAATACATTTAAAATCATTTTTAACTCGTACCATTTACTTCAATGTGTTTTCCAATTGGTTTTGTAGATTGTGGTTATGCGATAGAAAGAAAAATATCCTAAAAGGAATCAATAAAACATTTAACAATCCTGGAATATGAACATATAAAAAGAAAACATTTATTAACATTTTTTAAGCAATTATTTGAAACTTGAGGGAAAAATAAAATACTTTTGTTTTATTTTTTCATTACCAGTTTTACAGTTACTAATAACGGCGCGCCAATCGCTGAGTGGCGTAAGTTTAAATCTAACGGAGAAAGTTGATTTCGGTAAGTAAATATTTTGATCTTGAATAGCAAGTTTGAATTATAATTATTCCATTCTATTCCGTTGTACTTTTTAATTCAGTTGAATTTTAAATACTTTCTTTTTCTAATCTATTTATCCCATTCTTTACTTTTTGATAAAAAATTGCGTTTGTAGTTTAGCGTATTAAGCCTAAAGTTACTCATCTAGATAACGGTGAAAACAACAACAAAAATATTCATGACTTCTGAAAAAATAATAAAAATATGAGAATATTTTAATAAAATGAAAATTACATGTTTTGTTTTGACATATCATTTTGCTTGCATGTTATTGATAAAGAAGTGAAGTTATTCTAAATGTTGAAAATGGCGATATATTTAGAGAAGCTTTATATGTGACTACTAATTTTGCCGTGAACTGTTATGCTAATGAGTGTCTTGCTAATTAAGTTAGTCGAGATTTATTTTTTAATCAATTGTAAATGATTCAGGTAGTGTTTTATGTCTTATATGACTGTTAAACTTGTTTTTAATAAAGTAAAATTTACAAAATTACAATTTTCGCCAAATCAGCGATCTATCGCTAAATGTGGAATCCGGCTTATTTACTGTTCGCATATGAAGTAATGAGGTAAAGTTCTCTTTGGCGCTTTTTAGTTATGGTGTAATTTTGTAACCTAATGTTTATATTCAGCCATGTGACTTAATTGAGTTAGTTACATATTTCGATTTTAAAGGCAATGGGATGATTTGTTTTAATAATTGTTTTATTTTTGCATTAAAAACGATTTCAAGCTGTTAAATGTAATGCAAAATAATTTAATTTCTAGAAGAATTGTGGATGAAATAAAAAAGGAAAAAATAATTTTCCTTTTTTTTTATTCTATGTATGTTAAATTAAAAGAATTTAACATACATATTTAACATATTGAAAAGGAAAGAAACCATAAACGTAAAGACAATACTTATCAAAATAATCACGAAAAAGGTAGTGGCATTTGTAGGGAAGTAAATGTTATTTTTGTATAAACTACTGATAGGAAAAGAAGATTATTCATAACTTCATTTATTAAATAAATTTCAGGCTTCACAGTATTTAAAAAAATTTGCATAAAATGAAAGTTTAGTTTATTGATATTAACTTAAATGTTTATAGATTCAAATATGAGGCACTTACGTATACATTGACTACCTTATATATAACTATAGTTAATTAATATTTAGATGTCACTTCGAAATATGTTCATTTAGTTGCACCTGAACTTATAAATTTATTAAATGAAATTCCATTATAATTTCATTTATGTGTTTAAAGTGAATAAAAATAATTTTCTGTATGCATAATTAATTTTTTTATGTATTTTATTGTCCAGTTTTTTCATCTATAGTTTATAATCATTGGCTCTCTTTAAAATTTCAATGTATAATTACTTGTAATAAATTTAAATTATCGATGTTTATAAATTATTTATTTAGATGAAAAATGTTTTTCAGACTGATTTGTAAAAGCTTGCACTTTGGGATTGTTAACATTATTGTCTTGTTAGAAAAATCTGGAACAGTGCTATTTTATTTTTTTAAAATTAATAATAAAAAAAGTGTCAATCAAGCAGTTCAGGTTAGTGATTGGAATGCACAAGGATGTAACCCTAGTTAATAATTTTGTGACATTTTCTCATTTAGCTTTTTAAAAATAATTTTTAAATTTTTTTTTTAAATTCTTAAATAGCAGTGGTGAATATTATATTCTTGTGAAGGGATTGTTGTCCCGTTTAAAAAAATTCTTAAATCAGTCTTTGTTATTTTATTTTGATTTATTCAGTCTGATTTTAGAACTTTATTATTATCTGCTTCATTAGTATAATTTAGAAAATGGACCTTTTTATTATTATTTTGTTATTAGTTAGTCAAAAATATGTGTGCATTTTTATTTTTCCCATTCATTAAGTTTGTGTATTTTAATTGTTTTAGATTTCTATTTGAGGTCCATTAAAATAAATTCTCTATTTCTTAATAAGTCATTATTATGTTGTCAATTTTATCTGTATTTGTATGATACTTAAATTTTGACATTTGTGACACTTAAATTAATGATAAAGTTAATTCTTGAATTGTGATGAATGTTAGAAAACTTATTATTATTATTATTTGCAATTTATAGATTTAGTTTAGTAACTAATCAAATTGAATTGACTTAAGAGTCATAACTGAATATTCTGTCAGCTTAAGAGTCATAATTGCCATTCATTCTGTATGTTAATATATTATTTCTGTTTTTATGCCAATTTATTTTAAGCACAGTTTGTTGTGGTTACAGTTTAAGAAATATTGAATTTAAAGTTGTTAAAATTTATGAATGACTAGTTTAAAATAGAAAGAAGTTTCTATTTTTGTTTAATTCTAAAAAATAGACTTTTTATTTATTATTGCTTTTGTTGATGGTAGCTTTTGAAGACATATTTTAAAGTACTTTTGAAATGGGATGCCTCAATCTTAAATTTAAGCTCAAAGGTCCTTCATTTCTTCCAGATAAAATTTTCCTGTATTGGGTATTCAAATTAGAGTGTATGAAGCTTTGCTATGCCTCGAAAAACTAGTCAAAGAAGTGCAGCTATTGCTGAAGCCAAGAATGAAGGAGTAAGTTTATATATATATAAATGATATTCTGCTTCTAATTTATTCAAAAATTGTTCTGTTGTCTATTTTCAGTCAAAAATCTCATATCTTTTTACAAGGCACAAAATTTTGTGAATGAAATTATCTTCTCCTGAATGTTCCTTATGTATGATTTTTGTAAAAAATAATATATATTGAGCTATAAAATCCTTTGATCATTGTAAATGAGAGTTAAATTTTGCAGATATTACAATTTTTTTTAAAAAATAATTAGTATTTCCTTTTTACTAATCATTTCAGTGACAGAATCTGGGAATACTCTTTATGTTTAGGTCTTGAGAATATCAAGCTGATTATTTACCCCAGAAACAAATTTTTTTCTAGACAAATTGGTGTCCTTGGAAAAACTAGTCGTCTTAGCTCTTACTGTCAACTGCCATCAAACGTGTGGATGTACAAATAGTAGATCTTCACAAATGTAGTGATAGTATAGTCAATTTTAAAAATATTGTTTTATTGAAAAATCAAACAGATTTATCTTCTATTACTTTCCTAATTTCCAAAATCTCTTAACTGAAAAGAGTGAAAATCACCATTCTTAGATTCTGCTGTCACAAACTTGTTTTCTTCCTCAGCATCAGTTTTCTTTCTTTTTCTCTTATATTTGATGCCAAAATTTTGTTATTTTTGAAATTTCAAAAGAGTATTTTCAATTTGCCCATTTTAAAATTTCTGGTGGTTTGAATTAAAAATTTTAGAATAAAGTTTGAAATTTAAAAGTGACCGGAAAGGAAAAAAGTTTTTTTTTTCCCCCATAATTTTAGTTGAATACTTTATTTATTATTATTGTCATATTTATTTGCATGGTACTTAAAATAATGATTCCAACATTCATCATCTTCATTTTGAATGTATTAGAATTGCACAGTCTTTAATTTATTAAAACCATCCCATTCTGCTTAATTCTGGGGTGAGGACCATATTTACTTTTAGAAGTATGAAAAGTCATCGAACTGCTACAAATTTTTATTTGCATTCATTAATAATATAATGTGTTTTGTTTTAGAGTGCTCCTAGAAGATCTGGTCGGGCTGTTACAAAGCAAGATACTACTACAAAAGAAGCTTCACGTTCTAGGCGTAGCTCCACTGCGGCTCAAACTGCTGCATCAGTAGCTGATTCAAAAACTCCAAGAGCTAAAGGAAGCTCTCGAAGAGAAAGTGCATCTCCATCAGATAGTCGTTCTAGGACAGGTGGGGAAACTCCTGCAACTCGTGTTAAGTCAACTCGTCGAAGTACAGGTAGGGTTAATTACAAGGAAAGTGATGGAGAGGAAGAAGTATCCAACACTAAGTTTGATGACAATTTTGATAGTGGTGATGATTTAGAAGAATCTGAATCAGATGAAAAATCAAAAACACGTGGAAGAAGTAGATCATCTAAAACTACACCAAAAAGTGCTGAAAAATCAAAAGGAACATCTCGCTCTCGTAGAGGTCGCCCCATCAAAAAGAAAGAAGATGAGGAGGAAGAAGAAGAGAATGAAACGTTTGATGTGTCAGATGATAGCAATGAGCCAGAGGAAGTTCCAATTAAACGAGGACGAGCTGCCAAAGACAAGGAGCCTGCTAAACCTACAAGAAGCAGAAGACAGAGAGCTGAAATAACTGAAGTCAAAAGTAAAACTGCTACAGAAGATAAATCTAGGCAAACACGCAGAAGTGGCAGAGGCTCTACTAATAAGGAGGAATCGCCCAAAAAAAGACCTACTCGGGGTGTTCAAGCTAAGCGTTATGCTGAAGATGATGATGATGAAATTGAAGAAATCAGCGATTCTAAAGCTGAAGAAGATGAAGTTGTGGAAATGAAAGAAAGTGAAGGTCGCAAACGGAAACGAGGTGTATCTCCAGAAGAGTCTAATAAACGTCTCAAAGATGCAGGTGATGAACAAGATGAAGAACAATCAAAGGAGGAAGTAATGAAAAAAGAGGAAGATGTTATTGAGGAAGAAAAAGAATCTGTAAAGGAAGAGAAGCCTGTCGAAGAACCAATGGAAATTGATGCACCTGACTCCCCTCAGATTCCAGAAACAGAGAAGAAAGTTGAAAAAGCAGAGGATAATGGTTCTGATTTGAAAGTAGAAGAAAAAGTTGATCAGATTGACAAAGAACATTTAGAAGAAAAAAGGGAACAAGAAAGTACTATTGAAAAAATGGAACAAGAAACTATTTCTTCTGCAAAAGAGCAGCAAATCAATACAGATAAGGAGGATAATATCAAAAGTTCTAATAAGGATGAAAGCACTCAGAATTCAGAATCTGATTCAAGTAAGAAAATTGAACTTTCATCCACAGGAATAGATAATTCTCAGAATGCCAAAGAAACTGATAAAGGTAAAACAACCGATGTACCTATAGATGAAATAAAAATTGATCAGCCTAAAGTGGAAAAAATACCAGAGCCTAGTTCACAGTCACCTGAACAGAAATCTGATAAAGATAATGTTTCATCTGCTCAAATTCCTGTGGCTTCTGAGACAAATCTTGAAAAAATAATAGATAATAAATTTGAACCTTCTATTGATACAACAGTGAAAGCTAATAATGAAACTTCTAAAGATGAGAATGCTGTTCCAGAAGAGAAAAAGCCCCCATCAGTTGCAGAAACTACAGTTCCTTTAGTAACTTCTATTCCTGTGGCACCACCTAAAGAATCAAATACAGATGCAACTTTGAATGGAGCTGAAGAAAGTGGTATTACTCAAAAGTCAACAAATGAGGTTCTTAATGTTAGCACTTCCAGTGTAATTTTTGACCATTCTGAAAATAATACTCCCAAAGCAAATGGGGCACATAATGATGTGCAGCATACAAATTCTTCTAAAGATAATTCTATTAAAGATCAGTATTACTTACTACCTGGACGAAAATATGTTATTAATTCTAAGTTAAATGAGAATTTAAGGCAATCTGTGAAAAATAGCATGTTTGGATTTGTATCTTTTAACTTGGGAACTCCTGACTCAGATGCATATTTACAAAAAGATAAGCTTCTGAATGAATTGAGCAAACTTGATGCCCATGTAATTTGCTTGCAGCAAGTAGCAAAGCCATTTTATAATGCTGTATTGGAACCTAGTCTTGATGCACTTGGATTTAAAAGTATTTTTAGCCAACCTCAAGATAGTCTTAAAGGAATGGCCACTTTTTATAAAAGTTCACTTTTCAGACTTAGTGGAAAATCTGATATATCATTAAGAGAATTGGTTGATAAGGTAATTTTTTTAATTGATTATATATAATAACTATGGTTAATCATATTTTTTTCTACCTTTGTTGATATAACTGAAGTTTTTAAAAAACTTTTACATTAATTTCTTTAAATTGAAAAGTTTGATGCTATAATGCATTTCTATAGTGTCATATTTAATTAAAATTTTATAATAATTGTCATTGGAAATTTGAACAAGAAATAGATTAACTGTTAAAAGAATCATTTATAAGAATATCCAATCAGTTTAAACAAAACAGAGGTGAATAATAGATTTTAAAAAAATGATCTGGTGTCTAGCAGGCTTTTAAATTGAGCCCATTTTACAATAGAAATAGAGTTATGAAGTATTTTTAAGCATTTTCCAAAGTTCTTAACTATAAAGACATTACTTATTAATTTTGGCATTTTAAATTATAACTAACTGTTTAAAATACACTTTCATTATTGCTTGAGTATAATTTATTATAATGTGATAATAAAAATATAGTAATTTTTTTATATAAGATGCTCGTCGAAATTGAATGATATGACAAAATTAATATACTTCCTTTTTTTCTGTTTTAATGTTGTAAATATTTTGACAAAATGTATTCTATCAGAATATAGAGAAAGAGACGAATTTAATTTAGATATTTAAACTTCTTAAAATTGTAAATTTTTTCTTCTAACATTTACATATATTTCTTATAGAATTTTTTTTTTTTTGAATTTATAATTTAGTATTAAGTTATTGGGAAAATTAAATGTTAATAGTGCATGTATTATAAATAATTTAACTTTATTTTCAATAATAAATAATTTATAATTTATTAACTTCATCAGGAGCAGCTCACTTAAAATAAAACTACTGCATAACTGAGCTCTCTGAAATGAAGTATCACCCTGATTCCACATATTTTGTGCAGTTAAACTTAATTTTACAAAAAAAAAATAAAAAAAAAATAACAATGATTTTAATTTTAAAAGTAATATTTCTAATATGCTATTATTTAACATGTATTAATGTTAAGGATATAAAATTAATATAAATGTGTGAAAAGCAAAATATTAAGCATGTGATTGTGCCTGTAAAAATAAATATTATGCATATGAAAACTTAGTTATAATTGCTATTCATTCAATTTGTAAGATATAATGAAACTAAACAATCTGTAGGTAATGAAAATCCAATTTAAAAATTCTCCCGATTAAAGTCTCCCGATTCCTACTGAAAATTTTATTTTCGTTGTTTGTATTTTGAAAGATTAGCCAGTTGCAGGCTCAGAACAAACATATAATAGCTTATTATATTTACATTTCGAGGGAAATTAATATTATATGATATTTTATTACACTCGTGTCCAAAATTAAGGTCACAAACATTGTTTTCAAAATAATTCTAAACTGCTACCAGTAAAATTTACGTTATTGTATTTTACCTATTTTGAAGAATGGGTAACATTTTCTCAATTTTCAGTTTAGAAAAAGAAATAGTTTAGTGCTAGCTTTTGCAAAAGAGCTATAATTTGATTATTTAAGAATCTGATGTTATTTACTATGAATATTGTAATAAAACAAACATGCTAGCCTATTTGCTGTGAGAATGAGTTCTCATCATCATTTAGATGATTCACAGAGAGCCATTGGCTAGTTTGAAGTCATCCAATCTCTATGAAAGATGGCTCAATTGTTACAAATGATCCCAAAATTGGTATTCAAGTAGTGAAATCAATTCCAAACAAGTGGTTTTGTTATCATGAAGGCGACCATTGAGTATCAACACTTGCCTTGCTTAATTCTTACTTGAAATTAAGGACATGACAACAAAGACTAACAGCCAGTTCCTCAGTTTGCTGCTGTATTAGGACTATGAATTACTAAGCTGTATATGAATGCTTTAACAGCGGGCACATTACACATAACCTCCAATAGTGTTTGTTCTATTGATTGCACCCAAGAGAAAACCCTGATAAGTGGAGAACTGAAAGCATCAGTCTTGGATGTAACAAAAATGGGGTTTTATTTTTTTCTGTGATAAATCTAGATTCACCACACAGTGAGATTCTCATTGAATCTTCTTCTGACAAAAACAAGGCGTTTCGTTTATGTTGCAATTGCCATGCAACTCTTTATTACCAACTATCATTATAACTAAATTTTTCAGATCACAAACGATAAAGTTATTCTTAAAAGTTTGTACAAAGTTTTTATAACAAAAGTTAAAATGTAGGAAGTAAGAAGTTGTCTTTAAGTTATACATAAGTCATTAAACATACAGTTCTTATCATTTTGAGCAGGTAGGACATATCTCCCTGTTATCTTCTTAGTTCAGTTCATGAATTAAATATTCTATGTGTTTGTTTATAAATTCATTCATGTGTAACAGTTTTTCTTCACCTTTAATGCTATCCTCAAATTGTTTTATATAATTGGATTATTATTATTGTGTGATATCTGTATTATTATTGTAAGGAAGATATACACATAATAGAGTTTATAACACTTTCTTACAACCACAAACATTCCTGCTAGGCTGAATGTCATTTTCATTACTAGCTTGTTAAGTTCCTATGAGCTCAGGTTGCTGCATGCAATCCAGAATGATTTTATAATTAGCGATAAAATTAATATTTTTCAGCTTTTGCTAATAAGGAGATATTTTGGCAATAAGCCAATGAAATCATATACAAAGGTTACTTCTCTGTTAATGAATGTTTCTTCTATTTCAATCACTTGATCAATAAAAACAAAATACCCCCCCCCCCCTTTTTTTTAGGTTTGAATATTTTGTTGTTATAAATTATGGGTGTAAATTGAAAAAAAGAAAAACTATTATTAGATTTTTGTAATTTTTGCATGCATTCTTGAAGAATATATCATTAGCATCTTTTATTTTATCTAGCAAACCTATTCAATAAAAGCAAATTCAACTAGATAAACCTGCCTTAGGAAATTGGCCTTCCTTGGGAAAAGATGGCACTGTCATACTGAAATTTCGTTTTGGCTAAGCCAGTTTAATTCATTGTTATTTTTAATTGGAGAACAAGTTGATATGTGTTGGATCTCTGTCTGAATACTCATATTTAAATCCACAAGGATTTCATTTTGTTCAGGCAATGCTTTTTACTTTCTTAATTTTGGTTGGTAAAAATCTACATGATCACTTTTTCCACTTATAAAAACTGTCATTTTTTTATTCTTTAATTTAATCACTTTCTTGGATTCCTGCCTCATATTTATACATAATTCAGCTTTTATTACCTGATCATTTTATCATATCTTTTAACTATTGATTTTGTGAAGCTAATTATATTTTAAATAAATGTAAATTAAGTTTAAAATTAGTGCAGTAAGATGAATAGATAGCTCTTATAAAATTAAACTGTTAACAAACCACTCCAAATCATTCTTTTTGGTTTATTTTAATTTTTTAATGGAGGCTTGTTCATTTTCTTGTGAATAGACGATGTTTCTATGTTTATTAGCAATGTTTTTAATCTAGGAAAATAGAGTTTCCGTTATGAATTTGGCCAAAATATAATGAATTTGAATATGGTTAGTTGTAATGTGTTTGCCTATGCTTTTATCAACACTGTTTGAAATGAAAAATTCTTTGAAACCACTTGATATCATACCAGTTATAATCACACTAAGTATAAAATTATTAAGTATCTACAATTTACACAACATTTTTGAGTTCATGTTTGCAACAAATTATTTTTTCTGTAATATTAAATTGCTTGTTGAAAGTAACCATTTTTCTTATTAGACGTTTTCACTTTTATTGGAGCAGTTTCAATTGCAGTTCAATTTAGTGTGGCAGCAATTGTGATACAAAGCAACCAACTATAGAGTTTGAAATATTGGTCTATAAATATCCTCTTGTACTTTATAGAATGTAAGCATCTTATCTTTAATGATAACTACCTTTGAAATCTTGCCTATGAGGTTTGCTGTAAACATTTAGTTTAGGTGATATTCAATTTAAAGCCAGATTTAAAGAATAATTTGGGACAATTTTTCAAGAAAAATGGATTTTTAAAAAAATGTTCATTATTTCTTAAAATAAATATTGGTGTAAATTGATGCTTTTTTTTTGTGGTATAAAATTGAAGTTTAATCCCCCCCCCCCTGCAAAATAATAGTATTAATAATGCATTTTATTCTAAGGCAGTTGAATGAATCATTTTAACTATATAAGCCTGTTCAATGTATTTTCATTTCCTTGACGTTAATCATATTTATGTCATAACCATTTATTTCTTTTTTAACAACTTTTAGGAAATTGAAGCATCTCCCCTTGATTCTGAACAGAAAGCTGCTGTAAAATCACATATAAGAAGATGTGGAAGTGTTCTTTTCACCCATTTTTCAACTGTCATAGGAACACAGACCATTACTGTCGCCAATGTACAGATTCCTCGTTCTGATTTCAGCTCACACGCATTACAAGTAATTTTTTTAAACATCAGTTTGATAAATTGTTACAATTAGAGGTATCCATGATTTGCCTAAAAGATGCAACTTTGGTTTTTTTAAAATAAAATTTTGATGCATTAGCAAATTTATGGAAAATTTTATTCTGCACCCTCCCCTTTCTTTCTTAAATGATTTAATCTTTTGTTAAGTTTTTGAAATTATTTCTTTGCAAAATTTATATGAAAAATAATCAATAGTTTAATGATGGTAACACATCAACAATCACGCACACACTCTCTAAAGAGATTTACACCAGAATACAATTATTATGTCTTGTTTAAATCTTAGCAAAGTATATTATTGAAGAAATCATCAAGTCTTATCTTTTAATACCTTATACCTTTCTTATATTGTATTTAAGGAAAAATGTTATCAATAAAAACTTATTTATGAGAGTGAGAAAGAAAATTGTATTTAAAAAACTATAATTATTTTATTCCTTTAATTATAACATATTTTTTACTTATCAATTCATGCAAAAAATAAATTAAAAGATTATTTGAATTAGTCATACTTTTTGACTTTCCTAAATGAAAAGAAAAAGGGGAAAATATCCGAATTTCATAATCAAATATTTGTATTATTTTAAAGATTTCTTGCCTGGCACAAGAAGTTATTCGAATCAATGGAACAAATAAACCCTTGTTATTGGGTGGAGAATTTAACATTGCAGAAAATGATGCTTCATACCAATTACTTAGAGATGGATATCTTAACAATGAAATGATTGAGGAATTGCAGCAGAGGAAAGATGTTGTGCTACCAGATAATAAGGTAACATTTAGATTTTTTTTTTTTTTAAATTCACAATAATCTCTTGTGTAAACTAATGTAAATTATGAAATATGATTTTAAAAAATATTTCAGATTATATATATGTTGATGAAAAGAGGCCAACATAATATTAATTTATATTTTTGGGAATAAAAAATAAGACCTAATATAATTTTTAAGCATTAAAATTTTCTCATATGTTGTGGAAAAAAAAAGCTTTCCGTGGAGCATTAATGCAGATATTCAAATTCTGTAAAAGGACTTTTCCATTCTTGTTTTTATTTGATCATTTCTGTATTTTTATAAAAATTATCATGGCTAACAAATATTGCTGTTACTTCCTCCAAAATGTTGTTAAACTTATTGTGCATTAATTTATTTTTTAAGGAAATAATTGTATGCACTGATAAATGCAGTATTTTTAGTTTGAAGACTGCATGAAAATTTTTATGTATGATATAAAATTATTTTAATAACTCTTAAGTTGTTTAATCAGTAAAGAAAAAGGGGGTTAAAAATAGTAATAGTAGCAGGAAGGACAATTTATTAGTTTGAGAGTATTTTTCACAAAAATTGATTCCCTGTAGCAATTTCAGAGGGAAGCTAAAATGGGGAAATTGTAGATGCTCCTGGTGCCATCTCCTTTGTTGCATTGTCACTTCTTCTCAGAGAAAAGCAAAGTAATATTATCATACACTCAGTTTTCTGTCATCAGATCAGTGGTTTTTTTTTTAATATATATTTTTTATTCTATAGAAAATATGCCACAAATTCATTAGCAGTTTAAATGTGCTTAGTTGCCCCCTCCCCTCTGTAAATGTATTGGTTATGACAATCAATTTTTCTCCCCTTTCAGTATACTAATTGGTGTTTTTCCCTTCTTTTTCTATAGCATGATTCGTTGGTGAATCTACTTTGGAAATCTTTTCAGCACCCGTCCTCTAATTTATGTAGCTGTTATCATTCTGTGTTGGTATGTATGATGTTTAATTATTTAAACATATAAAATATAGTATGGGTAATTTTATAATTTTACTTATTTTTAATATCTTGGCTTTCATATTAAATTCTCTAAATATGTGTGTAGATTTGAATATTATTAAATTATTTTTAATGTAATATGATATAATAGTAATATTTTTTTCGGAGCTTCTTGCAATCCAAATCAAGTTCAAAGAAAAAAAATTTATTGCTGTGAATACTGGCTATAAAGATTTTCTTTTCTTTTTAATGTGTATAAGCATAAGTATTTGAAGAAATTGTATTGAATCAATAAAATTTAAGTTATTAAATAATTGTTTGAGCATCAATTTTTTAATGACCACTAATTAATGATTCATCCCTTCTGATGTAGGAATGCATTAAAATTGTTGGGACTTTTATCCAACTGTAAATATTTTTATACAAAGGATTTATAATCTGAAATAGTTTAAGAAACCTTGACATATTTTAATGAGCTTTTTTATTTTCTTCACTAGGATCACGAGTTCATCATTCCAGAGTTAAAAACAGCATCACCAGATCTCTTGTGGTACAGTTCCGATAGTTTGCATACTGTTGGTGTCCTTGATGTGGTTTCTGACAAAACTGGTGATCATCACTTATCACTAAAAGCCGATATAGCATTTTCCATCTGAGAAGGAAGCAGATTTTTTTTGTCTGTTATTAAAGTTAAAGCATAACAGCATCTGTTCATTTTTTTTGTTATAGAAAAGAAACTTGTAGTTTGCTGGAAACCTTTTGTATACATGAATTGTAAATTTAGATGTCCCTTTTCATCTTTTGTTCTGCTTACCAGTAGTTTCATATTGCATAAATAACTCAAATTTATAATGATAATGCAGTAGTGTGCAAGAAAAGATTTTTAAAGAAACAACCAGTGAGTTTCAAATACTATGCAAGTTATATTTGTAATTGATTTCTGTTTAATTGGTTAGTTGTTTTATTATTTATTTTGTTAAAGTAATGCATTTCCTTTTCTACTTTATTATAATTATTGTACAATTAAAATAAAAAATATTTTTTGCATTACTAAAGAATGACTCGCCTTTTTTGAAATTTTTCATTAGGAGTGCAATAACGAGTTTGTTTATTACTTGTTTACAAAAGTAATAGTTCTATTAAATTAAATTTTTTAAAATTGAATATTCATAAATTATATTCTGATTTTCCTCTCTCTTTCTCAACATTTCTATAAATGTAAAGTTACAATCTTGGAACTATTGGTATACTTGTGCCATTTCTTTTAATACAGATTTTTTTTCTTTTCCTTTTTGTGCTTGTGCATCTGTCAAACTCATTTTCTTCTTCTCTGGCATTTTAACATTAATCATGTGAATATAAATAATTCATATCTTATATTACGTGCATTTGTGAAATGTCTTTTACTAGATGTTAGATGCAGAGAAGTAAATCCTTTAGCTCTAGCTGACAGTAGAGTCAAAAGTACAAAAATTTCTCTATAAGCTCTATGAGATTTTATTTAATAGCACCAAAAAAAAAGTTGACTATTTTTAAGCAAATGTAGATCTGATTTCTTGAATACATAAATATAAGATTCATCTTTTTAATCAATACCTTCACGAACTCTTTATGAAAGAGTAGGAAGGTTGAGAAATTGATTTTATCAAAAGTATTTTGATTATCTACATAATGTGTTTGGAAGCGTATGTATGTACAGAAGAGTCTATTCAGATATGTTTAAATATCAACATTCTAAACTCACCTTATCATCTCATGTTGTTAAATCATTGTCAAGCTGTGTATTCCATTTCTCTCACTGTGAGTCATTTATGCTTATATTGTAGCATTTTAGTTTGATTCAGTTGTATTAATATGTGTTATGTTAGAGAGAAAAAAAATGTTCAAAACAATCATGCTCTCACTTTCATAATCAAAATCTGCATTTAGAATGTTACTGTAAATGAACGTTGTTGAAAGGTGAAGTGTGACAGTTTGAACACAGCTAGGATGTGTTGTGGTTTTCTTTCTTTCTTTTTTATTGCAAAAACTATCTCTAGAAGTATGAAGTATATTTCTTTAGCATGAAGCGTTATAAGCACTTGAATATTATCTGTTGAAAAAGGTACAATTATCTTAAAGTATGCATCTTGTGTGAAGAAAACTTTCACTATCTTATTTTCTCTTCAATTATGTTTCTCACAAATATTTTTTATTGACGGGCATGGTGAACTGCTATTGATTTTGTTACTTCAAAAGAAATCTTTCTCATAATGGCAGCTTTTATAAATTAAGTAAAATATTTTCCAGAATTCAATCATTTTATAAACATGTAATTTTCACAAAAGTAATTCATTAGCAGTTCAGCTAAATATATAGCTAAAGAAATAATAGGTTTTACTATTTGTCTTATTAAGTTGTTATAATTAAGAGTTCTGTTGTTAGATATCAATGAAAAGAGGGGGGGGGGTAGTTATTTTATACTCTTACATATTTCATTTTTACTGTAAATTTTCTTAAACATGAAGTTTTCAGAATTGAAAGTACATACCATGCCTTGTTATTTCTGTGTTTGAAGATTATCTAAAGTGAAATTTTATTATTATTATATATCATGGTGCATTTTTTAAAATCTTCTTAAAAATGCATTATGAAGTTTGCTATTCTGATTGTATGCATGCTGTTAGTTTTCATTCATTTTTTTGTGTGTATATGTTAGTTTTGTGCTGTGCTGTCTTAGATATTAGGAAAAAAAATTACTATTCTTAAAAATTCTGTTATATGAAGAATTTGTATATATATTTTAACCTAAAAAATAAATATATAAATGCATGAATTTATATATTATTTTTACCTGCAAACATGAAGCTTTCATTGATATAGATTTAAGTTTTTGTATTTGTTTATTTAATAAAATGCAGTTATGTTTGTACCAGAAATGAAATAATCAAATATTTTTATTTGGTGATCAGGATATGCTTTTTTTTAACATATATTTTACTTTTTTCTGGTAATTTTGACGTTATAAATTTATTTGCATTTTTTTATAGATCCTCTCCTTGTCAAAATTAATATCCGAGTATTCAGTGGGGAAAATATTTGATAATGTTATTTTAGAATACATTATTGTAGTCCCTAAATTTTTTTTGATATTTATAAAAGTATAGCTTTAATAACTGAAAATAGCAATATCTTTTTTACGTAATACATCATTCTAGTAATTCTGATTCTTATTTTGAATTGTCTTTGTTCACTTATCCTTCAATGACTTTTAAATGACTTTATACTTTTTTTATTAAAGTATCTCTTGTGAAAATATTAGAGCTATTGATCTTAACTTCTATCCCATACTTTAATATTTGGAATGATGAATTAAGCTACTTGTGCATGAAGTTTATCTTACTCAATTTGAACCACTTTTACAGTTGTGAAGACATATTTTAGAAAATTAATTAATTTTTATCTACTAATATGATAAATTTCAGCATTAGGAAGTCTTATGATGAGGATCAGAGCAAATCTACTTAATTTGAACTTTAAAGTCATCAATATCATTAATTGCTCTATTAATTTTTTTTTAATTCTTAATTTTTTATCTTTCAATTGTGGTGTGAGAATCACTCTTATTGAATGTTATTTCTTTTTAATGCTGTTCTATCCTTCTCACTGAGCTTTTCTCCTCTTTTGATGAATGTGTGGACTATTATTTGGCAATTAAGTTATTCCTTAATTAATATGAAATGAAAGACATATGTGTCATTCAAGTATTAATTTTAAATATCAATAGATATTACCAATAACAAGTCTCATAATATTGTTTGTATTTTTATTATTGGAGTATTGTATTTTTTAAAATATAAATATCAAGAGTTTCATTTCTTTATAATAAATAACTTTTGACTTTATTATGTCAGTATCATGTCAATGTATTTATCTATCTACACCCAGAAATTTGATATTCATGAAGTTGAAAAAATAACAGTTTTCATCTAGAAGACATAAAATTGAGAAGAATCATTAAAAAATTTTTGCTGAAAGCTGAGAAATTAGAGGCTTCTATTTAAAAAAGTTCAGTTGTAATGCTTTAAAATTATCAGTGTATCAAAAACCACTTGTACACTTTAATCATAAAAGTAAGAACTCGATTCTAACACAAAGCAATAGAAACCGTTCTAAATATTAATTTTTTTTTTATACATTACAATTTTATTTTAATTCTTAAAAAAAATTATTGCATTTTAATACGAGCACTGTTTTTTTTCTTCATATTGTACTTGCCACACAGTAGTTGTTCATTTATTAAAGCATGATGTAGTTGTTTTCTTAATAAGTTCAGCTTGCTTATCTTATTAATTTAATTTAAAGCTTTTTTCTTTAATTATAGATTTGGATCCCTGGTGGGATTCAAAACCATTAACAAGATTCCTCCTCTTCCTGGTTCTTCAGTATTTATTAGCAAAAATATTATATGCAATCATTTTTATTTGATTATTTCCAAATTAAGTTTTGTAGTGTTTTATTAATATTAATGTTTTACTTTTTTATTTTTACATGCTTAATTAAGGATGAAAATGGGAGTTATTCACAGGTGGGATCAAAATATTTTAGAATCACAGTGGTACATGAGCCAAAAAATTCAAGAGGCTCTGCTTTAATCTTTCAGTCATTAATTTGAAGATATTTCAATGATTGATTTTTGGTGTAGTTGAAAATTAACTGTGTAGTTTTTAAATTCCGAATTTACTGTTCTGTGGATCTTATTATAGTTGTCTATTAGTTTTTGTGTTTGTATTTTGCAATAGAGATTTCATTGGGTTAGTTTGGAAATATTTGTTCTACTTACTAGTGTACTATTGGATGCATTGAATCTTGTTGATTTTTTTAAATATATATATATAGATTCCCTTTTTTTTCTTCTGAATTGCTGCATGATTCCCCCCCCCCCTGTCTTTACTCTAAACTACTTGTTCAACAAAAAGTTTCTGTCAAAGCTAGTTAAATTGTTAGTATTTTAGATTTTTTATGTAAATCTTAGGTGATTATTTGTTTTACAAAACTTTATTACTTTTATAATTGATTTTGTGTGAATTTATGAAAAAATGTTGTATGGTATGTTTGTAAATAGATTCATGACTTGGAAAGAAAAAAGAAGCCAGTAATACTCTTCTCACTTTAAGAATGTATGCATATATATATAAATAATAGGCAGTTTTTGTGGATTTATGTGCATACTTTATTATTATTATTTAGCAGTTTTAAAATGGTTGTAATTTCCTTTTTATGTGTATACAACTGTTCTGTTGTTTAGATATATATATATAAATAATGATTATGAATTTGCTTATTATGTATTGCCATCCAAGAAAATCTAATCACATTGTAAATATTTGTATTTTGAACTGCTGCATAGATATCTCAACATTTCTCAATTTATAGTTAAAACTTTTGATATATTTATCCCTTATACTTAATCGCACGTATCATCTCAACAGATAAATTAAAAAGTTTTGAATAAAATTTTTTCTCATTCCTGTAAGAGTTCAAAATTGAATTAATCATCAGCATATATTATAAAGCATTTAATGCTACTCTTATTTTTTTTTGAATGGAAAGTAAAATCAAATTAATTTTTAATAAGAGACTGCTGGTATCTACAAAGCATTTCTTTTATAAGTGTTATCATTTGATATAAATTAAATCCTTTGGTAACTTTTTGGTTATTGAAAATATTTTTATTATTATTCTGAGACATACTACAAAAAAAATTCTCTTTTTTCCTCAACACAGCTCAAGATACTCTTTTATGTTGGATAACAACTCAAGCCAACTTTTTTTAGAAAATATTTGTACAACATCAACATTTGATTATTGCAAATGTTATATTTTTGCAGTTTCTATTGATTATTGTAACATTATAAAGGACCTTTAAAAAAATTCATACTTGCCAATTGTCATTATTGAATAATTTTTCACTCTTGAAATGACATTATGCTGCTGTTTTAAAAGGGGGAAAAATATTTGTAATACCATAAAATTTGTGTGTGTCAAAATGGGATTGTGAAGGTTTCCTTTTGTCTTTGTTTGTTTTTGAATAAACCATGTAGGTTTAGTATCAATAAAGGTTTATTTTACACTGATTTTTGTTTAAATTATTATTATTTTTTAGGTTATAAATTGAAATATGCAGGAAAAAGATTCATAAAATAAGTACATTTGAATTTTTCTAAAAAAATTTGCCTTTTTTTTCTTGCCAAAAAAGCAAATAAAAATGTAGAATTCAAAACATTTTACAATAACCAAAGGGAGGAGTAATTCCTTGATGTTAGGAGGAGGGAAGCTAGAAGTTTTAGATGGAATAATTTATTTGAATTTTATAAAAACAATTACACCTTGGTATTAGCCATAATGTCAGAAGTTTTATATGGAATGCAATAATTAGAATTTAGAATTGGTGCTATCACTGAATTATTCCAAATTAGCAGAAATAATGTTCTACAAAATTTAAATATTTGTTTTAAAAGTTATGTAAAGACAAAATTTATTTGAAACACCATTCTAATATAACATAGTTATATCTAATAAGCAATATATGTATTGATAAAATTATCAACACTTTAAATTTAGTTTATTGACATCAAATATATTTTGACTTTATATTGTTGGGAATGAAGTCCACTCTCATTGAACTGAAATCTATATCTTTCATATCTTCAGTTTGGAGCTATAAGCAGCATCTGAAGAGAGTAACACTAGTATTATTTATAAATAATATACATATTTTTTTTAATTTTTTTTCACTGGAATGAAACTATTTTCCACTATCCTGAGTATTTGGCAGGAATCCTATGACTTTTATTTACTAATGACAGTTTTTAAAGAGACCAATCTCTTTTAGGTGGTGGTAAATATTTTGCATTTTATGTATTTTTTATAATTCATTTTACATATTCAAAAATGCATCAAATTTTGTAAACCATTTTATCGGAAAGAAATGTTCAGAACATTGATAAATTTGAATTTTTCACTTTTAAAAAAATGACAATTTTAGTGGATTTCCTAAAATTGTCAAAAGACATTTAATTTTCAAAATTGAATTTATTTTTAAATTTAATTTAAAAATTATAATTGAAAGATCCAACCTGCACACAAATTTCACAAAAAATCTTTTACAATTATAATCCACTCTTAAATTAATCTGGTGTATGATTCATGACATTTATAATAATGATAACACCCACTTTGAAATTAACACTTTTCTTTAACTCATTATAATATCACAAAACATGTTATTACTAGTAATAAATTCTTTTTTGATTTTCAAATATTGGTACTATTTTAATTACATTTGAGCAATATACTTTAAAAGCATATCCTAATTCTACTTTCACAAATATTTTATATAATATATTTTAATTATATTTATATTTACAATATTTTTGAAATGTAAAATTAGAATTTAATGAATTTTAATTCTGTTCTGAAAAGAACTAATATGGAACATTAATTTTTAGACAGTTAGAATTTCTGAATTTTTTTAAAAAATAAAAACATTTTATGTGAAAAGGTATATTGTCATGATAGTTATGGTTTTAGAAAATTTCTAAATTATTATATAATAAAAACTAATTTTCAAATGATTTATTATTTTTTTCATGAAATTATTTATACATTTTGAAATTATTTTGAATAATTTCACATTTAAAGTCCTATTTTTTCATTTAATTTTTTTTCTATTTTTGTCATTTTTGAAATTTTCTTTTTCATTTTGATATAATGCGTATGTTAAAGATATATAGCATTAAAAAATGAAATAATTAATTTTCTTATATAGAAGCATATTTCTCCCCTCCCACCCCTCAATGAAGTTATCTTTTCCGTTTGAATTTTTCGCCAATGGGAACCAAACAAGTGCAATGTGCCAAGACACCAAGTGAAGCATATGACAAATATAAGAAATTTGGAATTCTATATTATTTAGCAATTTTTTGCTGAGCCCGGCTGATGGAAAAGTACAGTTTTTAGACCTAGTCATATTTATATTTGCATTATGTACATAAAGTATACCTTCACAGGGAAAAAAAATTCTAAATAAATTTCCATATTTGAAACTCATTGTTTGCACTCAAAGTTGATACTTGGTTCTGGTAAAAACCTGTACTTTCTTGCAAATTGATTAAAATTGAACTATCTCTTTTAATATTAATAGCTGTTTCATTAAATTTTTATTTGAATTAACATTAAGCCATAATTTCATTATTTCATTGATATTTTTCAATGATAAACATAATTCATTGCTATAGAATTCAATTTTTTAAACAGACATTTGGAACAAATGCAGTTCGTTAATTTAATTGCTTATATTTAAAGAAAAATTAAGCTTGCACACTTCCAAAGACGCTTTTAGAACACATGCTAATAGCGCGTTGCTGTTTACAATCTTACTACCTCAACATTCTTAATTTTCTTTTCCAAGAACTGTGATTCATATCTGATGACTGATTGTTACCATGGTTACGCTGTTAAGTTTACATTACAAGAATTTCAATTCATTCAGTAAATAAACTGTACTTTAAAATAGAGAAATAGAGAAGTAAGGAGCTTCTTTTAACCAGGAATAAGTTTATAATACATTAAAAGGATTTTTTTTTTTGCAAAAAATAAAAAAATAAAATAAAAATGCATAGCCTCAACTTATGTGAACTCGAATCATGCCTTGAAGTGAAGATAACTTGTTTACATTTGTTTGAAAGTATGAATACAATGTCATTTTAGCGTGAAGTTATTTAACATTCTAATCTTTTTTATACATGTGTCCTATTTTTAAAAATAAAAGAGAATGAAGGGCCTTTTTTTTACTGGTAATTTTTCTGCGCAATTTCATGAGGAATGACTTGATTTTGAAGAAATGGGAAATGCCTTTTCAAATTGCATATGCAAGAAACATAGAATTGGTTCTGTTAGGTAAATATGAATTAAAATAATAAAAGTTATTTTTTTGTGTATTAAAGTATGTTTTCGAGATAAAATACGTCTTTTTCATCTAAAATTTAATTAATTTCTTAAGTTGAATTAACTTTATCTTTTAGAGAAATTACTCTTCTTATGATTGGTCTTGACAATGCTGGAAAAACATGTACTGTAAAGCATTTACTAGGAGGTAAGCCATTGATTATTTGTTTTAGCTGTTTGTCCGCGTAGCTTATAACTTAGGAATGTGAAATAAAAAATGTACAAGGAAAAATAATAAGACTATTAATTTCTCTATTCTAATGATAAAAAGTTTCTCAAAAATTCAGGAATATTATATTGAAAAGTAAAATTTTTGGGAAGAATGCATTTGTTTTTAACAAATTGATATCCTTGTATTAAAATAAGATTTCATTTACAATAATGTATTATGTTCTATATTTTTTAAATGTTGTGTTATAAATCATGTTGTTTAGTGATATAAATAAATAATAAAAAAAAAAACTCTAAGGTAATAAGAAAACCTGAAAGGAGATGTACTGGAGATAGCATTAACCTTCAATAACACATGCAGAATGTAATATTCGAGAATGCAAAAAAATTCATTATATATATATATATATATATATATATAACAACAAAAGAGAAAAGTAAACTGGTTAAAAGAATAAAAGTACTATTACAAATGAAAAATGCCTTCAGTTTATAAAAACTGGCACATTAATTTCATACCTGATGAGCTATTGATACATTGTTCAACTTATTTCATACATGCTTCACAGTTTATTTCCACTTTTACTTGTGATTTACTATTTATATGTAATATATATAGTAAATCACTAGTAATAAATAATACTTTCTATATATTAAAAAATGTAAATTAATACAGTTTTAATTAATTACTACTAAAGTTATTACTTCTGAAATTTATTCTTATCGTAGAAAAGGATATTGCGCCAGAAAATTGACACATCCATACATCAAAATATGCCATTTTTATGAACTGCTGTGTAAGATCATATTTCTTTTCATTATTATTATACGTTTTGTTTCAGAACCTACTGCAGATGCTGTTCCAACAATTGGTTTTTCTAGCATTTCATTGAAACATGGAAAATACACAGTGACTATTTATGATCTTGGTGGAGGACCTAAAATACGAGGTATTTGGAAGAAGTACTATGCTTTAGTACATGGACTGATATTTGTAGTTGATGCTAGTGATTCTCAGCGCCTTGAAGAATGCAAAAAGGAAATCCAAAGTGTTTTAACGCATGATAAAATTGCTGGAAAACCAATGCTAATGTAAGTGTTTAATTTATTACATTTATGTAATAAAATTACTTTAGGTAAAATCCTATTTTAGCCCACCTCTGGTGACTTTTTCAAAATCTCGCCAATTTTTCAAAATCTTGCCAAATTGAAAGTATTTGAAGTATTCTCTTCAGATGTTGTCAGGGTTGCCATTTTGGAATCATTATAGCTGATTATTTGGCGAGATTTTGAAAAAGTCGCCAAAGATGGGCTAAAATAAGATCGACCCTTACTTTATTGTGTTTTTTAAAATTAATTATATATATATGTAATGATATTTTAAAATCTATTTTCAATTTTAAATAATTTCCAAAGCTTTATCTGAATTCAGCCCATATAAAATTTATTCTAAAATATTCTGTTATTTCCTGATCCCATTCCATTTTTTCTATTTAATTAATTCGACGGAAGCACTGTGCGTATGCTTAAGAAAAGGCTTAAAGTTGCATTTTCATACACCACAAGTGAAGGGATAGAGAATGTCAAGCATAATACTTTCTTTTAAAAGATTCCTATAATTGCCTAAATTCAATATGTGTAAAAAGTCCCTATCAAAATCTCATGGTGTATAAGATGAGAAATAAATTATTTCTCTCTCTTTTAAGGTGGGTTCACACAAGGCCAACTATTAGATACAATAGAATATCACAGCTATTTTCAGAAAAATCATGTGTCCACAATGAGGCAATGGCTCAATTGTTCATATGAAAACAATACAGAGATAACAGCAGAAGGGCAACAATTGTGCACAATGGTTGTCCTTGTGTGAAAACCCACCTTTCTGCTTTTGTGCTGCACTTGCCTCATCCATGCTGCCTGTGCCTCCCAGGATTTAAGTAAAATGAGCGCACTATTTCATAGTTTCTTCCTTGCCTTTGGTCACAATTCTGCCTCAAAAATGTTATTTGTGTTCTCTCCTGCCTCAAAAGATAATTTCTCATCAGTCCAGTCACTGAAAAACTTAATCGACTGGCTAAAGTACATTTTAACTATCAGCACTAGAGAGAATCCAAATTAACTAGAGAAAATGCTTTCTAACTGACAACATTTGGGAGAATGGAAATAAACTAAGAAAATACATTCAAACTGATAGTATTAAAGAGAATCCATTTTAAACGTATTGACTTTAAATTCTGTAAATATTTATACAATAGACTACGGATAATCAGCGTAATTAAGTTTGATATAAAAATATATCATACTCACTGTCGTGGCTGGTTCGTGAGTGCTTAGAAAAAAAAATAGTCAAATAGAAAAACTTAACAATTTTATTCTAGATTCGTTGAAGTTACTCTGCGCAGTAACTCCCTCGCTAAGAGCTAACACTCGAATGATCTCACTCTTTCCATTACACTGGCGCTAGTTGCCTAGCGCCATCTATGAACATTTATTTTGTTAACGCTTCAAAAATCCAATCACTACACTCACTGAGTTTCAGATGAGAATTTAATATATTGCTACACATTTTCTTGTTCGAAAATGAGTATTAAATCAGTAAATTTCTCCGAGAACAGGAGCTTGGGAAAAAAACTGTAGAAACTGGATAAGGGTTTTTCCTCTGTTCTTCTCAAAAAGATTGGTCTTTGAAGAGATGCTTCAGTATGAAAAATGGCCCTCTTTGTTGTTCTGTCATATATATAATATTTAAATTGACAGTAGTTTGCTTTGTCAATTTAAATATTTTGTAATAATAAGGCTATAGTAAGCAATATTCAAATAGAGTATTTTTTCTTCAAAGGTAAGTCCTTTCCACAAATACTGTTTTATGAAGTATAATTTAATACAATAATTTTGATTGACACAAATAACATTGTTTAATAAATCAGTCAAAACATGAATAGAAGGGGTCCTCTCTAGTACAATTAATTTTAATTTTTGTTCTCCCTAGTGTTGTTGGTTAAAACACATTTTATCTAGTTAATTCAGGCTTTGACTGATTTCAGTAAACACCTGACTTTAATATATATAATATGGCTTTATAACATCGAATAATGAATTTTAATATTGATCTTTAAGAAGGTTATTTAAAATTAAGGAAATATACATAAATTATCAAAATTAATCAAAATATATAAGTATTATTATAATTTCTAATCAATATATTTTCTAAAAACAGTTTTCTAACTCTGGCTTCACTGTAATTTTAACTTCTAATTAGCATAGACTATTAATTTTTCTAAATTGTAGACAAAATTATCAGAAAGCTGATAAATTCTTTCAAAAATTATATAAATTCAGCCTCATGCTTGCTTTCTTCTCCTTTTTTTGCTTTCTTTTCTATTTGATATGCTTCATTATGATCTTGCCAAAACATAGACAAAGGAATATTGATGAAAAAAATGATTATTTGTTTGAAGATAACACACACAAAATAATAGTGAAGGACTAATGTTCTTCATATGTGGGGGAAAAAAATTCTAATAATTCAATGAATGGGTATGCTTAAAATTGCTAGCTGTTGTTTACGTAAGACCATTTATAAAATTTTGAATTTAAAATATGTTTAAAACATCATTCTTTGAGTTTGAATTTAGTATAAATTATAAGGAAATCTGATTTTAAATCTTTTTAAATATTATATACTTAATTTTAATGAAATTTTATTTGTGATTATAATAAATAGGCTTGAACAATTGATATCCATTTTATTAATTAAAAATTTTTAAATTGTAAATTTAAATTTTACTTTATTATTTAAAAAATTTTTTTTTCTCTCTCTTTCTCTGTTTATACTATGGTATCAATCTAATGCATAGTAATTATAAATGCCTAATGCTTTTTCTAATACTTCATAGATTTAAAGTAACATCTTTATGTAATTAAAGAAAATGAGGTTGCATTTTCTTATGATTTAATTTGTTTATATGCTTGTTTTGCAATAATTAATATTTCTAATTTTGTGTATTAATATTATTATTTTTAATCTGATAGGTTAGTAAACAAGCAGGATGTTTCTGGTGCAATTGATGAGACAGAGCTTGTCAGCCGACTTGATTTGGAAGTTCTAGTTAATCAACAAAAATGCCCGACACGAGTTGTAAGTTTTGTCTAATAATAAATATTATTCATACACTATAATCTTCCAATTTATGAAGAGTAAACAGTTAAATTAACTTATATATGCATTACTATTTTAACCTAAAGAATTTCAGTCTAATGTTTTAATCTTATTTATTTTACATTTTATTTAGATATTAATTTTTATAATATTTTATATTTATTTAATCATATTTATTTTCTGGCATTTCAATTTGTTGGTTGATTTTAATTTAACTTAATTAGAATTTTTTTCTTTTTGATAATTTTCTACTTTTTTTGCATGTACACACACACAAATTAGTCATTACTATTTTTTTTTTAACTGCAAGCTTTTGTTGTGTTTCCATATTGTAGAACATCTTGATTTTTAAAACCTTTTTTGGGAATGATATTGGTTTATTTATCTGTTATTGAATATAAGAACTCAAATCATTACAAACAAAAGAGATTAAATTTAGTTTTACTTTAAAATTATAAATATCTATCAAAATTGGATTGAAATACATCTATATATTTGTTCCATTGAACTTAATATCCTTAAAGTGCAGTGAGCTTGATATATAAAATATGGCTTTTGTCTTGTTTTATAGATCAGTGTCAAGTTTTATATTGGATATCTGCCAAAGGTAACTGGCATCTGTTTATGTATATGTGAATGTAATAATTCACAAAGGTATTAAATCATAAATGAGATATAGAATGTGGTCTTGATATCAAAATTGCTACTATTTATCCAGTCATGTATACAAATATTCAGGGAAGAGTACAAAATTATATTCATTTTTTTTCTCACCATGTCTTAAAGCTGAGTATAAAATATGCTATATTGTGGATGCATGCTAGAGAATAAAGGAGAGAACATTCTTCTGGTTAGATTTAGAATAAAAAAAGTATTTTACTTTCTTTTTAACATCTAGTGAGGAAGATAATTTTATTATTAAGAATTTTTTTTTTCTACCAGGAACAATACAACTTTTATATTTAGCTTAAAGGTGAATAAATAATTACATTATAATTCAAACTGAATCCACAAATTTTGCTCCTGCTTTTTTTTGTATTTATTTTAAGAATGTATTCCTTTTGCATAATTTTCTGTAATGCGTAAGTGGAAGTAACCTTTTATTAACTTTCATACCTTTTTATAAAATTTGTATGATTTGTGCTATTTTGGCAAATAATAGTATATGAATGGAAAAAAGAAATGGAAATAGTTTGTTATTTGGTTTGTGATTAAAAAATTAACATTATTTTCATATGATCAACTAGAAATCAAAGCTCAATGTATATTTTGATTGTCTTATTTTCTGGTTGTCTTGTTAAAATTAATTTTTCACAACTAAAATTGTCATCCATTGTTAAAATATTTAACTCTGAATTATTTGGTCTTTTGTTAATTTAAGGCGGAATATAAATGCAACCAGTATACCATAATGTTTATGATATGGGACTATTAAAATATATAGTCTTATTTTTATATGTTAATTTTCATATGCTTAATTTTGTCCTATTTATATGTGACAGATTTTATTTAAAACTAATCATTTCAGCCAATCAGCTGATTCACTTTTGATTTCAAACAAATTGTTTAGATATAACTACATGCTCATAATTTTTCCAATGTGGACATTTATGCCATGTTATTTGAATTGTAATTAAGTTTTATTTGTTGTTTATATGAACTCTTCTAATACGACCAGTTTTGTGACATGGTACTATTAAAAATATAAATCTTTGGGTCATTTATCTTCTAATGTTAATGATATTCTAACTTTTTTTTGTCTTGTAAACTTCTGAGATATCAAGTAGGATAATTCTTTAGCTTTCAAAAAAAAAAAAAAAAAAAAATCTTATTTTATTAAATATTTGAGGAAATAATGGTAATGGTTCAAAATTTGGGAAAATAATGTAATCTTTTTAAAAATCAAGAAAAATGAATATTTTTCAAAAAATAAAAATAAAAAAAAAATGCTAAAATTATAAAAAATTCATGAATGTTAAATACCATTGTAAAGATATATTTTTGAATTTTAAAATGGCATAAAAATAATTTTTGTTCTGTAAAAATTTTAAAAACTGTGATGTAAAAACCTCACAATTTCATTTGATTAGAATTTTAATCATTATTATAAATTCAAAAAAAAAGTACTAAAATGCGTATATTTTTTAATTGGAAATAACAAGTATATGTACCAAGTTAAGTAGCTTTAAGTCTAACAGCCTGGCACCAAAACACGCACAAAGATGCACACACTTTTGACCACCAGATTCATCACTGGGGATATTGGCTATATTTAATTTTAATTTAATCATTTAGATATAATTTTGTAACTTTAATTTCATAAAATACTCAAACAATAAATTCCTGTTATTTTAATTCACTTAAATATATTCTGTTAACTGTATGCCTTTCTAATGCAGATCAGTCTCATAACGTTGTGGTGCTATTAAAATCATTAATGTAAATCTTTGTTTTACATATCATATCAATTTTGAGACTTTAAGATTTTACTATCATCTTAATTTGTGACTTTACTCTTTTATTTGTTATGTAAATTACATTGTTATAAACATAATCATTCTTCTTTAGTTTCTAACAATTATAAAAGAAATTGCACAAATAAATATTTGATGGAACAATGGAAATAATTCGAATTTCGGAGCAGCAATGTAGTCTATTTTTAAAAATTAGGTAAACAAATGTTATAAAAAATTTGCCAACATTCATAAAAATTTTACACAGGTATTGAACTGCTTTTATAGAAAAGAGCTATTTTTTCAGCTAATGTAAAAATAATTTTTATGCTTTAATATTTTCAAACATTATCCTGATGAAACATATGGCTAAAAAAAGCATTATAAATACACATGCTCACATTCTTTTAAATAAAATTATATTTAATGTTTTTATTTTACATAGAAACTTGATGAAAGAGACCATGCTAATGCTTCCAATATTTTCATAATCTCTCTTACATTAATATAATTCCAATTGATTTCTAACTTAATAGATATTTATAATTAGTATCATTTGAACATAGTAAATTTGTTTATACTGATTTCGGGGAGAAAAGCATATATTATTTAAGTTTTTTACTGCAAAACATAAAGTTTCATTGATAAGGTAATTGCATTTTAAAGTTAAACACTAGGAGCTTAAATTTTGAAATATTATAAATGTGCAATTATGAAGAAATTATTTTTCTCCTCTTGATTTCAAAGCAATGAGTATTTTTAATCAAAATTAGGTGATTTAAAATTGCTAAAACAAATTTTCTTGTTTGTTTGTCATTGTTTAATCCAGGAAGCCTCTTGTGCTCTGTATGATGAAGCAAAAATGAAAGATCCTGGTATACAAGAAGGTTTTAATTGGCTAATTGGAATAATTAGCAGAGATTTCAATGAGTTGAATAAGCGTGTTGAAGAAGAAGTGAATGAGCAAAAGAAGCAAGAAGAAAAAGAACAGTTAGAAAGAATGAAGAGAGTCCAAAAAATAAGAGAAGAAAGGTATATTATACCTTTCTTTTATTATACTACTTATTTCCTTTTATTAAGTAATTTAAAATTGATATTATTAAAAGTAATTTCTTATTTAAAAGTTTTTAATTTTTTTAATATTAAAGTTTTTCTTTCTTTTTTTATTAAAAAAAAGTAGAATTTGTTATAAAACTTTAGTGGCAACCATTTATGTCGTCTTTGTTAAACGATTAGCAATTCAAAGACGGATTATATACTCAAAAACAAATGCCTGAACCAAATAATTTATTAACTAATTATTGGTTTACAATACATTTTGATGAGAATGCTATTAAATCATTCTAATAATTCAAAAAGTGAACAAAAAATAATAAGATTTTTTATATGTGTTTTTATATGCAGTGTGTTCTTTCTTATTGACATTCTTTATTTAGTTTTTAAATCATTAAATTTCAGTGTCTACTTTCTGCCAGTCTTAAATGATTCAAAGAATTATTTTTTAATCTATAAATATAATACAGACTAATAATAATGAATATAAATTTATGTATCTTTATCTCATTAGTTATATTAAGTAAATGTTTCTTGACTGTCTACTATATTAAACAAATTAAAAGAAACATATTTTGTAACCGAAATTGACTGAGTTATGAAGTTTCTTATTTCATTATTTAGGCCAATCATTAGTTATTTTGGCTAACCCTCTAATTTAGTGATTAGCTAATCTTTCTTTAGGCCATTGAACTTGTCTAAATACTTACTGAAAAAGAATATTTACCATTTAAAATATTTTTTCTAAAGGACAGACTGCTTTTTATCTCTAATGGTTTTGAAATTGCCTTGTAGGCATTTATCTTTTTATATTTCATGCAATACCATCAACATGTGAGATGTAAATCTAAAACTATTAGTATAAAATTTTCTTGTATTTCTTCTTTGAGGTGTATGTTATATAAACCTTGAAAAATCTGTCATATGATTTTCTTTTTGTCAAAAATAAATTGTTAGCCTCTAACACTACCACCAAGATATTTTGTCTTTCAGACACTTTAAGTTACAGGTTTCTGTGAAATAAAATTTGTCTGTTAGGCCAGTTTAGATTGGTTGGTTTTTATAATACATATCTGAAGAATACCTTCACTTCTTTCAAATTGACTTAAGAGACAAATTTTAGCCCACAGAAACCTGTAATTGGAATTATCTGAAAGACAAGATATCTTGTAAGTAGCGTTGAAAGTGTTAATCAGTCACATATTGTTTACATATTGATAAAATTAATCATTATCATAAAACTGAATTGTATTTCACTATATTCTAACTTTTGTTTATTAATTACAGATTTCTTGTTATAATTTCTTTGAATTATTATTATTATTTTTGTTACCCATTAATTATTTAATTAATATATAGAGAAAGGGAAGCAGCTAAAAATGCAGTGAACGCAGAGAAGGATGGTGGGGATGATGACGATGATGATGTTATAATAGGAAATCCTTTTAAATCTTGTGATGTTATTAAGGTAAAATATTTTGTGGAATATTTATGAATGTTTGTTAGTTATTGTTATTTTTATTCTTAGTTTATGATTTTTTTCCAATAAAATTTCTATTTATACTAAGATTTGTTTTTGCTGTGCAAGAAAGCAGGAAAAACTTAATGATATTTATTATTTTTAAGTTTTAAATTTGTAATTTTTTGTTATGAAAAGATTATGAAAATTATTTTAAACATTATAAAACCCTAATTTTCTAATAATTTTCTTTTGTTTCATGTTGAACTAAAACAAAATAGTTTGCAAATGAAATTTGGTCCATTATCAACCAAGCATGTATAGTATTATATTTTTACTAATATTAAAGCTGTATTAGTAATTAATTTGCACTCATGGACCATCATATGCTTTTTTAGTTGTTGAAATTGCATATCTAGAAGATATTTATAAATCTTCTAACAAAATTCCACTGAAATTTTTGAAAATTGAATCTAAATCATTAAGAACTATTGAACTCTGATTATTTTAATTAGATTAAGTAGATGTAAAGGATTAAATTACTTTAAATTCAAATGATCTGTATAAATTTCTCAAATATGATGAAAGTTGATTTTATTAAAATTCAAGGATTTTTTTCACTTTCTTAAATTGGAATTTATGTACTTGTTTACATTAAATTAGTTATTTTTTTTTACTACTATTTCTTTAGTTTCAAAACTTAATTAGTATATTTCAGTTTTGTTATATTAAAATGCAAAATGTCTACTTCAAAATGTATTTCTACTCTTATCTAATTTTTTTATTTATTTATTAATGATTAAGAATTCTAATATTACAATTCCCAAAGATTAGCCCCACACCCTTTTGCTAACTTTCAGGAAAGCTAACTGAATTTAGCATTTATTTTTAAAAAAATATTGAAAATCCAAAAAGATAAATTTTGTAAAATGATGTATTTAAACATAATCTTTGAAAATCATATTCTTTATTCATTAACTATTCCGTTTAAATCTCTATCATATTGAAATCTATTCTTGCTACCTATTCATAAATCTATTCTTATTCATGCCATTCATAACCAGGCTGAGTTTGAAGAAAAGGAAAAAAGTAAAACTTTGCAAGCAACAACACCGACAGTGAAAATTATCCATGTGAGTCCAACAAATAGTGCAGAGGCAAACAATCGTGAAGAAGTGATACTTCTGCCACAACCATTGAATGAGAAAGTACAAAGCTTACCCAGCACAATGGAGTCTCCACACAGTATATCTTCTCCAGAACAATGTAATGGTGGAGGAATTTTACCATTCATTTGTGAAGATGAAGGTAATTAGTAATTAAACTCAGTTCTTTTCTAATGAAAAAATTATATATTTTTAATTAAAAAAAAGTACTGTTTTTTGGATCATTAGATTCCTAAAACTCATCCTGTTCAGATTTGTTGTTGTATCTTCAGCTTGGATCTGTCTATTATCTATAATGTTATGCATTTAGCTTTATGTGTATAACTTTTAATTTTTATTTCATATGCTTAACTTTATTAATGTATTATATTCCTAAAGATCTCTCTAAGTTCAAATTTACTGTTTTATCTTAAAGTTGGATTTGCCTACTATGTATTAATACTATACATATAGCTTTATATGCATAGCATTTTTTTTAGCTCATATTAGCTTTATATTAATGCTATACATTTAGCTAAGTATAGTTTTTGCATTTAACAAGAAAAAAAGTTTAGTGATTAAACTTCAGCTCTTATTTCATCTTTGTAATCAGAATACCTTTTTTTTTTAAAAAAAAATGAAATGTGTTTAATATATTCACATTGTTATAGTCATGGCATATAAAATTATCATATTCATTGAAGCAATTCAATAACTTGGTGCTATAATTTTATTGTTCAGTCTAGTATTCCCCCTCCAAGTTATGGTCTAAGGGAAAATAGTGTTTGGAAATGGAATGTTTCCCAGTCTGATGAAGTATTTATCTCAAAAGTTTGTGTTGTAATCTGGATTGAAGGTTGGACTAATGTCTTCTGGAAAGACCTGTTTACTGAAAGAATTATTTTCTGTAACTTTCTTTAAAAATTTATTCTATTGTTATTTTACCAATATTCTGTGTTAAATAACTATATGAGGGTTATAATAATAAAAGCTATTGAATAAAATGTCTTACTTATACAAAATAGAAAATGCAGATGCAATGAACAGATAATTGCATAGTTTTTTATGCAATAAAAAAAGTTTTTTGTTCATAGAAAATATTTTATATGAAAATTTTATAGATAGTTTAAACCATTTTGATCCCCCCCCTTTTGAATTAGTCAGTTTTATATATTTATTTATTTGGTAAAAAACAATTTTGTTTCATACCTAAAGCTCTCTTCCTTTCTTTATATAAATTACATTTAAATATTTGTATTTGTGCTTCATGATTTAGTCACCCATGTTATATTCATATACTGCCAGCTCATCAAGCAGGTGTTTCATACAAAAGAATTCTGGATCAATGATGATTCAGATAAGAAAATAGTTGATTGTTCACTTTGTATTACCCTTTGTGATTTGCATCTTTTCCCTTAATTAAAGGAATTTCCTGGCAGTAAGCATTTTAGAAGTGAGGAAAGAGAATACAATAGCCATTTAGTATAATGAACTGTTAGGAGAAGAGTATAACATGGAAATTCTGTAGGTCTCGACCAAATACCATTAGTGCTTTTATGTTGGCATTGATTATGTAGGAAAGTGAAGGGAGTCTCATATATATTAGCCGAACTGTTTTTTTCCCTAATAAATATTGTTTTTCATTTTTTATAACTAAATAGTTTTTATTTTTTGGATGACCATCATATTTAAATAAAAGTAAAAGTTTATCAATTGTTTATATATCATATAGAAATCCAAATCAAATAATTAATTGGTTACTAATTAATAATATTGAAAAATGTATAAAAATAATAAAACTTCAATGAACAGATAATTGCATAGTTTTTTATGCAATAAAAATAGTTTTTTGTTCATAGAAAATATTCTTTTATATGAAAATTTTATAGATAGTTTAAACCATTTTGATCCCCCCCTTCTGAATTAGTCAGTTTTATATATTTATTTATTGTTATTATATTTATTTTCTTTAGTTTAAAGCTTTTAATTTAATCATGAGATAGTATGAAAAATGTATCATTAAGTTGCTTTTCAAATATTTTCATATTTGAAACAAAAATTCTTCCTTGATGATTATCGAACATTTTTAATATATTTAATGTATTAATAATGTTAAAAAATACTAAGTATAACATTGCTGAAGAGTGTTGGTTAAGCTTAGATCAATAACACAAAGATGAAAATAATGAACTGAAAATATAGATTACTTGTTGAAAATTATATTTGTAGAGCTTAATTATCACAAGGTTATTAATATTTGGGAAGGAAATTTTTACAGAAATTTTAGTAACATTTTCTTTGCAACTTCAAAGTTTCAACTCTGTATTTTATTTTGTTATTTTGATTTCTTATGTGTATTATTAATTTCACACATATGAATATATAATTTTAATAAGTGTGTATAACTTTTAATTTCATATGTTCATGTGTTCAATATTTATTTTGTTACTTTAGAAGTGAAGAAAAAGAATAAGAAGATCAAAAAAAGGTTTAAAAATCGCATTGTGCCTGAAATTCATGATACAAATAATATAAGTCATATATCTAGACTAAATGAACTTCCACCAATAAAGCCTGTCATGGAAAATGCATCAAATGGGCAGCCCTGTGTTTATAAGTCACCTAAAAGGTTTTCTCAGCAAAATGGTATGATTCCTTTTATTAAAAATTAAATTAAACATTCTGTCAGACTGTTGAATCTTTTGTGGGTTTTCAAAATAAATTTGCTATTGAATGTATTGCTTATATATAAAAAAGGCATTTTTAAAATATTTTTTCTACTTTCTATTGCAGTTATATATATATACAAAAAAAAATAAATAAATTATCATTTATAGATTTTATTGAGTTTTAATGGTCTTATGTTTAATTTTCGACTTTGGGGTGGAGGATTCCATTTTTAAAATCAATTTCCACTTAAAAAGCTTGCATAAGTAGATCTAGAACACACATTAAATGTTTTGGGTCAAGATATTTTCTATTAGTGTGTATTCGAAAATTGGAGAAGAGATGCTGACTTAGGTGTCTTCATTATCTGACTATGATCCAAAATTACTAAGTCTATTCAAATTTAGCTGGCCTTCATGTACTTTAAAATGAAATTTAAATAAATCAAACTAAGCTACAGATTTTATTTTTATACCTAATAACATTGTGAGATATTTTAATGTGCCTTGGTCTAATAAATAAATTCTGTATATATATATAAAATTATCTGTACCAATTTCTGGTTGATAAAAATAATGTACACTTTTTTTCTAAATAAGTGATGTTAAGCTGATATACATTCCTTTCAGTTACACTAGTTATCTCAAGTGACCTACTGATTTGCGAAAAATATTGATTACATTTGATTTTAGATACATTGTTGCATAAAACTGTCAATGCATAACTATGCCAAATTGTTTGATGTTAAAGCTGTTTGTCTTAAATGTCTTACAAGATTCTGTTTTTGTGTACATGGAGTTTTTTTAATTGAAGCCAATCTCATGACATCGTTGCACTTTTGAAAATGAAAGTGACCAGTTCATCTATTTAACAATTTCTGTATCATGGCAATACAATTTCAATTTTTCATTTGTCTTATAAATTATACAGATATTTAACTGAAACTTTTTCTAACTTTCAAAAATGATGGAAAATTACACAATGAAATATTCGATGAAACAATGAGAAAATGTTTTGAATTTTAGGACAACAATCTAATATATTGTTAAAAATAATGCAAAAACATTTTTTTTTAAAAAATTAACAAAAGTTTGAAAAAATTTCAACAATTTTTAAATATGTATTATTAAAATGCCTGGTTTTAAAATTTTGAAATGTGATAAAATTTATTTTATACTATAGTATTTTGTACTTTATCACAGACTAATGCCAAAATTCAGCTTAATTTTTAAAAATTCTTACTAAAATTTTTTTTTAATTGCTCTCATGTGCACATTTCTACATTCTAAGACTTATATGCTCCATAGTTGCAAGTTGTGGGCACACAATATAAAATATAGACTGTGAAAATGCATGCACACATTCATTCATCTTTATTTTTAGTAGAGGTGTTATTCTATAATGCATTCAACTAAGTTAATTCAGGCTATAACCATAGTAAAAATTGATATGTTAACTTTTTAAGATACAAACTTAATATCTAATTTATTTATTTTATTTAAATGTTTTATTAAACTTGCATATATTTATATTTTTGTTCATTATATTAATTGAGGGAGTGTGTCAGTTCAGAAACAAGCAATGCCACAAAAAATATTCCTAAAAAGAATGCAGTTTCAGAAAAAGAAAAAAGTGAAAGTTTTGCTTTTAAATATCCTCACACCTGTAATTACAATTGTCTGAACTATATAAAAAAAATATCAATATCTTTTTTTCAAAGAAGGAAGTGTGGTGAAATCAAATGACTGTGAATGAATTTTTTGGAGAATAACAAAATGAAAGCAGAACCAAATTATGATGAACAATGAAAAGGAAGAAAAGTCAGGAAGGAAAATGTGTGTTTTGAATGGGATTGAGGGAAGGGCATTGTGGAATTTACCATTGACCAAAAATTGATTGCTGAATCAATGCCATTTTAAATTAGAGAAAACATCAGTTTTCACTTCTGATGTGCTAATCTCAAGATTGCGATGACGTTTAGGCTTAATTCCAATACCGCAGATCATTGGAATTTAAAACGTTATTATTGATTTAAATTCCAGTGCTGCACTTAGAAAATTTTAATACTTTTACTTCTAACTTGGGCATATCAGATCTTGCAAGTTCTCTACTGGTGGACTGATTTTAGCCCAGGTTAGTAATAGCAGGGTTAAAGGAAGATGCTGTTTCACAGAAAACATTTGTTAATGAAATAGTTTTTCAGATGATAGAGAGAGAGAAAAAATATTAAATATGTTACTTATACAGTCTTACTACGAGAAAATGAGATCAAACTCATATTGATAAAATTGATACCATTGGTGTGTACTCGAAGTTTTGCTTAAAATATTTTTGGCTGCTTTTAGTATGGAATTTTTTGAAGACTGTTAATCATGTGATTCATTGTTAAATAAAGAAAGGGGCAAATATTTCTTTACATTTTTTATGCATATCAATGGTATCAATAGTATTAATGTTGAAACTAAGAAGAATTAGATAATTAATTCCAGTGTTAACACAGCTATAATAAAATGCTACATTGTTATCTTATAGATATAATAGAATGAATGGATTTTGATGCTTTTGAGGACTATTTAGTACACTTTACCAATTTTTGTATTGCTCATTTGTTGATTCATTTTTCTGTTTTTAATTTTAAATTATTATTATTATTATTTACCATTATTATTATTGTTATTCTTTAAATTATCAGTATGGAAAATAGTAAATTAAATCTGAAAGTTAGCAACAGGTTTAATAAACAATCTACCAATAATTACTAATGTAGACTTAGTTGAAGAAAGGACAATTATTCCTGATAATATCAACAATCCATTAATATTATAATTTGCATTGATTTAAATCAATAAAAATGATAAATTATTAGTTGCATGTTAGATGTTCCCAGCCAATGGTCATTTTAAGAAAGTTGAGTGCAAAATGACGTATATCGCTGAAATATAAATCTTAGGAAAGATAATGATCATTAGTGGTTAGAATTTTTAAAATCCCAAAATTAGGATTACTCCAAATTTGATTTCAGTTGATTAAATATTACGGACACTATATTTTGAAGAGATTTTTAGAGTGAATTGAGAGAGGCAGTGAATCTGATAAAGTGAAATAATCATGATTTGAAGGCACAAATAGGCATTAATGATTTATTGAATGTGTAACATGTGGTTGTAATTTAATACTTAAATAATATTTTATTTTGCTTATTTATTTATTTTAGGAAAAATAAACTGGGCTTTAGCTGAAGAATTGGAACCTTGTAGAGAGACATCTTTGGCAGGTTGTTCCAGCAGACGTATTGAAGCCTGGTCAGATGAATCTTATAGTCCAATCTAGTTTACTTTTGCTTTGTGTCATTGCAATTTTTAACTAGTGCAATGTTGTGATCAAATTACATTTTTAAAAAAAATGAAATGCAATTTTTATATCTATTGTATATACTAGTCATGTAATTATTTTGCCATACATGTTTTATATAGCCTTTTTTAAATAAGAGAGCTGTTTCTCATGCTTTTTCTGTGTAAATTTGTTATATAGGCTTTTTTTCTATGTTAAAAGTAAATTTTTTCTCATTTTTTTAACTAAAGTACCTTGAGTATTCCTTTTTTGTTTCAAGTTTGCAGAACTCTGAATATTTTATGTTTCAATATTGAATGACATTTTTAACTTAGACTTCATTTTCTAAAAGAGTTTTTTTCTTTTTTTAAAGCATTTTTTATATAATTAATTTTGTCTTTAAGTATTTTTCAAAAAATTGCTTAGATTTTTTATTGCTGTAAAGTTTATTTGCTATTTATGAATGAATAATTTCATTGCAGAGCATAAAACTTTAAAGCAAATTTTCTTTAAAACTGCTTTTTTTTGTATCTTTTCATGATCAATCAATATTTTATAAACTATGCAATTGTTTTTGACTACATGAAACAACAATGTCTTGATTTCTATTTAATTGCTTTCTTTGACTTAATACATATTATTGGTTCCATTAGCAATTATTGTTATTTGAAAATACCTTTTATGAAATAAATTTTGAGGAAGTCTAGAAGATTAAATAAATTGTAATATGTTTTACTGTTAAGTAATAAATTATATTATGACTATGAAAATTGAAAAATAGCATTTTGAACATTATTTAACGATTGATTTACCATTAAATAAATGCACAAAGTTTGAGAAACAGCTTTCTTTGACAATGAACTTTTGTGTTTGTACCTGTGATGTTTTAACAATGTAAGTAGTGTAAAAATATAGCTTGCATCATCATGCTATTTGTATATTTATCTTTTATATAAAACACTTCAAAATCATGTTTTTTATGTGTAAAATAATGCACCTTTGTGGAAAATTGGAATTTTCATACAGTAGATGCTATTTATTATAGCCTTACATAATTTGTAATTATTTCAAGCAGAAGAAAATTCTTGTTTTTAAGTTTTTCATTGTTGTTCAATAGGGATTTCTCAAAAATTTAATTTCATTTTTATGAGACAAAATAAGCATTGTGATAAGACAACTTCATTAAAAAATGCATATAATGTGTATATTAATAATTGTATGTTAGAATTTCCATGTTAAAATCAAATAATCAAATTCAATTCAAAATAGTGATAGATATTTAACAAGTTTTAAGTTTTAGTAGATGTTTATTTTTATTAACAATATTATCTTTCTCCCTCCCTCTCTTTTCTGTTTAAAGGATACTGTAATTAATTCAAAATAAATTATGTATTCGCTCTCAAACTTTCATTTTTATAGATTGTTATTAAATCAAATCTTGACATCTGTAACATGATTTTAATCTGTTTAAAATATGTTGATTAATGTTTTTGAAAATTGCAATTCTTTTTTTATACCAGGAGGGAGATTTAAGGCTTTAGTACCTTTCATAAAATCCATTTTTTCTAAAGGGATTATTTATTTCTGGATTTTCAAAATTTTCATCAAAATGATTGTTAATACTAAAATGTTCATTGTTTGCCGGCAGTAAAATTTTTAATTTAAATATACAATATTTTTTCTTTTTACACTGATGTATCTTTTTTAAAAATTTCAATAGATAATGAAGTTGATTGAGAAATTTTGACACAACTAATTTATTCTCAACTTTTTTTAAATGTTCTTAAGATTTGTTTAAAGAAATACAATAAATTTGTTAACAAAATAAAATTGATAAACTTATTAAAATTATAAATTAATTTGGAATTCTAACTATTAATCAATTCATGGTTACAAAATAAAGGTTTTGAAATCTTGAATTTGAAATAGCTACTTGCATTAAAATTTAGATTTTGAGAAAAATTTTTTTTCCATGCAAATCTTCAATATTTTAAGATTGTTGGATTGAAATCTCAATTATTTTTATTTATCTTTTGGTTATAATGAAATTGAAGTGTTTTGAGAAAAAAGTAATGTTAAGGAATAAATGACACACAAATAGTGAAAAAAGAAGACTTATAATTGAGTTCACCTTTAGTTATATATTTTTTAAAAGAATTTTTCCTATAGAATTTTTTTAATAAACTCATAAAATATATTAAATATATATTTAAAGAATTTAAGATGTACTCATAAAATATGAATTGAATTTGTGCCTTAACTTGTTTCTTATATCTGTTATGATCTGATAGCAGTTTTGATTTTACTATCGAAGAATTGCAGGTCCAATCTCTTTTTCTAGCAGTGATGTTTCTATTGAATTTTATCAAAGGATGAATTTGATGATGTGGTAAGTAAGTTTGAAAATATTTAGTTATTGTTGTCATTTGATCATGGATCACATTTCCTTGAAATGCAGCATGCATCTTCAGGGTGGAATGTTAATCTAATTAATTAATGCTCTTTGTTTTTCCTTGGATTTTTGTTGTAAATAAAAACTAATTTGTAAATGTGAGAAAGTTTAATTCTAGTTGAAAAATTGATATTTATTATTGAAAAAAAAAAGTAAAATGGTGAAAACTTTGTGGTTTTGTTGATTGAATGAAATGAAATAGAATGTTGAAACAAAATTACTTCCAAGAATTGCTTCTTGTTTCAAGTGATGATATATTCATAAAGAGATGCTTATTAAATGCATTGTGGTTGCATTTGAACATCAAAGCTAACTTTTTTTAAAAATCTAAATTTTCTATTTTAAAAGTAATAATGTGAATAAGACAAATTACTTATTGATGCCAATAAATACATATATATGAAGCATAATTTTTTTTCTCTAACACAAAACCTAAAACAATCTCAAATGTATTTTATACATAATTTTTCTGCGGTGTTGTAAGGTTCTATAACAATGTATTGAATGCATATGTTTTGAAAAATTTTAATTACTTTACCTAAAGACATTACAAAGAATTTAAAAAAAATATCAAATAGAAATAGGCTTTTTTTTTCATTCAAAGTTTTAAGCAGTCAGTAACTTTTTGTATGTATTATTATTTAATGTGACCACATTGTTAAAATTATATTAATATGACATTACTAACAATTTATTGCAAATTATGATGTTTTAATGAATCTGCTGTTTTGAATATTACTAATTATGTTTTGAATTATAGATAGTTCTTTTGCAAATCAGTGAAAATTTTAAAGAAATTTCTAATTTTTTAAAAATATACTTTTATAATTTTAGTTGTCCTTAAAAAAAGAAAAAAAGGTTTGGACTTGATTGATATTTTTCTTTTGAAACATCTAAAGTACAAAAGAAAATAGCATCTACTGTATCACTTTAGAAAAAGTTAGATTTCATGTATTTCACTAACTTTGATGCACAAAGCACATTGTAGCATCAGGTTTTTATTTTGCTATATTCTTATATTTTTGACTATTTTGTGCATTCTGTAAAAGTGCCTCTTTATAAATTTTGTATTTGATTAGACATAGTTGGTGCAATACCAACTTTTTAAAATGACCATTTAGATTTGATGGCAAAAAATCTGATTTATCATGAACTCCCCCCCCCCCCCCCCTGTTCTGATAGTACAGATGTTGAAATGACAGTTTTTTCCCCTTCTTTTTGAAGGGAACATATACTGATTGTATCAGTGATTCATGAGGATTTCCACCTCTCCAGTCTAATTTGTGAGGTAATTTAATCATCTTGTATATTGTTTTACTCTTTTATTAATGTGCAATGACTTAATTTAATTGATAATGGAAAATGAATGGAACAATTAATTTAACTTGCTGTTTGTTTATATTTTGCCAAAGGATTAGATATGAAGGGAAATATTTTAATTTTTTTTTTCTCTTCTAAAATCCTTATAGTAAAAATGTATTAAAGATTATATCTATAGGTATTATAAAAATTAAAATTAATTTGTAATTTTAAAGGGCAAATGTATTTTTATCAAGGTATGGAAAATAAAATTCTACCATTAAAACCATATATTGAAGGGCTTCTGAAAGGTGATTGTCATAAAACAAATAAAATTATGGTTAAGACTTCAGGTGTTAGAAGTTCTTTTATTTAATTTATTTATTCTTTCTCCTCGGGTGTTAAATTCTCGTTGGAACATGATGAAGAAATTGGCAAATATTTTTAATACTAGTTGAAATTAAATTTGCTTGAAGACAGTTTGTCACATGATGCAGAAGTATTTTTTATTAAAAAAAAGGTATCCAATGGGTTGTCATATATAATAAAAATAAAGAATTTATATTTCTAATGCTAAAATTTTTAATCATTGAAAATAATAGTAACAAGGAACGAAAATAAGGAATATTAATTGTTGTTAAGGAATCATGAGTAAAATCATTATTTTTATCATTGATTCTTATCATTTTTTCAAACCACTTTCAAATGGAATCACATACAATTATAAATTTTCTGTTAACTTCTAATGTATAAAATAGACATCTGAATTTTGTTTAAAACTAACCAGCTGTTATTATAGTGGGCAAAAACTCAAGTGGAAAGTGTTTAAAAAGCGATAAACCATTGATTAGTAGATTCATTACATTAATATATATATTAGAAGAGTAGAAACATGAAATTAGACCCTTTTAATATTGAATCTTTATACATGAATTATGGATTATATGTTTTGAAAAATTACTGTGATTCCTGTATATTGGTTTAAAAAAACAATAGTATCAAATTAAAGGTTAATTTACTTAATCTAATAATATTTGTTGTAACTTTCATCATACTAGCTACTTGAGTTATTGCTGACTATAAAAATAAAAGCATGATCAATTCTAAAGTTTTTTTTGCTATGCATAATAACATATCAGATTTCTTTTTGTGAACATGCTTGTTTTATATTATCATATTTATTTGTTTCTTTTTGTAGTAATTATGAAAAATTGGTCTTATTTTATGTGATAATAAAAACTGCAATAGCTCTTAAAAAAGCATTGTTTAATGTTATACTGCAGTCTATTTGCTCAAGTACAATTATTACACAACATATTTTGGATGTTCTGCTATTTTATATATCTCGTGCTGTATTCTGCTTTTGTACTTACTACTTTTTCTTATCTACACTATTCTGGATTGATAGCGAAAAATTAACCTTCTCCAGTTTGTTGATAAGCATCAGTAATGAATCTATAGTTCTTTGATAAAATAATAATGTCATAGATGGAGGAATGTTCAAAGTTTTGAAATAATTCAGGATATATATTACATAACTAACCATGTGGTGAGGTAATAATATTTGTCTAATTAATAAAATTTTTGAATTTTATTAATTATTGGAAGTAGTTAAAGCATTGATTATTATTATATTGGTACTGTGCTTAGATACAGATAGATTATTTGCATTCTTTTTCAGTGGATACTATCTGATTATTAATTATAACTTGATGCATGAGCAGTATGTTTCAATTATCTTCTTAAAGATATCCGAAAGAGTGACATCTCATGAGTAAATTAAAGGAAGAGTGTTCAGTTCTCTTCTTCATTTTAATCATGATAATAACATTGTCAAAATGTCTGAATCCAGTATTACTGGTTGTTATATCACCCAATATATTGTAAAATTTGTTGTTGGAATTTGAAGAAGTAATGATATTTTTAATGAAACAAAAGCTTGAAATTAAACAGTTTAACACCATGTAGTTGTAAAATATTGGAAAGTTTCAAAATAAGGTTAAAAAAAAAATTGAATTTCTCAATCACTTCTTTTACATTATCAGATGATTTAAAGTTAAATAATTATATTTGATTACATAAGAATAATTAAAGCATTTCAAAAATTGAAGTAGCTGTATAATTAATGATAAACAATGAATTTAATTTTTTGGGCTCATTCAAAATGTGTTGAGGGTTTGTATTGCCTAATTATGCCACTATGTGTATTTATTATAATTCCAATAAAACAGGTATCCAATTATCAAATATTGATGTAGTTATTAAGGATATTTATGATAATAATTTATGTGTACATACATTTTTTGGGGAAAAACGTGTATATTAATCATAAAATGTTGTGAAATTTTAACTAAGATTCCTTGTATTTTGAATAATGCTGTTGCAGATATATATGTAAATGCTGATTATTTTAAACTGCATTACTTTGTCTTACTATTTTACTTATTGCAAATCTGTAATTTAAAAATACAAATTAGTGAGTATTTTTTTTTTTGAATAAGTATTCAAAACAACTAATTTATAGTAAATATTAAATTTTGTTGAAATTCTTTAATTAACTGACAGCATTTCATGTTTGGTATTAATAAGATTGCTTTGATAAGTGGTGCTACAGGGATCATGCCTTTTCTTGCTCATAACTAACCAATTTACTCCTTCTATTGTACAAATACATTAGTTATCATTTTTTATAGATTTTGTATTTCATATATGATTGGGAGAGTATTATTTGAACCTGCATTGTCATGAAAAATTCATCAACTCATTTTATGCATTCTGAATTACTTGACATTTCATTTTCATTCTTAAGCAAAATATTTCATTCTTGAATGAATTATTATAAGTATACTTTAAAAATGATCATTATTTGAGTCTATAAAAATTTCAGATATTTTTTACTTCTGGAGAAAAATATGTAAAATAAATCTAGTCATGAAGAATTTTATGCTATGATCAATTTATGAGCTCTGCAAACCAACTCTGTGTTTTGCAGCTTGTCTTTGCTATTGAAATGACCAACTGATGTATGATCAATGTATCATTGTAATTACATGTGAACTTGTATATAGTAGAACTTGGCTAATTCGATTTATTTTCCCTTCTTGTTGCATGTTCTATTAATATAATTTAAAATATCATCTTTATGATCGATTTATTTTGATTTAATATAAATGTCAAAATTAAAAATTGGTTTTTAAATACTACTTTTGCTATTTGAATACTTTATGTGATATAAAGAGAAGATAATTTTTAAAAATCTTTATTCTCTTGAATTTCAACTACAGTGAAATATTTAAAAAAATTAAAAATTTCCAACTTTTTGAAGGGAAAAAAAAAAAGGAATATAATTAATGTGCATTGTATACCTTTGAAATATTTCTATACTAATATTATATTTAAAGTGCTGTTTTTAGTATATATTATCTGCTTAATAAATTATTTTCTGATTCCTAAATATTTTTTTTTTTATTTACAATACTTAGTTTATTTATTAAGAAGCATTAAAACTACTGAATGCTTTAAATTAATTATCTTGACATTTTTAATTCGAAAATTTTTGTTTTCTTTTACTGTACTCTTTTTGGGCCAAGTTTTACACAATTCTAATTTTTGATTAATTGAAATTTTATTGCTCTCCCATCACTTTCGAAGTAGTCAGGTTCTACTATTAGCTAATGTAGAATTTTCTATTGTGCAATATTTTTCGATTAATTTATTGACAGTGTCTTAATATTTAATGTAAAAACTTTTTTCTGTGAATGTTAAATGTTTTGAAATTTTAGCAGCATTTGTAAAGCTAGAACTGATTTATATGTTTTCATAGAATAGTCTTTGCATCTATAAAATATCTGTTGTCAAATGCAAAAAAATTAATTATATATATTTTTTATTTAGTTAAAGAATTCTTGAAACTTGTTATAATGCTTATAAAATCAGAATAGGTTTTCTTGTTGAATAATATATTTAAATAGTAATTATTTTATAAAAATTGTTTGTTTTATTTTATTCTTGATGATTTTTGAAATTTATTTTATTGATAATCGATTTATTTTATCAATTGATTCATTTTAAATACAAAGAATTATTATTTTTTAATGGTTTCAAAAAAATTTTTAACACTTAAAAAAAAATAATTTAAATTTTTTTTAAAATATTCATTTATGTATTTCTAAATTATTGTATTTTCTTAAAATTTGTGTTCTATCATATAATTAATCAATAAAATTTACATTGATTTCATATTATGTGTTTAGAGTTGTTATTTGAGAAAAATAAATGTTCAAAGAAAATTTTAGTTGAAATTTTGCTAGGAAGAAGATAATGGGTTAAGAAAAATTCAATAATGAGTTTTATTGTCAATAAAATAAGGGTGCTTTCTCCGTAGTAGAAGTCTAACCGTCATCCAATTAAAAAATGGCGGTTTCCACCTGCCGTTCCTAATTTTTTTTGGCTTGAATTGATAATTTGAAGAATGGCATAACACGCCAAAATGGCATAACAATTCAATTTGCCAAGAATTGATTGCTTCTTTCTTAAGTTTTAAAATTGTTAGAATTTGACGCGAATTCTAACGATAGATCGCCAAATGTTGGCAATTATTGGCTGATATTCTATTTTTAGATGTTAGCGATAAAATGTCAGCGAGGCTAGATGTTTCGTTAAATTTAAAATATTAAAATAACAAATTCAGTGTAGTATAATTAAAATTTCAAAATCATTAAAATTCATATATTTTTGCCATTTTCAAGATAAGAACCACATGCTATCTGTAAAGTTTAAAAACATTTAAAATTTTCAATATTATTTTAAAAACCAGAGAAACAAATTTGATATAAAAGTGAATTTTTTATGTAAATAGATTAAATTCAATAGTTTTTCGTATTTTGTTATGAATGCTCCTTATAATGTTATGGATTTGTAATACTATTTCCCTGTGTAATTATTATCTTTTTAAGGAAGATAATTTCACAGAATGAATGTTGAATGCATATTTTATCAATGATCTCCGGTCACTCGACTTTAAAAATGAAAAACCCAGAATATTCAATACGGTCCATTGGGACTCGTATTCCAGCATTCGTTTTTGAACATTCACTCCTTGTCACAGGAGCTATACAAAGTAGAGTATAATCATTAGATGTGAGTAGTTAAACAAAGTCTCACTTCTGAGTGCTGATCTCCAGCGAATTTTGTCTGACTCGAGTTCCAACACTTGTTTTAGAACATTCGATATCCTATGACGGGGGCTATAAAAAGCGGAGATGAATCGAAAGACTGCAGTTTCTAATGCCAATTTGCTCCTTATGTGAAGTGAATCTCTGCAAGCGCTGTTTTGAATTTGATTCAAAACAGGGCGCACTTTGTGTTTTCATTCATTCTTGTCGAATGAAGTATCGTTATAGGTACCTTTCAGCGCAATCCTAAAGACGGATTCCTTTCGTAAGAATATTATAGGGTAGGGATGAATTTCCCTTCAAAATTTCTCTGTCGCGAAGTACTTGTAATAAATTGTGATCACCAGATTTGATGAAATTTCCCATTTTAAATATATGTGAGTCTGGATAAAGCTTTTTTGGAATGTGTTTGAAATTTTTTTATTTGAATGACTGTTGTTGAGATCTTTAAATCAATGGGGATCAAATTGCAGATCATTATCAAATTTTTGATTAAGTCGCTCGGCAGAAAGTATTAAGAATAAAAAATTCCTTTTATTGTAAGATGAATACAAACATTAAACGTGAAAGTATATGAGAAATCGAAAGGAAAACTCCTCCCTGATTCGATTTGCAACAATTTATTATTAATTCATTTTTAGAATAATTTAATAATTTCCCAAGAGCTTTTACATCTGATAGGTTTTAAAGGCAATTGTGTATGCATTTAATGACAACAAAGATAATGTATTTTTAACATTATATATGCACTCTTTTTATATATTTTTTAAAAGTCGACAGGCTTTAATTGCGTTTATAATTTATTTACTTTTATTAATTTGTTTTATGATTTTCATATTGCATTGGAATGAAATGATAAAATTCTATGTAATTAAAACAAAGAATATTAAAGAACCAGTCACACAGCTCTGATGATTGGTGCGATTTTGTCATTTTTTACATCGTATTAAATTTCTTGATTAACAAAACGTCAACAATATGTCAGTAGTGGTTGCAAGGAGGACAATTTAAAAAATTATTATTAGCCTATTTGGCGAATTAAATTTTAAAAGCATTACAAATTTATGAATTATAAAATACAAGGATCATAGTAGTAGTTTATAAAATTCTGTCCAGATTTCTAGCTGTTCAATTACGATCACTTAACTGTTACAGTATTTGTAAACGCTGTGCATTAAGTTAAATAATATTATGTATGTGAATGCTATTCGGTCATGAATAATAAAATAAGCGTTATATATAACTTAAAAAAAAATTCAATTCCTACTTATTTTTTTATTATTTTTATATACCATGCGTTATTTATGATCGAGTGTCGCGTCAGTAATCTCAGAGCTTGGCTACCATTTGGCGACCAAATAGAAATTACTGAAAAAATTAAATTAAAGAATTAATATTTGAAAAAAAAAAAAACGTATTAACATCTGTATCATCTACTATAAGTTTAAAAAAATATATCTGAACTTGAGTGAATGAATGAAAAGTATTCTATTAACGATTGAAAATTTGAACAAGAAATGTATATGTATGTAAAAGTTTTAAATTCTGGAAGCAGATGGTCGTTTAGAAGACACTTTTCATTTTCAGTTCACTTTAACCTCTCCTGGGAAAGCATATTTACTTATTACTTTATTTATATAGAGATTCGTCTAAAATTTTGCTTACAAATTTTTTCGACGATTACAGTATTTCATATTAGAGAAAGTTATAAAAAATGTCGTCTAAAATACATGTTAGTTTATTGTTTTGTGTTATCACTGTTGAAACCATGTTTGTTTACAAGAAAAACCCGGGTAAAGCACTGTCTATGTGTTTTTTTTTTCTTTTTTTTTCAAAAAATTACATATAACGTTTATATATTTCAGTTGAGTTGCTTTCTCTCTGTTCAAAATACTTTTTCAAACAGAAATAGGACATGGACTGGCCCATCCACCAAAAACCTTATCCAATTCCACCCCAACTGCAAGCGTCAGATGGTCTTGATATTGTCTACCAACGACTTGTATGCCAATAGGCAATCCTTTGCTGAATCCTCCTGGCACTTGAGTCACCGAATATCCAAGAATATTGAAGATGCCATTGTAGCCCAAGTTTGGATATTTTGGAATCGTCATGAGATAATGAACAGGTGGTTCTGGCTGGGTAGGAAGCAGTAAGATTGCATTACCTTCCAGGATTTCTTCGAGTTTTCTTTCCAGTTCTTTAAAAAGCTCAAGACATTTGTAGTAAAACTTGTCTTTACGTGTGCATTCCACCATTCCGAAATATATGGCTGGTAAGGTGTGGTTTGAGCATCGAAACAAGCTTTTGATGAGCTCCCAATACAAGTTGATGTTGGCATTTTCGGCCATCTCGGCTTTCATTCCGTGCCCTTCGACTTCAAGGGTCCTGCATTCCCACATGTTGAAAGCATATCGAAATTCATCCACATGCATTTGTATTGGCAAAATGCCGTACTCATCTTCGAAGTGTTTTGCAGCCTGCAAATGCAATTAATATTAATAGAGATTCTTAAAGACGTGTTGAACAAGATTATACAGATCTAATACTTTGTAGCTGATTGATGTAGCATCAACTGATTGAAACCAAATAAAGTCGAGGAGATTATAAACCGAGTCCAAAACTTGATTTTGAGTACCTGATAGTCTCAATTTGTATCAGTTTTATTCATCTGCTACAATGTATCAGATTGATACAGTAATATTCAATATTACTACCATTTCAGGATTTGATAATTTGAAAAAATCGAGTTACATTCTTAAAAATAGAAACACTTTTTTTCGCATATTAAACGCCCAAAACCGGTTTAAGCTGAATAAGCTGTATGATGCACCAACTATATTTAATTGCTATTATATGCGTCTTATGTTACAAATATTTACAATAAAAATCGATTTCTGACCTTCCTGATTGCAGCCTTGATGTCTGGAACGGATTTATTTGAAAATCCTGGAAGCTCTTCCATATAATAGACTTTAATGTTATGGAAATTGATCTGGAATGTAAAAACAAACAAACATGGGAACTATTTTAAAAGTCTTTCGTTTTTTAAATCTACTTTTTTAAAAATTTTCCAAAACTTTTGAAGTTGTTTAGAATTTTCAAAAGATAACAATATAGGAATATTAGCAGTACACCTATACGACTCCATAGGGAGCATTGCACTGAAATACGAATTGTACTAAAATTTATTTTCCTAGGATTTTATTTTCCATTATTTAATGTATATACTTATTTTTGGAAGAACATTGTTTTACAAATTTTTTCAATTTCAGTTTAAGCATTCCGTTTCTACAAATAATAAAGATGAATGTATGTGTATATGCATTTATGGGCGCTCTCTTTGGCAGACCGTTTGACTATATTGCTATATTAGTTACTATATTAATATTATAGAGTTGTTACTATACTAGTTGTTACTATTATAGAGTTATTACTATAGAGTTGACTATGAGAGTCAATGATCTTCTAAAATATTATAGCACTAAAATAGTTTTTATAGCACCAAAAAAATTCAGCAAATTATCTTTTTAAGGAATTATTAGTCGAGCAAATTTTTAATGAACTTTGATAATTATTTTTTTTTACTGATTTGCATTGATTTACGGATTTACAATAGATTATATTGTTGCCTTGAAATTCAAACCCCTTTTCACTGTTTGAGTATATATGTTACTGTGAGAGACCGAAATTGAAGAATGTCGACATTCGCTGGTGAATGTCAACACATACCAAAAACGTTGGTGAAAGACCGTACAATTGATTACATTTCTTGCACTTTCGGACCATCGCCGGTATATGTCGACAATCACAGACAAGCTTTGGTGGAATTTGAAAAGATGATTAAAGAGCTCGAAAAGGAGATAACAGAAGGCAACGTCAACAAAGAGGTGCGGCCTAGGGCACGTTGTGTTTTGCTGGAACACAAGGTCAACAGAGAAATATTGAGATAAGAAAATGCAAATCTGCATTTCTCCTCTCCGGATACGGAGAGATGAAACGCATATTCAAGATTCACCATTAGTGCATTGTGGATGTCGACATTTGCCGGTGTAAGTGAGAAATGAGGATATCTAGCAAATATTTCGGACATACACCAAGCGACTACGTGAATGTTGACATTCACCAGCGAATGTCGACATTCTCCAGATTTCGGACTTTCACGGTAACATATATATATATAAAATCCAATATATATCTCTATATATCCAATCCCAGGATTTTCTTGCCATTGTTGAAAGCTTAGGTAAAATAATTATGCTAAATATCTGAGCAGTTTATTGATGCGAATAATGAAAAAGTAAAATTACTGTTCTACGAAAATTAGATCAAAGAGTCGGACACTTACATTTTTAAAACAGTTATAATGCCATGGTATATATTTCTTTTAGAAAAGTTCATGAATAAAAAGCATATTTTATATTATTAAATTTACATGGCTTTAATATACATGATGATTTAGTGCTTATAAATAATTTGACGATGCTCATAAAATTAAGTCTAGGAGGTGTAGCTTAATTAAATGAATCTAAATCTCCCACCAAAGTCCATTAGTCGCCAAAGATGGCTCCTTTCAAACAATGTAATCATAACGCACTAAACCTGTATTTAAGAGATATAGTATTAAGTCAAAACGTTCAAAATCTGAACACAAATTTACCGATTTGTAGATATTTAAGGGCTCTTTTTAATTTGGCGATTTTCAGAGTACGCGAATTTCATTTTAGGTAAGATAACAAATTTGATGGCTGTTTTATATAAAATGCGTTTCATTTGTACTCGATTTATCTCTGGAGATTTAACTTTTTGGCGATTTATAACGATATTTGTAAATATCAAGAAGTATCAATTTACCTTTTCGTCCCAGTTGACATTTTTGTTATTTTCTGCCAGCAATCTGGTGAGCATAGGCAAATCTTGGGCATAGCGGCACATCGGGCCGGTGCTCACTACATCATCCCAAACATCGGAACATTCCGGATATTCCCCTTTATTGGATATCACGTCTAAAACATGAAATGGAACAATTATTCATTGTTAAATTTGTATAATTATTCTTTGTTTTTAAATTATAGAATTTTTTTTTCTACTGGCGAGACCTCTTTCCGTTCCCTGCTAGGCATGGGAATATAAAATATTTCATATTCCGCATCTCTTATTTGGATAGATAGGAAAATGCTTATAGTTCATTTTTTTGACGTTATATCAGGATATGGAAGATTTCCTGAATACTTCTACAAATTTGAATGGATGCAAGACAAGAGATTTGTATGTGGGGAAATAGATTCAGTTCAGTACTACATAAAAAAATGTGTCGAACTCAATGGAATTAGAGGAAGACTCATCATGAATAGTAATTTTAACACAATATTACAACACTCTGAAAATTTTAAAATGTTATATGAAAGTATTGAAATAGATTTCAAGCCTTTTATCAACATCTTGAAGATTTTCTGAACTTTCGTTGGCCGCTGTTTTCTTATACACAAATTTGGATAGTTAATAAGCATAACAGCAAATCCCAATAATCCTGTTTATACGGTTTATTTCTATGGTAACAGGGTGACTGGTTATAATTTAAAAAATGCATTTTTTGACGACTTTGTTTAGTTTGAAGAAGTTGTATTTTTTGGAAAAATAATGCATATGACGATTTAAAATTTTTACTATCTATTCCTTTTTCTGTATAATACGCAGTTATATGATATTCCAGAAATTTCTTACAAATAAGAATATTTTTTTAAAAAAGATAAGTATTTTTTTTAAGTTTATTCCTGATCCAATAAAAATATTTTACCATTCAATGGCTCGTTTTATAAGTTTTATATACCAGTTGCTGTTGCTCAATTCACACAGTCATTGCAGATTAGCAACTTTTCATTGAAAAGCGATAATCTAACTTTTTCAGGCTTCCCTCGTCCTTGCTTTACCTCGGCCAGACATCCAGATGCAAAAATAATAACCTGTTTTGATTTGCCAAAATAGGGCAATGTATTTTTCCAAAATCATATTACAATTCCATTGGAATATCTTCCAAACTCAATCATTCACCGCCTGCTTAATCAGATGTCACGAAAATACTCAAAGAACAAAAACGGATTGCTGTCTTGTAAATTCTTACGCATTGATATTGTGAATGGGTGTATGTGCTTAATTCAAGAAAAGATGCTTTTGTATCTTTTTCTTGTTTATTTTCACACACACAATAACACACATGGATGACGATCATAGATATATATGACAAATATAGATCATAGACAAATAAGTATACAAAGTATAAAAAAATTCAAATGAAATAATTAAATAAAAACAAAAATAACAAATAATAAAATCACATAAAAAGGTGCCAACATTTCCTAGAAGGAATATGAATTTATAAAATGTTCGTTTAAAAATTAAAAATGAAATTGCCGAAATCGAAGGATTATTATTATTTTTTTTTTGACAAAAATTCTTATGCAACAACCTGATATTATGAATAGGCTCAGTGTTTCTTTAAAGAATTTTCACACGTGAGATTTCGTATAAGTTCTTCCTTTGCTGATTTCTCTTAAACAAATTTTGAGAAGATCGAGTACATGTCTCAAATGGCAACTCCCTCGGTTTCCATTCAGCAAGTGTAGAGGTAATTTAATAAAATACCCCTAAGAAACAGAGATTTGCAACTACCTGTTTCTCCGAAACTGTTAACAAATTGGGAAATCTTATTTGCAGTTGTAAATCATAGACTAGAAAATTTTTCTATCTATTTATTGATTTACAGTCCCTCTCTTATTTTGATTTCGGTATTAGTAAAGCAACAGCAATTGCAAATATTCAATATTTATGAGTATTAATTGTCAGTTCACATTTTTGGGGAACAGAAATGTTTCAAGGCGAAATAAACACTGTTTATTCTTGGTCGGATGTGTTGTCGGCTGGAATGATAAATAACAGGTCCCTGAAACTTTCTTATATACTTTCAAATAAATGTGATTGCGTATTTTTAATCACATGTCATTAAACAATAATTAAGGATGAACTTATTAGAATGTGATCTTTGACGATCAATCGTTGGAATTGGATTTATACATACTGGAAAACCTAATATATATTTCGACTTTTTTTCACGACCGATTTAAGCCAAAATTTGACAAATAATCATAATTTAAATAACAAAATCACATATCGAATTTCATAATTAAGTCATTGGATTTTTGAATTATCGTACTGACATGCTTGTGAAAGTACAGACAGATATACAGTAAACTCTTTGACTGAGTATCAAAAAGTAAAAATTTACACTGTAGATACTAAAACTGTTGACCAAAATTTATTTATCTAAATTGTTAGGTTTATGAATTGTCGTACTCAAATGCATGCAAAAGTTAAGATCGGTAAACGGTCAACTCCTTGATGAATTTCTTCTAAATTTGTGACATATCTGCATGTTAAATGGCAAGTCTATGTTCCAAATATGATCCTTTTGACTGTCTTTGCCTTACAGTCATCGAATTAATATTCGGGCAGTCAGACTTCAAAGGCTTTAATAATGCGTGTTTAATGTATGGCAATTTGATGGAAGCATGGTCATAAAATTAAGTCATAGTAATGTATATTTATAGAACGTGGTGCTGAAATAGCTCACATAATTATTGTTATATGGTAACAGTCAAATGTAAACAAACCGTCATATGAATTTCAGAACTTACAATGAATATTTTTTTACCTGCATTGAATTCAATGCCTTACGTAGCTGCTTATTCGAGCAGCAAAATATTATTAGAAAATGTTTTGGAGATAATTTTTTATTTAATTTTAATAATACTTTTGATTTGGTTTTCAGGTATTTCAGGTTTGCATTCGGTTCGTTATAAGACGGCAAGTAGGCAGCTTTTGCGTAGAAAGGGACTGATTTATGTCTGCCACAACTTCAAAACGATCGATGTATTCCATACTTGGATATAAATTTCTGTTTTGGTGTCTTTGAAGTTTTCTTTGTCACTGCATATCGTATTAAAATAATGGATAGTTACACAAAGAAACAAGGTAAAATAAAAAGAAAGTCATCATACCTAAATAGCACACTTACAGATAAACCTAAAAAAATATTATCTAAATGTAAAATTTTATCTAATTAGTTGGAGCCGTTTCCGAGACACACGAAATAAGCAAATTTATAAACATACAATTATTGCTCGTTTAAAGATACAGGCTAGGAAAATTACTCATAATTCTTTAAGCTGTTCAACATAATATGTTCAGATGTCGTTATTGTAAACTTTTATTTCTAATTTTCCAACATTTTTTTTATTACTTTTAGTCTTCAAAATTTTATTTATTAATTTTTATCTACTGTCAATTATTACATTTGTTGTCTCTTGCATGTTTTGAATTCAGATAATGCTCGTTAAAAATAAGAGTTTAAAAGATACATTTTTAACTTACATCTGGAAGGTTTATGCCCATAGATTCCACAGAAAGCAGCAGGTAAACGAATGCTTCCAGCCAAATCATTGCCAATGCCTATAAGAGCAGCTGCTGCTGTAATGATTGCTCCTTCGCCTCCTAAAATGAAATAGTTACATTATTGCAAACAAAACAAAACAAAATGCGCTAAAAATAGATGGGTGTGCATGTAATGAATGCATGGTGACATAATCAATAGTATTCAATACCAAATAATGACTTTTATTAACACTAGGACAAGAATACGCGGACGATAAAACACAGCCGAGACATACACGAGCTGTATACAACAGCACTTACAACAAATAGCAGCCCACAAATAATAATCGGTAGTAAACAACTACAACAACACAAAGCAGTCAAATGGAACTCAGCCGGAAGAGATAGTTCACATAGTCATTTACTAGCGTCTTACCAAACGCCTGCTATTCTTCACTGTGTCCTCGCTTCAGATGTACCCAACTACCAACTCAATACTATACGATTATCGACTTAACACACAACTCTTGGCTGCTTCGATATTTGTCTCCAAGGCTCTATGCTTGGTCCAATTCTCATTACGTAAACTGCCTGAGGTCCTCTCAATGCCAGTGCTTGGCTGGATTGATACTACTGATTCCTCGTTGACCAACGATACGACTAACTTCGGCTTAGACTGCTTTTTATAGCTTTCGGAGCAGGAATAGAAAGTTCTCGAAAAATGAAGCATAATTCATATTATATTGGTACTATCGCCAAAATTTCAAAAGACTTGAATATTATCTGTTTTATCTACAAGTTGTCAAATGGTTATCACGTTTATCACCTACCTAGGGAACGCTGAGTGTCAGATGAGTACCCAATCGAGCTGTAATACGGTGGAATTAATTATGCTGAGAAGCAAATTTGCAATAATATGTATCTTTTTTTATAACTTAATTATGAGAATATTAACCGATCCTCTAATGAATTGAGCGAAATGCCATACATGCTATTTCAATCAGTATCACCAAACATGCAATAAAAAATGCAATTGTAAGTGTAGAATTGACATTAAAATGACACATTTTCTTTACTGTCATTAAGAAAGAATAAACATATGAGATTATTTAAAATGTTTAAAATGCTAATAAAAAAGATTGAAATGAATTATTAATCCGTATATTCAGATATAATAATGGCGCAGCATGGTCAACGTCATGGCAGCATGGTCAATGTCATGACAGCATGGTCAACGTCATCAAATCAAGTCAAATCGGATATAATATATGTTATTATGATAATGTTTACGGGATGATGTAAATTTCAACTACTATAGTCACAAGTCCTTCAAGTACTGTATCACAAGTTATTCGAAATGTTCTCTCATTTAGTAGATTTCTGAGAGCGAAAAATATGATTACGAGATTGGAAGGCAACGAAACGATTGGTTTAAAAAATTAGGACGATGGATTTTTATACAACAAATTTTGATTCATCAATTGTGGGGTTTTAAATGTCCATGATGTCAGTTATAAAGAGTAATAACTTCATGCCGATATACTATTGCTTCTTCACATTTATCCGCTTTTGTGAGTTATGTACCGCTTGTATTTTCATATACTTATTTTCATTTTTTGTTTTAGTATTTCTCACCTCCTTGTAAATTATTGAACAACTGCCCTGAAACATCTTGTATTTGAGCAAGAAATTCCAAAAATATTCTTTGATTGGATGATTACAAATTATATTTTGATATAAGATCCTTATCTTTTGGTCATCACGAGTTGGCTGTTGATTTTTGTTCTAATTGGCTTATTACTGAATTGACAGAGCTGACTTCTCTTAATTTATCTAAATAAACTCGTTTGAAATTCTATGATTCTTTTTCTCAGCTATTTTTTATGAGAGCCAACTCTATTACCAAAAAGAAAAATGCGAATATTGCACATCAATATTGTAGAATTTTAAAATTTGCAGTGCTCAAAATATTTATAATGTGACGGTGAACCTTTGTAAACGGAAAAGGTGCTGAACAACTGGCAAAATTCTGAAAAATCTTGAAATAAGAAAACCTGCTAAATTCTGGATAAAATAATGACGTCAAATTGTAATTAATAATTTTAATATGACATTATATTATTTAGAAAGCGAAAGTACTTCCGAGAGACGAGTTAAATTAGTTACTACATCAAAAAAATTACGAAGAGTGATCCAAAAAAAGTTTACAAGGCGAAGAAAAATGCTTTATCAACAATAGACACTGGGTATAAACTGTAATCAATTGGTATATATGGTGGTAACCTCTACATAATCACCAAACCACCTGTAGAGGCATTTCTCACACCACTGGAGCAATTTATTTATCACGTCTTGGTAATAATCAGGTCCCTGGCTATCAAGCCAGTTTTAGCCACATTTTTGAACACCATCTGATATGAACCTTGTTTCGGATAAGTATTTCTTGAATGCTGTTAAAAGGAAATATTCACTCTGAACCAAATCGGGGCTGCATGAGGGGGTGACCCCAGACCTCCCACCTATACATTTCCAGCAATCTCTCTGCCCCCTTCGAACGAACCACACCATTTCGCCACATGTTATCTATTCATTGCTTTGCCTCCCATACCCTTCAACGAGTTGTCTGTGAATGTCCGGTGAAGATAAATTCATGGCGGGTAGAAAAGGTATCACGGCTTGCACCTCTGTGAATGATCACTTTTCTAGGCATCTTGCCATTACTGACGTTGTTTCAGATCTCAGGACTAACATTATGTACTCGTACGACCGGTCTAAGACAGCTAGCGCTATCTGTTTACACTTTGGGTGACAATATTACCATCCATAATTTCTACTTTCCAAATATTGTGCTTGTAAACTTTTTTTGGGGTCAGCCCTCGTATAACATGTTCTTAAATAAAAGCGTTATGTGGAAAATCAATGTACAGTTAGTTCAACAGACAGTCTAATACTCTTGGTCATATTGTTAATGAATGACTATATTCCAGCGTCAATAATAGGGAGAGAGACCGGTTATTGTAGTTTGAAGAATAATTGTGCATGTTCTCTTTTTTCTTATTTATGTCACAATAGCAATGGCAAAAAAAAGTATGGATACAATTCATTTGAGAGAAAAACTGCAACCTGAACTTCCTCCAACGGTCCTCGTGTTGTCATAAGGGTTCTTCGTCATACCAAAAGGAATGTTAGCTGTTTCCCACCACATGCACAGCTCTGGAACATTCGTCACAGTCACCGGGATGGCACCTGCTTTTCTGTACAGTGCAGCTGTGTCAGAGTCCCGTTCTGCCAGTCGATCTTTATACCGTTTCATTCCATTTGCTTGTATCATTCCTAAACAAAAGAATTGCTTTAAAAATGCCTGCATTGATTATTATCAAAACGAATACATATTGCTCTGATGGGAGAACATCATTATTTGCAATAATCCCGGAACTTGGATAATCGAAGTTGGCGGGACCACAAAAAAAAATTAAATACAGAGAAAAGTTTAAAAATGCATATAGGAAGAGAAAATACCAGTGCTTATCTATAAACTGTGTATGAAGAAATATTTCTGAGCGAAGTGAATTGAATATAAAATAACTACCTGGTGAAAAGGTTAAACTGTAAATGACAATTTTGGAGCTATCTTGTTATGAAAAAAACTATTGTAGTTATTATACATATAGATGTTTATATATATATGTATGTTCCATATCATTCCCTAAACAACAGGACCATATTCAACCAAATTCTGAACACTTATTATGTAATTCAAAAGTAAAAATATTGTCAATTTTGTAAAGTTCATAAATTAATTGATAAATGTTCAATCATTTGGAAATTAAACACAATTTTGTCTTTTTTCATCATAACTATTCCAGAAGAAATACTTTGAAACTCTTTTAAAATTTCACCATTTTAATGATATTCACTCCGTAACTGCAAAGTATTTATTTCAATTGTTAACAATTTAGAAAATTAAGCGTATTAAAATGAATGTTAACTTTGAACTTCTCTACTTTTTTTAAAACTTTTTCTCCTATTCGAAATATATAGAAAGTATTACAATCGTAAAATAATTTGAAATCGAGATTTTGACTGATTTCTTTACTTTAGATTTCTCTGAGTTCAAAACATATATTTCCCGAGCTATGTTTGCTTGTCCATCTGCGACAAAGATAGTTAAAAAATGCTTTGATTTAGAATGATGTAATTTTGTACACTGTAACCAAATTCGTATATTTCTATTAAAATTTGAGCGAAATCTAATCTACGGAGATCCGTGAAGAGGAGACTTTTTATTAATCAATTCTTTAACAAGCATGTAAATGTGATAGCTCAAAAATGCTACACTGTACTTTTGTATATAATTTTAGTTTCAAAAACTCGCCAAAAAGACAAATTTGATTTTCGGGTACTATTAGTCACATGGCCGGGATTTAGCGCCAAAAAATCGCCAAGTATTATACGGATTTACTAAAACTGCTACTTTAAAGTCAAAAACAAATATTTTATGATTATTTAATTAACGATGAAAATTCAATCTAATGGCTTTTATGGTCTTAATCAAGGCACAAAATTTTATGCCAGGTGAAAGAGATAACTATTTTTGAGAATATGCAAGAAAGTTTCGGGGGTAAACTCTCTCTGATTTAAATTTCTCTTTTATTTTAATTCATATCTTTTTCCTTACTTTAATTTCTTTCAAATTGGAATTGAAAAGTACCTGAAAGCAGGCATAAGTTCAGTCGCTCAAACGGCAGTAAAAAGAGTAATTTGTTCTTCGAGAAAATCGACAACTGCAGCAGCTTCAGTCTATGAGGAATTAACGAACATTTTGCCTTTTTTAAAATTAAAAATTTGAAATAATTATTCCAGAAAAAATTGGCACCATCATAAAATTAAAAATATGCGTTTTTATCAATACTATTTATATACTTTTTGAAACTGTTTGTTCCGTTGCTACTAATCGTTTCGAAAATTTAACACAAATGATTTTGAAATAAGGTTTATAGGTACTCCTGTGTCTTAGGCAACGTTAAAATTTTAAACTACTTTATATTATTGTTTAAAATTTCTCATATAGTTTGAAAAAGATTTTATATATTGCAATATTTAATTGAATTGTTACAAGTTAAAAGTATTGTAAGGAAAGGATTTTGATTCTGATAAACTCCGGCCATATCAAATAGTTTATAATATTCTGTTGGGTTCAAAATTAGTTTAAAACTAATTTCTTTAAAAAAATCAAATAGTTTTAACTAACCAACAGCGTACAGTATTTTGAATACAACAATAACGCAGTGAAATTTCAAAATCAATAAAGGAATTCTGATCCCAATTTTCTCCCAATCCCAAGGGCTCCCAATTTTTAAAGAATATGATTTTTTTAAATTTGTCTATTAAACAGAAGTCTGAGAATGCAAGATACGGACATATTTGGCAGATAAGAACAATTAAAAAGTAAAATTAAATTCAGATTTTCATTCTGACTCCAAATTAATAAAAAAATCAAATTATAGATGATATTATAACATTAGGTTAACCAGAAATATAAATAATAAATTGACTTTTGACCAATTGTTGATGAATTTGAATTAAAACCTTTAGGATTAACCAAGCTTCATTTTAATAAGAATTGTATGTGAAGAAAGAGAAACGATTTAACTGGAAAATCAGATACGTAATATTTTTCGTGCAAACGATATTTTCGCGTGCGCGAAAACAATAAAAAATATTTAGTCCTTTTATGTCGCAATCACGTGACAGTGAGAAATACATCCAACGTAGTTAATTATTGTGATGTAGTACTAGAAGAAGAAAACAAAGGAATTACGACTTAATTCAAAATTAAATAAGTTTTGTGTTCTTGGTGGATTTTAAGATAAAGGATTTTATATGAACAATGAAGGTCGGTTTTTTACTGCTACCGTGTGATGAAACAAAAGTGATGGAAGATTTGTTTAATTTATTATGATTTGTATCGAAATATTACGATTTTATGTCTAGCTTCGAAGCATCTTCGATTTTCAAATCTTCCAAAGTAAAAAAACAAACATATTTTTGGAATTCTCTTTTTGTCTATCTTGTGCATTAGATACCTAAAAAGGCAATAAACAAAAATGATGAAAGTGAACAAAATTTTGAGCTTCTATTGAATTTTGTATGAAATAAGGCCTAGATAAAATCTGTTTGTCTGCCTGTAAGCATGGGAAAACAAAAACTCAAAAGTTCAATTAGCTTAACAGCTGAAATCTGGTACAGGAATATATGGTTAAACTTGTAGATAATTTTAAATAAAATCCATCTATAGATTGACTGATAGCTTCAATAGATCTACAAGGTGATTATAACTTAACTACCCCAATAAACAACATCATACAAAGCAATCGGATGAAAGGTATGCAACTGAATTTGGTATATAGACTATACACGAGATTCACGGAAGCTCGGAAAAAATATTTTTTAAGTTCCAAAACACCCACCAGAGGGCGTCGTTTTCAGAAAAAACATTAACTTTAACACAATAAATGACGAAAAAGGGGAATACAGAAGTGATGTTAACATTCATTGACTAGTTTCTGATCACATTGTCATCGAATCATATTAAGGTATGCGACTACATGTAAAAGAATTTTTTTTTGAAAAATTGGATTTTTAAAAAATTACTTATGGTTTTAGATGTATTGTCAATTATAAACTCTACAAATACATAAAAGTTATTTGAAAATATAGTATATTTTGAGTAAATAGGAAAATTTGCTGTACATTTTAATGAAATTAAACCAAAACGATTAAAAATCTACACAAAATAGTAATGCAGCAATCCTATTTTCTTTGCACACAAGTTAAAGAATACAATGATGAATAAAATGAACCAAAATCTAGAAAAATGTTGAGATTCAAAAAAGTTATGAGTAAGAAAATACGCTTTTATGCATTTTTTTTTTTATAAATTCACAACTTCATTTTTCTAAAAACACCTATAAATGAAAAAGTATTTCACCACCAACAAACATTTTGGTTTGTTTCATTCCCCATATCATTTAAGACACAAAACTGAAACTTTTATATGAATACTTCTATTGGGTTTTGAGATATCATGTTAATGGTGAAGAATTTTTTCGAAAATTCAAGTTTTGGGAAAACTGAAGTTAAAGACAAAATTTTAGCTAAAAAATGTGTTTTGCTTAAAATTCCCTTATATGATAGGTTAGGCCTTCCTTTCCCTAGAAAAAATAAACTTCATAGACAGAGGAAAGTCTGAACTATAAGAAATAATGATAATAATAATAATTACCCATTGTGGTCTATAAACAATGTTTTTAACGTAGTCGGATACCCTAAGTATAAATAAGGAAAAAATTCCAACAAGCTGTTTGAGAAAAACAGTTTAGTTTACAGAAACAAGAAAAACTAACGAAATAGTGCAAGAAGAGTGGTTGTTAATCGCGTCCAGGATGATGTACGAAAAGGTGCTCCGTGTGATCACTCTCATTCATCTTCAAAATTTCAAGTCGATGGACAATGTGTCGCTCATGAAGCGCAATGGAGTTCTTAAAGTCATTGAATGTCGCAACAAGATACCATCATCATTGCAGCCGGAAACATTGACATAAAACATGACAATGACCACAAACGTTTCTTACCCTAACTTGTTTTTCATAAAGCTTTTTCTTTGCAAGTATGCAAGACTCGAAATATTTTTACTAGAACTGACAGCTTTTTCTGGTTTTACCTTTTATTACTCATAATTCTTGTTCTGGATTGTTAATAGTGTTTCTGTATTCCGTTTTGGTCGTTTATTGGGTTAAAATTAATGTTTTTCTGAAATGGTGCCCTTTAAAGGACATTTTGGAGCATTTTTTTTTGAAATTCTGGGAGCGTATCTCGTGTATAGTCTATACACCAAATTTCACTGCAATCCGCTAACCCGTTTGCGATGTATGATGCTGTTTATAGGGAAAGTTTAATTATAACCAATCTGTATTTATACCTATGTAAAAGTGATACCACAAAAATGCAACAAACTAGATGAATAAATTAAAAAAATGATTTTTGTACAGGGCTTTTAGATATATGTATACTTTTGGAAGACTAAAAGGTCAGCATAAGGATGGCTAAATAGTAGAAAATCTTGAATCTAAAAATTTACAGCTGATTTATTCATTCGTATTTATATGAAATTGATAACCCGAAATTGCAACAAACTAGACGGGTGAATTAAAAAAAGAGATTTATGCCCGAATATCAAGGGTATATGCTTTTAGAAGGATTAAGTTTACCCTAAAGACATAGATGGGGCTAGATTAGTAGAAAATCTTATAATGTAATCCGCTAAATGGTTGACTGTTAGTTGATTCATACATTTGTGCCCATGTAAAATTGACAACCAAAAATTCAATAAATTAGCTAAGTGAATTTTTATTTTACTTTGGATAAATTCGCCAGTGTATTAATTGCCCATTTATTTTTCTCCCTTGTGCAGTGATAACAGATAACACATGAGCGAGAGAGGGCGCACGCACACACCTTCACACACAAATAAAACGAAAATTTGTTTGCGGTCTTTATACAAAAATTGTGGCTTCCTATTAAATTTTGGTCATTGGGAATATGTCCAATGAATCAGATGATTATTGAAATGTTGTCCAATGATGTCCAGTGGCTCAGATGATCATTGGAAGTATGTCCAATGACTCAGATGATCATTTGAAATATGTCCAATGATTCAGATGATCATTGAAAATATGTCCAATGACTCAGATGATCATTGGAAATATAATCAATAGAATATCATGGAATTGTATCAAATTTCGGACTTGGATGATCATTGAAAATATAAAGATCGTGGTAAATATAAAGGTAATTGAATATAAACGATTATTCAATTACCTTCGAGGCATTACAACAATTGTCGACATTTTTTTCGAAGTATACAAGAAAGTGAGTGTGAAGGAGAAACTACTCCTGTATTTCTTTAGATCATAGATTCGGTTACCTTTGACGCCAATGGCTTCTTTGCAGGTGAAAGGTACTCCAAGCAGTGGGGTATCCCGAAGTATTTCTTCTTCTGATTTTGTGGTATTGGCGAGAAAATCATCGACTGCCTTGGCGTCCTTTAAAGCATCATCGTACCTTTCGTCCACGACAGCGTTGATATAAGGGTGGACAGCCTTCGATCGATCTACATAAGCTTTCATCACTTCTTCACAACTCAGCTTAGAACAGAAATAATTGTTCGATTACAACATTAGATGGAAAATAAAAGTACAATTAATGATATGTATGCTTTTAAAAGTTCCATTTAACTTTTCCATTAACCGGCGCAAGTGAAAAGTCGCCAATAAGGATGCAATCAAAGCCAAACGGAATATCGCCGCCGGTAACCTTTAGCCGCCACATTTTTCAAAGAAAGTCGCTGCCATTTTGTCAATTGCACCAAAATTTCGACTGTATGCTATCGCCAAAAAGTCTGCTTGGCAAGATTTGCGCCGGTATAATGGAAAATTACCAAAAGTTCTTTTTATTTTCTGGTATATGAAGTATACAAAGAGAAAGCATTGTAATTATTAAAAGAATTTGAAATTAAAATTTTGACGTATTTCCACTCTTTAGACTTTCCTGAATCCGAAATACAAATTTATGAAATTATGTCTATCTATTTGTCCATCTTTGAATAAGATAATTAAAAAAACATTTTGATCTAAACCGTTGAAATATGGTATATATACCAATTTTGCAGAATTCTATTTTTGAATTTTATCAAATTTTGTGAGAAATCCTTCCAGTGGAAATTTGTATGTCCAGTTGTCCAAATATAGGTTAGTATGATAGTTGCAAATTGAAGAGAGCTGCTTGTATAAAATTTGGTATACAGATTTAACATTTAAAGTATGATATGTGCTAAATGTGGAATAAAATTCCTCGGAATTACTTTAATATACACCCCCAAATTGGAAATTTGGCGACTTTTTTTTTTATCGCCAAGCAAAATACCTGCTTTTTTTTTTTTTTTTGCCAAGATGGATTCTCCCTAAACACAAATAATTAATCCTACCTAAAATGCAACCCTAAAAAGTCCGTAGGGAGTGCCAGATTTGGCGCGCAATTTTTGGGGGTGTATATCAAAGTTGTACCAATTCCTCTGGAGATTGACAGTCGATAATTAATTTAGATAAATGAGATTTCAAACATACTTTAGCATTTAGATAATAGATTTTTTTTGCCGAATATTGAAAGGGATGATCATTTGTTGGTCTTTACTTTTATAAACAAGTAAAGATGCCATTATTCAAAAATCCACTAACTTAAATATATGAAATTTGGCATGTTATCTTGACTTAAAAGTTAGTTCTTTGTTAAATTTTGGTTTCAAAAGTCGTTAAAAATACATTTTTAGTTTTTTGGGCTTGTGTATTAGCTACATTTCATTGATTAATCATCAAAGTTCACTATTAGTATCTTTTGTATCTATTATTCGCCAGTAGCCAGTACATAGTTTCGCTTTCTGTCTTATAATACACAAACATATTTATGCGAGAAATTTTGAAGGAGATACTCCTTGCAGGCTCTATATTTTGAAATTTGGAATTCCTACTGCAGAAAGGCATTATTATGCTCCTGCCTTCAGTTGAGACATATATGCTCTATTACATTTTGAATATATCGTTGTAAAATTCAAAATAATTATAAAATGTGTGTACACAAAATGATTAATTTTGCATATACCTTTAGTACCAAAAGAAATAAAATACAGTTCATTTCATTCAAATTATATATCAAAAGCAAGTTTTTGATAACATTCAGTTGAGTATATTTAATATTTAATTTATTATCATCTCAAAGAAACATATTATTGATACGACTTATGTCATGTATATATTGGGGAAAAATGCATCCTAATTACAAGAGCGAAAGGTTAAACTATCGTCTGTCTTTTAGAAGCGAATGATCAACCTAATCAGTCAATGGGAACTTCTTCTTGTATACAGCCGACCACCCCGCCACCACAGAACTTGGCAGTATCGACAGGATTTGTTGTGGTCGACTGAGTCGATGGTGACTGTTGGTGCTTTTTGCTTGATGGTGGTTGTTTTTTGCATTTCTGATTATCTTGAAAATTATTAAGCATTTATTTCGAATCATCTGATGCTCATCTGCTGAGAAATTTCTGGATGCACTCATAGATACAGGTGAAAGCATCAACAGTCACCATCGACTTACACCTGTATCTATGAGTGCATCCAGAAATTTCTCAGCAGATGAGCATCAGATGATTCGAAATAAATGTTTAGTAATTTTCAAGATAATCAGGAATGCAAAACTAGCAATAATAATTTAGGGAACGTGCAACGTGCTGGTGCTACCACAGAATATGATTGCGTTAGGAGGGATTGTGATAATTAACCAGCAAACTATTTTACAAGCTACATTTGCAATTTTTTTCTATGGCTTCGAAAGAGCATTTTCCGTTAGATATGGTGTTGCCATGTTTAACGGAAAACATGGGTTTGTGCTCTTCAAAGAACTGCTGAATTACGATTTGACCCTAGAACTGCTGAATTACGATTTGACATATTGTGAGGGTAAAAACGAACACCTCGCAGAGATTTAAAAATTTGCTTATTACAATCTTGATTTATTACAAATTAAACAGTAGGTTGGTTTTCTCTGATAACTAATGGAAATATTATTCCATGGAGTTTTTATATCATTTCAATACATACAAATTTTGTTTATTTAATGATATCAATTTAAATTTATTGTTGCTGAAATGTTTCCTAAATTTTATCGACTTGTTAAAAATGTTTACTCTCTAACTTTAAAAATCGGATTTCACTTTTGCTCTGAAATTCAAATCGCTTTGATTTTCAACATATATTTAATTTTCCTATTTTCTTCTATTATTAAACAACAAAGAAAAAAATTTCTATTCAGTATTTGAGTAATTTACATAAATCTGGAAAGAGAAGGTGCAATACCACAAGAATTAAAATATAGATGAACTGGATAATTACTTTTTAAATCGCGCTATGATATCGTTGAACATTTATTTGAATGGTCCATGTAAACATTGATTAGAGCATGAGTTTAACTTTTAAAGCAACACTATTTTATTGATTACTAGCCGCCTTTGGCGACCAGCTGGTTCGCCACGAGTAATTCGTTCTAAAATTTTCAATTAAATCACATATTCATTAGCCTTGAAGTAATTCCGAGCATGTATTGGCCTGAAATAAATATTTTCTTTAAGATGATGGACGGAAAGTTCTAAAAGTACACCTTTTCCTCATAATATTCTTTAATTTTATAAATCAGTCAGTTTGAACCATCGGTTATGCTTCCAAAATATTAAAAAAAATTTCGATGATGTTGCCAAAATATTAAATATGTTTTTTTAAAGAAAGCGAGAAAGGGAAAAAAAGTATTAAATTAATGATACAGATATTGCAAACGATTACATAAATATGCCCTTAAGTCGGGATTTCAATGCATATCCTGTCTAAATTCAATCAGGTTTACCGTAAATAAAGAAGATTTATTGAGTTAATGATATAGATATTGCAAACGATAGTAGAAACTTTTGCTTTGCATTTATTTTTTAAAGAAAATATCACATTTTATATTTATTTTATTTTATCTAGTCATGTGCTGAAAGTTGCATTTCTTTAGATTTATTTTGCGATGATGGTTTTTTTTTATTCGAACTTCCGGCATTATTTTTTTTTATCCAGTCACGTGATAAAAACATGGTTAAAATATTTCTTTAAAAATTCGTTAAAAAAAGAAGCTTAGGTTATATATTACAAACACTGATACCGTTGGAAAGCTAAATTTTTTATCTTTAAATTGATGTAAAAATCATGTTTCTGCGATAATATTTTCAAAAGTTATAGCGGAAAAACATCGAAATTTCGCTTAAATTTTAATTAATTCAAAATCTAATTAAAAATTCAAAAAAAGGGCTCCGAGGTGCACATTCCGGACCTCCAAGGTATACATGTACCAAATTTGGTAGCTGTAGGTCCAACGGTCTGGCTTTTAGAGCGCCAACACACACACACACGCACACGCACACACACACACATTGAGCTTTATTATAAGTATATATATATAGATGACAGATGTAACCGGAACTGTTTTCCTTGGCCCACTATCAGTCGTTGCCATGACACAATCAGTCCATGTCTTGGAAGCGAGCGTAAAGCATGATGTAATCCCCGAGTATTATTTTATTGTTAAATGTTATTGTCCTTAATAGTTTTGTCCATGTGTAAATCATGTTCCTTAATGTCATTAAATGTATTTTTAACTAAATTGGCATGATTTATTGATTTTAATAGTCTATCTGACAGAATTAAAACTTTGGCGCCCTTTCGGTCACGCAGCTCAATATTTAAAAATAATTTTTAACTGAATCGTGAAAATACAAACAATATTCCTAACCAGTCAATCAACGAATGACCAAAAGTGGTTATTCGATATATATGACTTCTAATCAGGATAGAATGAAGAATAATGATTGTTCCAAGAATTATGGCGATTATCAACAAATCTTGGAAAAACTGTTTCTAGAATTTCATCACAGCAATCGGCTGACTTATTATTTTCTCTGCTCTGTCAGGTTATATTTGCGACCTAATATTCCTACTTGAAAATGACTTAGTTGTATGCCTTTAACTTTCCAATAAATTATTGAACAATTGTTCCGAATTGCACTGTACATTTGGGAGAAGCTCCCATAATTACAGAAAGAGACACTGTTGCCAAGGAACACAATTTGTATTTATTTGTAAATTGATCTGCTCATGCTTTGTCCATCATTGTCAAGCGTTAGTGATTTGATTACTTCAAATGGTACAAGATGATTTAAAAAAATGGTGTTATTCTTACTTGCTTCTTACGAATTTTTTCAGCTAGGTCTGTAGCAGTCATGAGGAGAATCTTGTTATCAATAGAAGGCAGAATTTTTGTTTTGCCCATTATCAAACGGTAGATGAAGTCCAAAACGCGATCTGATAGGGGTCGTGTTAACACCAACATAAATCTGACGAATTCCATAAATACTTGAAGCATCTAAAAAATAAATAAATTAGCATAAAATAATGGAATGAATAGATTCGAAGCAAACTTCATAAGAAATCCTAATTCTGTAAATCAACATTGTCAGAAATTCTTCGTTATCTATTGCTACTTTTAATAAAAACGAATGTGTATTTCGATTTTCTAAATATTTAGATACATCTAAAACGTAATTATATGCACTCCTCTTTTTTTTTTTAAAAAAAAAAAAAAGAGTAAATGTAAACACGACTAAATCTCTGCTAATGATAACTTGAGTACGCATGTTTTAGGGCTCTACAGGCCCGACCGTTTGATCTACATCTACACTGACGTACATATAATATTCTATCCTGAAATTTGGCACCTATTCATTAAGGTGGACATTTGCAAATCGGAGCAATTTTTCTGAACTTTTAATTAGAATAATTAAATAAAGCATAAATTCAAATCGCAATTAAAATTTTAATTAATTGATTAAAATTCAAAAATTTAATAATTTTTTAAAAAATTTGCATTTGCATAGAATTTAATAATAATGAATTCAACTTCAATTATCGAAATATTCGGTTAGGTTTTTTGATAATATTAAAACTAAAATTGAAACAATTTCTTTCTTTGATCATTCGCTCCGAAATTGTCGCTTTTATTTTGAAGTAATACAATCTTTAATTTATATCCACAGCAATTTGTAACAAATTGAGTCAATTTTGTATGAAATAGCTTGGAAAAATTTCAAAAATTGACTCGATTAAAAAGTCTAGAACTTGGGAGAACAAAGTGATTAGAGAGCTAAGAATATAAATAAATGTATTATATTCGACAAAATGGTACTTTTCCGTTACCCGGAGCAGCGAAAAATAGCCAAATTACTGTTAGCTGGGCCATTGAAAAATTAGCCAAATTTCACATTCAAGCACGTTTTTAAAGACTGTTTTTTTATTTTTTATTCCATCTTGATTTTTGTTTTTAAAAAAAGCGCTACTTGACTCGCATTTGGTTCTAATTGGCAAGATTTGTTTTGTTATTCAGTTTGCTTGGCGACTTGGCTCTCGTTGGTTCACATTGGCGACATTTGCGCCCGGCTAACAGAAAAGTACAGTCAAAATATTCGAGATTATGATGTATTTCAAGTTTCAAACATCCCTGAAACCGAAAAATAAGATTTGGAATTGTGTGTGACAGCCATTTTGTTTGTGAAACAATAATTTAAGACTATGAGTTAAACAAATAAAATTTAGTATGTTTGCACTTAATTTTTTAAAACCAAATTTATAGATTTCTATCGAGTTTTGAGCGAAATCCATTCACTGAAAGTTTGGCTGTCCAAGTGAACAGGATAAATATAGAAACTAAACACAAAATGCCAAAAGGATGCAAATGGTATACGTATTCAGAATCTCGAGTATTGATCCGCATCCAATTTGATACTAAATCAGATCAAAAATGGACTGTCTGTTGTCTGTACTTTTGCATGCATATAAACATGATAATTAAAAAAACACGACCACGATACATAAAATTTGACTTGTGATTCTTATGTGTAACTTACATGTAATTAATTGATAAACAAGATTCTTCATCCAATTTAATATGCGATTCTCTCACAAAGTTTGGTTCCAATCGTTTGTAAAACAGGACGTCCTAAAGGCTTATATTTGTTATTTACGACACTCAAAAACAAACAAACCTCAGGGGCACCGTGAACATCATTAGAGTTCCGATTTTTATTTTTGGAGTCTGGGGAACAAATTTTATACGCTGGATTCTAAAAATAAAAATTTGAATATTAGTAATGCTTATTGCTCTGTTTGGGGCTCACAAATGAATTCGAAGGGGGAGAAGTAGGATACAAATTCATCAGAGAGTGTAAAAGAAAATCCCGTAGTGAGCAATTTCGCTGATTTATAAAAATCTTACTATAAGAATTCTCGTTATATGGTAGTTAATTATTTCGGATTCTAATTTAACGATTTAAATTTATCAGAGAGTATGCGAAAAAATTCCGTAGAGACCAATTTCGCTGATTTATAAAAATCTTATTATAAGAATTCTCGTTATATGGAAATTGATTATTTCGAATTCTACTTTAATGAAGTCCAAGAATTTGTTTTTCCTAAATGAAAAGTAATAAATAATAATAATCTTACCTTTAGTAAAAATTTTAAAATCCAAATAAAAACAATTTTTCATGAGAAAACTTTAGCTCAAAGAATCAAATATTTAATAAATCGTTTTTTTTTCTAACTTTGTTGCATATAAATGATTGATAAACATTCCATTCTTGGACTGAAAGATTTTTCAGATACTAAACTAGCTACATCTCGGAACTATTAGCATCAAGGCCGAACAGAAAATGTTAAGAAATGAACAAAGATTGTATCAAAACCTCATTCTGGTAATAAGAAAAGAATTCATCTGACATCAAAGCAGTTGGAGCTGTCACCATTCAATCGTCATCTACGAGAATATGTAGAAGCAAAAACATGTTCATAAAGATGTCAGATTTGTGGCTGTAATGTGCATATTACTATAAAGACCTGTCATCTATTTACATTGCGAGAGTAAATGAAATTTATACTTATAAAAGGAAATGTTAGGGCGTGTATTTGTGATGAGTTCTATAGGACAAACTTTTAAACACAAAACCAACAAATTCAGTCCAGATATATTTAAAAAAGTTGAAATACGCACCTCGAAGCAATTGTTCTTGAAGGTTTTTCATTAAAATTTGTATAATTTAGAAATTAAGCGAAATTTGAAATTTTTCACCGTAAATTCCAAAAATGTGGCCGCATAAAAATAATTTTTAAACAATCTTAAAGTACAAAAAAATATCTTTTTAATGATATTTCAATTGTTGTGTAATTTTTCCCCCAAACTGGATGATTCTTTAAAATGATTTCTTATAATATATTTCATTGTTACAATGGGATTTAAAGCATTTTCATTGTTTCAACAAATACCAATTGCATGATTTTCTTCCATTATTTAAAACGAAGGACGGAAGATTTTGTTTATTGCTTTCACAGTTTATATGAAGAATCAGAAATCGAAATTATATTGCTTTAAAAGACAACCTATGACTCGAAACGGATTACCAGAAACTCATGATTTTTAATATAATTGGATTAAGATAATAAGCCTCTGTCACATTAAAAGGCTCATTTATTTAATTAACAGAACAGGTATAAAGCTATTAAAACAATATTTGTAACAATTTGTTGTTTAAGGTAATAGGCTTCGTTCGGATTTTTTTTCTTCTGAAAAACTTATCTTTTTACTATTTTTTAAAAATTAATTCTAGATACATGTCAGTTATAAACAAAAAATAATAAGTTACTTTTCCATAAATATATTTTTTTAAAGAACAAGTTAATTTGTAATGAATTTTGACCAAATTGGTTAACACAATTAGTCAAAGTCTAATGCCGCAAACGCAATTTTCCTTGCATGCAAATTAAACAGATTTAGTTAAGTTATATTAATGATATCTTTGAAAGCACCAGTAGGGCTATTTTGGGAAGGACTTCGTAATTTTGATGATGATGACTACGTCAGATGACGAGGAAGATACCTGAGCTGGCACACCCTCTCCACACCATACTAGCAGGAGGACGTTTGGTCATGCGGATTTAACGTGCAACAGACCCTCTTTCACAATGGTTCTTAAAGGGAATCGGGTCTCAAACCTGAAACCTTATGGCTCATGGGCCAAGACCTTATCACCAGGTGCAAGTTAAAGGGAATAATAATCTAAGAAATTACCCAAAATCTAATAAAATGTCTGACATTCAAGTAAGTTAAGGTATTTAATGTGTGTAGATATAATAATTAATTTATATTAAAATTTTTCTATTTAACTAATATCTAAGATATTAATTTATATTTAAATTTTTGGTATGAAAGTTTATAAATGAAAAGGTATTTCATGAATATAAAAACATTTGCGTTATTTCTTTTCCCATACTGATTTAAAACTGATAGTGTAACTTTCAGGCAATTAGCATCTCAATTAGGTTTTGAGATATCAGATTAGTATTAAGGAAGAGAGAATGATGAATAATAAAGTTACACTATCAAAGTACTATTACACTAAAGTTACCCTAGACAAACTTTGGAATGAGATTCAAGCGGTGTCCTCAGAAATCCCATTGTACACATTAGAAAGATGTACAGAATCAGTGGTGACTCGTACTCTGCAATGTATTGATGCTGAAGCTACCATTCTGAACAGTAATCACATTTGTATCAGAATTTTTTTTTTCATATTGGATTTTTAGCTCTATATTTCCAGCAATTGAACCTTGTAGAGAGGAACAAAATTTTCTTTGATGCTTCAAAATGTGTATACATTTTTGACTCATCCTGTTTGAATATGTACTTTTTCTCATTTTGGATATAAAATGAATCATCATGGAAACCTTGGAAATCAACAAAATATTAATTAAAGTATGTTTACAAACGCTGAATAGAATGAATTATTGCTGGATTTGAGGTTGCAATAAAAGATTTCAAATAAAATAATTTAATTTAGAATGAGTTAAGTGAAAAGATCATTCGCTTTTGGACATAAAAAAGACGTATTTTCTATAAGGCATATTTTTTAAAAAAGGACAAAAAATATTTATTAAATAATAAAACGTATTCACAATTTTAATGATACATATTGTAACTCGCGTTTATAATATTTTTTTAATTTTGAAACATATATATTAGTTAGTATGCTTCTATAGGCATTTTCACTTCAACGTCAATAACAATCCTGCCAATCAATAATAAACCACAATCCTACTGTATCAACCACAAATATATACGTTTACATTTCATTAGAGGCGAAAAATGTTTGACAACGGTGGAATTGATTAGATTTCTAAATTTGATTGAAGAAGTCCAGAGACACTTTCTGGTTTTAATTTTTTATTAATTTTCAGAACGTATTTTCTTTATAGCGTAGTCGCCATGATAATACGAAGAATAGAAATTGTGATATAGTCATCTGTCTTGTAAACACAAAAAAACATAGTTTCATATCTCAGTGCAAAATTAAGGATAACCAATCTCCAGTAACATAGCCTGCTGACATAATTTTCGCATGGTATGATTCAACAAACAGAAACATTATTTAAATATAAAAAAAATTATATTTCCTTACATAAGAAGATACCGAAGAAAAGCCTTGTGACCTTTAAAAAAATTCATACTATATATTTGGACTATCACCAGATCTTCTGTTTAATAAAAATATTATTACGAATTTGTATTATTGTTTTGTTGCATAATAAATCACATAGTGTAGAAAATAATTTTACAGATATTTTAAAAGATGCTGAATGGATGTCAAGTCAAGGGCTTCCAACCTTGTTGACCTTGAAATGAAAGTTCTCCAAAGTGTAGGGAATTTGATGATATTTTTATTAGGATTGGAGAGCTGGCGTCCTGGCATATGGGTAGCGTGTCTTTCCCGTGATCTGAACGTTCCGGATTTGGGCATGGTTCTTCTTCCATGCTCTATCTGTGAGTTGTATGAATGTGTCCCACCCCCCTGTAAAAAGAGGTTGTGCAAGCGAATGTGAAGCTTAGTTTTAGTTTATTTA